>ONZH01002580.1:0-39544 GCA_900303285.1 Rhinella marina
TTGGTCCCCTGCAAAAAATGCTCGAGTCTCCTATTGACTTCAATGGGGTTCGTTATTCGAAACGAGCACCCGAGCATCGGGAAAAATTCGACTCGAATAATGAGCACCCGAGCATTTTTGTGCTCGCTCATTTCTAGTGCTGACTTCTCCTTCTTCCTGATTCATTACAAGACGTTACTATTATCTTTCATGTTATAGAGGATCTGCATCCTGGTCATGTTTACTCATTCTACAGGGTGGTCCACAAAAAAGTAGCCTGCCCTTAATATCTCCAAATCAAACTGCCTAATAGTAAATCTGTCTTAGTTGTCCATAGCAACCAATCAGAGCTAAGCTTTCAATTCCTATAGAGCTCTAAAAAAATGAAAGCTGAGCTTGGGTTGCTAAGGACAACTCAGACAGATTTACTATTAAGCAGTTTGATTTCGTGTGAATGGTCATGCAGGTGTGTGGCACAAGTCAAAGTGCCATCTTGTCCATGTGCCTGGCAGTTAATCATGGCAGTTAGGACAGGAGACGAGTCTGCTTTGCCAGCTACACAAACAAAGCTGCTCAAAGCTCAGGTGTGTTGCAATATTGTTTCATCTTACTCACTGCTTCTGTTTTCATTGTGGCTACTGTTTACTTTCAAATTCATCCACAACTTTCACCCTTTATGTCTTCTATCTTCTTCTATCTACATCAGTCCCACCTTCCTTCCCTCACCCATGTACATTTCAAATACACATTTTACTTTCTTACTTTACTCTGACCCATCTTTTCCCCAAAAACAAACTCACAAATCATTCAACCATTTGCATTCTCTTTCTACTCTCCTGCTACTAGCTGCAGGCCAAATCTCACCAAACTTAGGCTCACCTTTTACTAATTTCAGTGTCTCTCCTGTCACACAGAGAAATCCTGGGAATCTAACATTTGTTATAAGTCTTCTCCTGTCTCTTTCAACTATGTTCTCTGGAACTTTAGGTAGGTGTGCAACAAATTTCCTATTATACATTACCGCATCCTTTTAAACCCTCTCAACCTACTAGCCCTCACAGCAATTTGGCAACATTCAACATTCTAATGCTGCTTTCTCTGCTGCTCTATCTTATGATGGCCTACACTTTTCTCATATTCCCAGATGTGATGACAGGCATAATGGAGGAGTAGGCATACTTCTTTCTCCACAGTGCGCATTCTAGATCATTCCTCCTGTACCCTCATTCACATTACCCTCTGTTAAGGTCCATCAGACTCTTCTGCCCATACCTTCTGGGAGTGACTGTTATTTATCATCACATGGCCTCACCCCACCAGTTCCTGAATTATTTTGCTGCCTGGCTTCTTCATTTTTTATCTAGTGAATTACCATCTCTGATTATAGGTGATTTTTAACATCTCCATTGACAACCCAATTTTATCACTGGCCTCTCCTTTTCTTTCTATAACTTCTCTCAGCCTCTTGCAATTACTTCCTCTGTCACACAAAAAGATGGCAATACGATTGATTTAGTCTTCTTCTGCCTCTGCTTAGGCTCTGACTTTATCAACTCACTAGCTGAAGGACCCAGCTTTGCCCGTGTATATTAAATCTATTTCATTTAAAGTTTGTGTTGTTAAAAGATATCGAGAGTGACCTCTACAGTGCCCGCCCCTTAACAGAAACATCCACAGCACCCTCCCCTTTAACTGTGACCTCCTCCAGCTAGGGTGGCCGCTGTCTTCAGCCCAGAAAGCCAGACCTCACCGGTCATTCCCCCAAACATGAAGCAGCGCCCCCAGTCCCCATGAAGCCACACCACTAAACATGAGGCCACGCCCCCTGATTCTGTGACGACACAGAGGAGAAGCTGTCTGAGCGTGAGCTACTGAAAGGGTGGACATCCCTACGTGCGTCCAGGCACTGCGCCGGACGGAGAACAGGTAGCCAGAAAACTGGACTGTCCAGCCTAAAGCCAGACATCTGGCCACCCTAACATCATGGGGACATGTAGCTTCATGGGGACTGGTGGCACGGCTTCACGTTGGGGGTGGCTGGACATTCTGGCTTTCAGACTCCCTTTCCTCTGTCATGTGCAGGGCCTGGATGGACACAGGGATGTCCTTTTGAACAGCTCACTCTCAGACAGCAGTACTGTGAAGTCTGAGCATGACCCGCCTGGAGAAAGTCACCCTTCCTCCCCTGCAGCCGACAGAAGTTGATTTTTGACCTTCATTTTTTCAATCCCGGTCAGATGCGGAGTGGAAGGGGTGTGGCCTGACTGAGTCGGGGGCGATGACAGTGGTACATGGGGGTGGGGCTTTTAAATCCTTCTTTGAAGGGTGGCCTGAATTACAGGTCGATGCCATAGTAATTTAGGACGAAACCCAGTGGGTAGCAGGTGAAGGAAACATCTTTTATTACTACTGAACGGTAAATATATGAAATTTACATTATATGAGGTAATGATTGATGATGAGTTAGTCTAAAACATAAGTTATATTTATGGTAACCGGAATATGCCTTTAACAGTGTCATCCACAGTGCTCTGCCCCTTTAAAGCAGACCTACAGCAGTGAACTGGCTAGGTTGTTATGGAAACTTGGTGTGTGTGGAGACAAACTGCCTATGAGCTTCTATTGGCTGATAAGGGTCATGTGACCAGGCTTTTTTGGGAATATCTCAGGAACGGTATGTCCTGGAGAGATGAGACCCGTTCTAAAACCTTCCTGGACACCTGATGTACCTGTGTGCCAAATTTCGTGATTGTAGCGGATTCCTTTAGCAGACATACACACACACATACATACATACATACACTCAGCTTTATATATTAGATATTTTCCTCTTTCTGGCCACAATCTTCTTTCATTTACTATAAAGATCTCTCACTTCTCTCATGAAATTCCTACCTTTCACATTCAGACACTTACATACCATTAACCCCAAGAAACTTATTGACATCCTGCAGTTATCACTGGTCCCAATCTCTTCCATCGCTTGTCTGGATATAGCTGACAATTAGAGATGAGCGAATCATGCAAAATTTTATTCCCCGAACATTCGCCGAACTTTTCCTAAGATTCGTATATTCGACGAATAGATTCGTTGAATTTGCGTACAAAATATACGTAATTATATGGCTTTTAGCGAACATTCGTGCGCTAATAACGAACGTTCAGGTAAAAAAGGTACGCAACCTCTTTGAACACGTACGCATGAGCGTACAAATTGCGTACGGAAATGACGGGCTTTGCTGGAGAGGAATAGTGGAACAGGAGGAAAGCTCTGAGTCTGACCCCTGGTTACATATGGATACTGTATCAGCAGATGACAGTATATCATCCGGCTGAGACTGAGACGAGCGTGCCATCCACTCCACTACCTCATCCACTTTCTCCTCCACTATAATTTTGCGCCTTGGTGGGTTAGCCTGGTGGAACAACGGCCAAGTATTGCGAATATTACTAGTAGATGCTCCGGCTACAGGTCCTTTGGCACTTCTGCCCTGTGCCACCTTCTCCTTTTTTTTAGTGCTAGAGGTCTGGCTGGAACTGGACCCCTTTTGCTTATCCATTCCAGACATTTTTCAATTCACTCTGTGGCCCTGCAGCTGGTCTTTTCTCCCTGTATCTCACTGTCTCTCCCTGTCTCTCCCTATCTCTCCCTGTCTCTCTCTCCCTGCCTGATTAATTACTAGCCCTGAACTGGCCCTGCAATTGTCCTGCAGTAACCCTAATATGTGTATTACGGATTCCCAGAGCAATTACACCAAATTTTCACAAAACAGGTCTCAGAACTTCACACACAGTGCTTCTGCTCGTCTCAGCAGTCGCAACAGAAGTGATGCATCACTGGCTTACCGAGTCTGAGCCAATCAGAGCAAGCCCTGCCCACTAGGTCAGGTGACCGCTTTCTTCCCGGGCTTTTGCGCACGATAAACGATCTAACAGTAAAATTTCGCTAATGAATTGAATTCGTACGCAACAGCTTATAGCGTAACTTAGACGTAGCAATAGCGTATTATTTATAGGACAAACTACGTAGCGAATGCGTACAAAGCCGAAGCGAATCACCTAATATTCGTATTCGCTTTGCAGCTAAAAATTTCCAAGATTCGATACGAATCAACGAATTGGCGAATAGATTTCCTCATCTCTACTGACAATCATTACAACCATACCATCAAAGCCATCCTGGAAGAAGCAGCTCCCATTACACTCCAACCTTCACAAGATAGACCGCAGTAACCTTGGCACGTTCCAGAAACACGTTTTCATCAGCTGTGCTTTAGATGTGCCAAACATTCACAGAGAAAATCATGTATGCCAGCAGATTTTCTACATTATAAATATATGTTTAAAACCTAAAACTCTTCCTTTCGCCAGAGAAGCCTACTTTATTTCTCTCATCTACTCACATTCAAATAACCAAAAAATGTCTCTTTGATACTTTTCACTCCCTTCTCAGTCCTGAAATGCAAATGCCTATCACTAATCTCTGTGCTGAAAACCTGACCACTTATAGTACTTCAAATATAAAATTGATAACATCTGGCAGGAAATAAGCTACCAGTTCCCAGCCAGCATCAATCCCTTTCCCTCCCATACCCCATCTTGTTCTCTCTCATCAGTACTCAATAACAGAAGATGAAGTGGCCAGGCTGCTCTCTTCTTCTGGACCCATGACCTGCAGTAGAGAACCGCTTTAGTGTGTCATTGGCTGGCTCTACTTCCTCTCCTTTGATTTTTGGGTCCCTCAGGGTATAGTCCTAGGTCTTTGCCTCTTGTCTATCTACACAGCCCTATCAGACAGACCATCAGCAGATTTGGTTTTCAGTACTGTATCTATGCTGATGACACTCAGCTATGTACTTTTTCCCGCCATATCACTCCAGCAGTACCACCCACAAAACACCAGTGATCGTCTGTCCACTGTCTCTAACATCATGTCTTCTCTCTTTCTAAAATGGAATCTTTCAAAAATGGAACTTCTTGTCTTTACCCCCATCTACTAACTTACCTAAACTTGATAATTAATTTCAGTCTGTGGTACTATCATTACTCCAGGCCATCATGCCTGCTGTCGTGGGGTTATGTTTGACTTTGATCTTTTCTTTTCTTCTCAAATTCCTTCACTGGCTCATGTTGTCTGCACCTCATCCCCAGAATCTACCCTTTTCTCAATATGGACAACCAAAACTCTTGTTGTTGCTTTGATTTATAGCTATACCTATCTGGACTTCTGTAACTCATTACCAATTGTTACTAAACTCTCTCCCTTTCAGTCTGTCCTAAATTACGCAGTCAGGCTCACCTTTCTGTCCAACTGCTACACTGAAGTCACTACCCTGTGTCAGTCACTTCACTGGTTTCTCATTCACCACAGAATACAGTTCAAACTTCTCAAACTCACCCAAAAAGCTTTCCATAGTGCTGCACCTCCATACATATAATCCCTCATTTCTGTGTACCACCCTACTCATGCTCAGCATTCTGCCAATGATCTAAGATGAACATCTTCCATATTTTGATCCTCTCATATCCATCTTAATGACTTTTCTCAAGTTGTACCAGCTATTGGATGAAGTGTCCGGACAATCAGGTTAATTCCCTCAATTCCCTTAATTACTTCTTTGGCTTTAAACATGCCATAAAAACACATCTTTATAGGTAGGCTAATCATGTTCCCTAAACTGGCTCTTCCCCCTCTACCGCCTCACATTCTTCAAAACTGATCACCTTCTTCTGACAGTTATCCCCACATTAAATGCTCTAGCTCATGCAGCTCCATCGACACTACTCTGTTTAGTACAAAGGTCGCTGATCCACTTTATAAAACAATTTTACCTTGTGTGTCACCCCCATTTCTGCATAGATTGTAAGCTTTGTGAGCAGGGCCATCACTCCTAGTATTTCAATTGTGTATTAGTCTGTAATCCCGTGATGTCTATTTTGATAGACACAGGATAGGATTAGATACACGATCCTGAAGACAGTATCACATATGATAGGATTAGATACACTGGTAAGCAGACAGTATCATACATGACAGGTTTAGATACACAACTCTTCAGACAGTATCACACATGATAGGATTAGATACACAACTCTTCAGACAGTATTACACATGATATGATGAGATACACAACTCTTCACGCAGTATCACACACAATAGGCTTAGATGCTTGACACTGTAGACAGTATCACACATGACAGGATTAGATACACTGCTACGCAGACAGTATCGCACATAATAGGCTTAGATACACGACTCTGTAGACAGTATTACTTAAGATAGGATTAGATAAACAGTTCAGCTGACGGTAACACACAATGTTTGGATACTCTATTTAGTTTTCCTTTTTTCTCATGTGTTTGACTTTAGCACATTAAATATTCTCAATAGATCTCACCACATTTAGCTTGGTCTGCCGATAAATATCTCACATCTGAGGCCAGCATCTCTAAACAAAAGAAAAAGCAGCTGAGCAATTAGCTAAATGTGGAGCACTCACCGCCCAGTGGTTGTGACGTGTATTGCAGTTTTTTAGAGTTTAAAACTGTCACCACTCTGAGTTTGGAGATAAGTTAACGACCTGCTCTATAAAAATATCACACGATCTAACCTGTTAGATGAATGTTGTAAATAACAAAAAATTAAAAAAATGCCAAAACTGATAGTTTTTGTTACCTTGCCTCACAAAAAGTGTAATATAAAGCTACCAAAAATCGTATGTACCCTAAAATAGTACTAACAAAACTGCCAACTTATCCCGTAGTTTCCAAAATTGGGTCAGTTTTTTTTGGAGTTTCCTACTCTAGGGGTGCATCAAATGTGACATGGCAACTTAAAAATTTTCCAATGAAATCTGCCCTGGCGTTCCTTTCCTTCTGCGCCCTGCCGTGTGCCTGTACAGCAGTTTATGATCACAAATGGGGCATTTCTGTAAACTACAGAATCAGGGTAATAATTTTTGAGTTTTGTTTTGCAGTTAACCCTTGCTTTATTCTCGGAATAAAATGATTTATATGGAAAATCTGCCAAAAAAGTGAAATGCGGAAATTTTGGCTACATTTTCCTTTAATTCTTGTGGAACACCTAAAGGGTTAATAACGTTTGTAAAATCAGTTTTGAATACCTTGAGGGGTGTAGTTTCTAAAATGGGGTCATTTTGGGGTGGTTTCTATGATGGAAGCCTCACAAAGTGACTTCAGACCTGAACTGGTCCTTAAAAAGTGGGTTTTGGAAATTTTGTGAAAAATTTCAAGATTTGCTTCTAAATTTCTAAGCCTTCTAACGTCCCAAAAAAATAAAATGTAATTTTCAAAATGATCCAAACCTGAAGTAGACACATAGGGAATGTAAAGTAATAACTATTTTTGGAGGTATTACTATGTATTTTAAAAGTAGATAAATTGACATTTGGAAATTTGCAAATTTTTCTAAATTTTTGGTAAATTTGGTATTTTTTTATAAATAAGAATGAAATATTTTGACTCAAATTTACCACTGTCATGAAGTACAATATGTGACGAGAAAACAATCTCAGAATGGCCTGGATAAGTAAAAGCGTTCCAACGTTATTACCACCTAAAGTGACACATGTCAGATTTGAAAAATGGGGCTCCGGCATTTGGTTCAAACTGGCTGTCTCTTGAAAGGGTTAACATGCAGCATGTTTACAAAGTAATTCAATATTTTATATAGATTGTGCAGCATGTATATATACTTTGTTAATAAAGGGGAACATACACTTTTCAGTCTCCATCCATTTTTGACCACTTTTCATCACCTTGCCTTCGATCATGCTATATGAAGGGATCAGGGGCGTAGCAATAGGGGAAGCAGGGGAAGCAGCTGCTTTGGGGCCCAGACCCACAAGGGGCCCCCTCAGGAGGGAGACTAAAAGATTTTATTGTCAGGCCCCCCTCAACAGTATTATACAGTGACATTATATACAGTGACACTATAGAAAGCGGATGGAGCGGCTGTCAGGCCTTGTCTGGGAGAGCTCAGTCTTGACTAGCCACAAGAGTGAGGGTTGCATGTGAGTTCGGGGTTGCGAGGAGGTTTCTGGGGGGGCCCCATTCAAAAATTTGCTGTGGGGCCCAGTTAGTGCTAGTTACGCCACTGGAAGGGATATTTCCAGTTTCTGAAGAATAAGAAAATAAATAAAAGAACAAAACATAATCCAAAGGTCCTTATTTCTTGTCTTACTCATACCATTACATAAGGCAAGCATGTCCCAACCCTTGTCACAATAAATGCCCACACACCACATAGTGCATATGAAAAACATCTGTCATTCGGTATTGCCATCCAAGGTATAACATTCAATCTTTGTCTAGAAGTAATGCTGGAAAACAATAAACCCGCTGACTTCTTGTACCTAGTGATGCATTCAGAATTGATGGCTCTGTCAGTGCCTAGAATGATTTACATTGTACTATGCAGAACGCATCTTGCAAAATGTTATTCTCCGATGCTACCTGTCACTACTTAACCAGATAAAATCTATGCCCTGTTGTGTCCTTCGTAATCAAGCATGATGTCTCCACAGACTGGGAGACATTGCTAGCTTTGCACTTATTATCTAGAGGCTTCCGTTATGCAATATGTCTGAGGTATATAGAAATAGTCGCTAGGAAAAGAAGGTAATACATTCTGAGAAAGCAATGACAATAACAGACACAGTGACCGATAGCTCTCAGACTAATATGACAGATTGATGTTTTTTTATGTTTAAATTAAAATGCTGACCAGTAGTTTTTTAATACTTGGCAGGCAAAAAACACATTAAAGAAGACAAGTAACTTTCCCTGACATGTCTATTTAGTAACTACTGTACACTAATTGATAAAAAAAATGCACTAGGAAGAAACTATTGGAATCAAATGAAACTCTGTGTGCGCGTAATAAAGATTTATGTGATTACAAAATTAGAACAAAAGAATATGTTTATTGGGGAAAACTTTACAACTGAATGGAGGTTCTAGTACTATGTTGGGCCACTTCTAGACTGGATACAAGATGAGATACATGCACTTGAGAATGGAGGCATACAGGTTCGGTATAGTATCCCACTGTACATTTCCCCACAGATGTTGCAGCTGGGCCTGTAGAAACCAAATCTGGATTCTCAGCTGGTCCCATAAATGCTTGATTGGTGATAAACCTGTGTTTGGATGGTGGACTGGTGCACAATGAAACTGTGGGAGCTACTCAGGAGGTCAGGACTTAATCTGTTAATGGAGATTCTGGAATGTTTGTTCAGAAATTGCAGCTGCACGATAATCGTGCAACTGCTTAGCAGGAGGCCTGCTGTTGGTGACAGCAGGGCACCCCATAAAGTAGGCAGGGACCATTCCTTGGTGTCCCTGCCTTCTAGATCACTGTATACACAGTGCTGAATCAACCTTGTGTATGCAGCTCAGGAAGCACTATGCTGCTTCCTGTTCTGGCCCCCAGCGATCATGTGACCCCCAGGGTTGGGAGACTGCAGGAGCTGGCAAGTCTTCCAAGGCCTAGATCAGCTCTGCAGTGAGGCTGGTGAGTAGAAATTAGCAAATCTTCAAAGATTCGCTTCGGCAAATATTCAACGAATTTATAAAAAGATTAGTTCTTAATTAGAGATGAGCGAACGTGCTCGTAACGAGCACTGTACCGCTCGGCTCCCCTGCTCTCGCATGGGCGCAGGCAGCCGCTTCCGTCGGGTGAGGAGGATGGAAGCGGCTGCCTGCGCCCATGCGAGCGCAGGGGAGCCGAGCGGTACAGTGCTCGTTACGAGCACGTTCGCTCATCTCTATTCTTAATACAAATTTATTCGGTCGAAGTTGCGTTAAAAAATATTCGTTATTCTGGTCATGTTCTGCATACATTCCCACACAAATAACGAACATACAGTCTTAGCGTTTTTAAAAGTACGCAAATGAACTGAATACGTACTCATGAGCGTACAAAGTGCGTACGAATCTTTAGCGTACTATTGTCTCGCGATTGCGTAATACGCAAGCACGACGCTAGGTCGCGGCGTACAGTCCTCAGAGGCAGAGCGAAGTTTTCAATATGGCATCCAGGTGTTCATCAGCATTTAGCTCTGGAGAGCTTAAATATATGGTCAAAGTGATGGACAGCTAGGATTATGATGGCACCCTTCTGTGGAACCCTTCTGCTTTCCAGTGGAACCCTTCTGCTTTCCAGTGCCAGACATTTTCACTTGACTGTGACAGGCAATCAGGTCTTTGTATCTCTCCCTGTCTCCTCCCTCACTCTCCCTGCCAGATTTATATTACTAGCCCTGATATCTGTAATGGTGCCAGAACAACAACAGAAGTTACAGAACACAGTTCTCTCTTTCACAAGCTCCTGCTCATCCCAGCAGGCACAGCACAAGTGAAGTAACTGGTTTACTCAGCCTATGGGCCAATCAGTGCAAGCCCTTCCCTCTAGGTCAGGTGACCGGGTTCTTCCCGGGCTTCTTGCCGCTCGAACCCATCCACCGCGAACATTTCCGCACAAATAACGAACATACAGTAAAAGTACGCTACTTAATCAAGTCATTTAAAACTTGTAAAAAATAAAACCGATATACATATTTGGTATTTCCACATCTATAATAACTGGCTCTATAAAAAATATCATATCATCTACCTCATCTGATGAACACCACAAAAAAAAAGCTAAAAAAAGGATGAATGGTCCAGTTTGGACCAAAAGCAGACACGGAGGTGCCCTAGCAGAACGAGCAGAATACCATTCTGTGCTGGTCTGTGAATGAGGGTTCTTGGGTCTTACAGTGTCTGCCAGAAAAACAATCTTAGGGAGTCAGGGAGAGTTCATCAAGGAGAGCCAGATCCAGTGACTTCCAGAAGGCTGTTCTCTGCTGGAACAGCCTACCAGAATCACTAACTTAGGTGTGAAAGTAGCCTAATACAGCACCACTTACCTCATACATCCAGTGATGTCTCCTTAGATGTAGATGTTCTCTGTCCTCATCCTTTCAGACCAGACCGCCATGATGATTTCTTTTAGCCATCTCTTCTCTGTGCAGAGTTTCACAGACATCTTAGTTTCCTACTTTTTCATCATTCTCCCACCTTCTTGAACACCCCATCCTGCCACACCCAATACTGATATGCTGTGCTCCCCAAAACTATACTGCAGAATCAGTCCCCCTGCAAATGCTAGTTACACACAGATACTACCAGCTTCAGTAATTATTGGCACACAGTGCCCTTAAAAAAATAACTCCTCCCAGGAAACAGTGTCACTGTCAGTAAAATATAACCAAAATGTTCCCCAAAAATAACTGTGCTAAGCTGATACTGTGACAGGGTACCCCCCACCTTAATAGTGCTTCCCAAAGTCATACCTATAGTAATAATTAGTGTCCCCAGTACAGCCAATGTCTCCATTGTGCCCTCATAATGTGTGCCAATGCCCCCTACTGTGCGCCCAAAAAACCCTCTTAGTGTCCCCAGTTCAGCCAAAGTCCGCATAGTGCCCCCATGTGTGCCAGTATATAAGATAGGGTCCCCATAGTGCTCACCCCCATCCATAGTGCCCCATGTGTGCCAGTATATATATAGGGCCCCCATAGTGCTCCTTAACCTCCATAGTGCCCCATGTGTGCCAGTATATATATAGGGCCCCCCATAGTGCTCCTCTTCCTCCATAGTGCCACCCATGTGTGCCAGTATATATAGGGCCACCCATAGTGATCCTCCTCCTCCATAGTGCCCCCACTGTGTGCCAGATAGTTCACTTAGTATAGTGTAAATGAAAACAATAAACACTTATACTTGCCTCCATGCCACTTTCAGCAATGCGATGCAGGCCTCTTCTGGCCTGTGTCCCGCGCTGTACGTAATTGCGCCAGCCTCTGATAGGCTGCAGGCCTAGTGCCGATCCGGCTGCACAGGCGGTATGTCTGCCCCTGGTGCAATACAATGGTAAATGCAATTGACAATATATGGCTAAACCCTCACACTGATATTAAAATGAGACTTTCGCCAATATATTCTTATATTAAGAACATACCAGAGCCCACGCACCCCATCAAGGTCTCTCAAAGTGGCACGTGACCTAACGCTAACCCTCTGCCACACGTGAAATCACACATACAATGGGATGAGGGAGGAGGCTGTGAGTCCCACCTATCCCTGACTCATGTGACGCAGGCCACACAGGTGCACCTGAATGTTACCCATGAATCAAAACTCAAGGCACATTCAAACCTGGAATTGCTACACCTCCACCTTCAACTATTACTTTATGCCCCTATCTGTAATTGCCCATATGGCATAGTAAGGTTAGTGTTAGGTTTGAGAGACCTTGACGGGGTGCACAGGCTCTGGTATGGTCTTGATATGGTCTTGATATAAGAATATATTGGTGAAAGTCTCATTTTAATATCAGTGTGAGGGTTTAGCCATATATTGTCAATTTCATTTACCACTGTAGCACACCATTGCTGTGATTTTTTTTGTTCTATTTAGCCAATCACATCCACAAATTTGGTTACTTTGTGTAGGATGTCTTTGTGGTATGTGTGGTCCGCTATGGGCATCTTCCATTGTATGCATTTTTGCTGGGGATTGCTGTCAGCAACAGATCACATATGGAGGATTTGTTCCCCTGGTTAGAAATGCACAACAGCATATAGGGTTTTGAGCACGTTCTGCCATTTAAGACCACTTTATTTCATGTTTCAACACGTGTTCTACCATCAATCTTGCACAGCATATAGAATACTAGTGAGAACTCTGTGTCAAGTCATCTCACATATTTAGTTTATTTTTTATTTCTTAGTTTGAAAAACCGTATACATCAGTGAATGAGAACAAAATATTAGGGCTAAATCCATTTATTATGTCCACACACAAATTTCAGTTCCATTTTTATTTATTTATTTTAAATTTTTTTGGGGGTGGGGTTATTGAATTATATGAAAAAGCATACACATGTTCAATAAACACTATTGTAACAATAGGGTCAGGCCTCAATCATCTATTTCTGTATATTCAGTTTCGCACAGTTGAAATTATATTTTTTGGGGGAATTGTTCAATTTAATTAAACCAGCATATATTCATTATTACTAGAGTAATGTGAAGGATAGTGCAGCAATCTACCTGTGAGTGTTAATGTGAAATTGAGCATCATGCCTCAATCACCCGTTTCTGTGAATTTCATTTCCACATGGTTGGAATTTAATCTTTTGGGGGATTGTTCAATTTAATTAAACCAGCATATATACATGATTACTGCAACAAAACACAGAGTAGGGCAGCAATCTACCTGTGAGTGTTAACGTGAATTTGAGCTTCAGGCCTGAATTTTCTGTTTTCATTTATTCTATATCCACATGGTTATAATACTTTTTTTGGGGAATTGTTCAATTTAATTAATCCAGCATATACACAGAATTACTACAGAGAAACACAGGACAGGGCAGCAATCTACCTGTGAGTGTTAATGTTAAATTGAGTGTCAGGCCTCAATCTTCCATTTCCATTTATTCTATATCCACACATTTCATTTTTGTGGGGATTGTTCAATTTAATTAAACACATGATTAATACAACAATACAACAATACACAGCCTAGGGCAGCAATTTACCTTTCAGTGTTAATGTGAATTTGAACATCAGGACTCAATTGTCCCTTTATGCGAATTCCATTTCTACAAGGTTGGAATGCTTTTTTTTTTTTCAGATTGTTCAATTTAATTAAGCCAGCACATGTATTGATTACTATAACAATACACAGCCTAGGGCAGCAATTTACCTGTGAGTGTTAATGGGAATTTGATCATCCAGCCTCAACCGTCCATTTCCATTTATTCTTTACTCATATGGTTGGAATTCAGTTTTTTGGGGATTGTTCAATTTAATTAAACCAGCATATAGGCGATCAGTACAGCAATACACAGGCCAGCACATAAAACTATATGTGAGTGATAGCGAATTTAGGCCTAAATCCGTTTTCCTTTATTTCTGTGTTCAGACGTTTCCAATCAAATTTTTATTGATGTTGTGGATTATATTCAAACCAGCATACTGTATATTCGTGGTTACTAAACCAATAGAAAGGGTAGCACACAAATGTATATGGGAATGATGATGATTTCAGTCTTCACACGTTTTCATTATAATTTTTTTAAATTTTTTTTTTTGGGGGGGGGCTTGATTTTATTCAAAGCAGCATATATATGTGATTACTACACCAATACACAGAGTAGTGTAAAACATTATCTAAGAGGCCCAAAACTGTCAGAGGTACAGAAGAGTTCCAAGCCAAAGAAATCAATATGATATACCGCAGTCTGTTAGAAACAAAAGGGAGAGTGAGGGTTTGCTGGACAAGACCTGGACGAGACCTGGAAGCTGGATCTGGGTGCTGAAGAGGAGGCAACATCAGAGGAAGATGGTGATGGTGGCAGCAATAAAGAGCAGAGGCCACATACCTCCCAAAGAATAGCTCAGGGCCACAACTTCTTTGGGATTTGGTGATGCGCTGATGCTGTGGGTGGGTTACGCCCAAAATGTGCCACTGCTGCGCGAGTATCTCTGAGTATCTGGCATTTTTTCTCCATGCTGCCAGAAGACAAAAGCATTGCCTTGTGCAAGCTATGAAACAGCAAAATAAGGCAATAAGGCAAACACAAACATAGGCACCACATGAAGTGCCATCACCCCATCTCGTGGGCATACTTTAGTGGCAGCCAGCCATCGCAGCAGGAGTTCCCTCCTTCTCCTGGTCTCCCTGTGATTCTTGTAGTGCGGAAAGGTTCATACGAGCAGCACATGGTGTTATGGGGTAAAGAATAAAACAATGTGGCTTGGGGGGACCAAGTGTCCAAAAATTATGCCTGCCCATATGACACACACAAATTTTGATTGTCTGAAGAAAAAATGGCTCATTGTGAATGAGACTAGAAAAATTCTCCCTTTTAATTGGGAGCAGAAGAAGTGCAGTGTGGATGTGAAAAGGGTAGGGTAATAAGAGGCACATGGCTTTAATAGTAGCGGCAGCAGAAAGAGCATAGCATGGAACATACAAGGCAGTAAGTTTGCTGTCTATTAGTAGTGGTGGTAGTGGTAATAGTGGCAGATGCTTTGATATTGGGCCAGTAGGGTATTAGCAGTAAGGAGCAGCAGCAGCTGAGGCAGTGGTGGAAGCAGCAGCCATATGGTACATGTTGGCAGGAAGGCAGCAGCATGATGGTGGCAGCAGCAGTCTTACAGAAGATTATGGTAGTCAGGTCATAGCAGCGGTATGATGGAGGGGATGTTATGATAGAGGCAGCAGCAGTAGACACACAGAACATGATGGTTGGCAGGTCACAGTAATGGCATGATGGTGGCAGTGCCATTATGGAGTCAGGCATGCAGACAGCCAGTAACAGTGACAAGATGTGGCGTCGTCATCAAGGGCAGATCTAATTTTTGGCCTGAGCCGGAGGACTAAGAAAATCCTCCTGAATCTTCCCAAAGCATTTTTTTAAAAGTGACATATTGGACACTGGTGGAGGAAAACTTTGGGTGTCACTAGAGATGAGCGAATCGATTCGTCAAATCATTGATTCGTATCGAATCTTGGGATTTTGTAGATGCAAAGCGAATCCGAATATTAGGTGATTCGTTTCGGCTTTGTACGCATTCGCTACGTAGTTTGTCCTATAAATTATACGCTATTGCTATGTATAAGTTTCTGTATACGCTGTTGCGTACGATTTCAATTCATTAGCAAACTTTTACTGTTAGTTCGTTTATCGTACGCAAAAGCCCGGGAAGAAAGCGGTCACCTGACCTAATGGGCAGGGCTTGCTCTGATTGGCTCAGGCTCAGTAAGCCAGTGATGCATCACTTCTGCTGCGACTGCTGAGACAAGCAGAAGCACTGTGTGTAAAGTTCTGAGACTCTGAGACCTGTTTTGTGAAAATTGGGGTGTAATTGCTCTGGGAATCCATATTACAGATATCAGGGATACTGCAGGGCAAGTGCAGGGCCAGTTCAGGGCTAGTATTTAATCAAGCAGGGAGAGAGAGACAGGGAGAGATAGGGAGAGACAGGGAGAGACAGTGAGATACAGGGACAAAGACCAGCTGCAGGACCACAGAGTGAATTGAAAAATGTCTGGAATGGATAAGCAAAAGTGGTCCAGTTCCAGCCAGACTTTGAGCTTTAAAAAAACAGAAGAAGGTGGGACAGGGCAGCAGTGCCAAAAGACCTGTAGCTGGAGCATCTACTAGTAGTATTTGCAATACTTGGCCGTTGTTCAACCAGGCTAATCCACCGAGGCGCAAAATTGTAGTGGAGGAGAAAGTAGATGAGGTAGTGGAGTGGATGGCACGCTCATCTCAGTCTCAGCCGGATGATCTGCTGTTATCTGCTGATACAGTATCCATATGTAGCCAGGGGTCAGACTCGTCCTGCTCCACCATTCCACTCAAGCAAACCCCTTCATTTTCTGCCACCTCTCGGGCTTCAGTGCTCCCTCCTAGTGGTGTCCCTTCTGCAATTTCTAAGAAAAGAAGCCACCGAAGCCCACCTTATAATCCGGCGGTTATAGAGGACAGCCTTCCTGAGGATTTCTTAGAGGGCAGTCAGAGTTTGGATTGCCCGGAGTTATCAGTTGGTGGAGAACAGCCTAATTTGCATTCCCAAAAATGTGTTGTGGAGGAGTCTGATGATGAATCTGATGTGTTAAACCCGAGGACCTGGGAAGCGGATCGGGCTGGTGAGGAGGATTTGAGCTCAGAAGAGGAGGGTGGTACTAGTAGTGTCAGCAACAGAGGTCAGAGGTGAGTTAGGCCCAGGGCTAGTGCTTCCCTGGGAACTAGCGAGACCCCAAATATAGTGGGGCCGGCACCAGGGTGTACACGTGCAAGGGCTACAAGCTTGGCCAGCTGTGGAGGGCGCACGTCGGGTGTGTGGAAGTATTTTACCACTCTGCCGGGGGATAGCAGTATGGCCACGTGTAATTTGTGCAAACAGAAATTGAGCCGTGGGAAAGCCACAAATGTTGGGACCACTGCTCTGTGGAACCATTTGAAGCAGCGTCATGCTGGCAATTTAGAGCAGCCCATTAATACTAAAGAGCTGGTTACTTCTCCCGGGGTCCCTTCTGTCAGGCAGGCCGCATCCAGGGCCATAGCTCAGCCCGCATTCCGGTGTGTAACTAGTACATCCACCTCCTCGTCGGCCAGTGCGTGCATTTCTCCACCTCCTCTCATTCGGCAGCTGTCCATTGCCGAGTGCGTGGCCAGGAAGCAGTTTTACGCCACAAGTAATCCGAAAGTGCGCAAACTGAATGGTCTCCTGATAAAGTTGCTGGCTGTGCAGTCTCTGCCGTACCAGCTGGTTGACTGCCCAGCTTTTAGGGAGCTAATGGCTTGCGCTCAGCCACGCTGGCAGGTCCCTAGCCGGCATTACTTCTCCAACAAAGCTATCCCCGCCCTTTACTCCCACGTGGCTGAGAATATTGGACGCTCCCTGCAGCTGTCTCTCTTCAGCATGGTGCATGTCACTGTGGACACCTGGAGCAGTGCTTATGGCCAGGGGCAATACATGTCCTTTACTGCCCACTGGCTGAATGTATTTAGTGGCAGCGAGGCAGGAACCCCCCAGCAACCCGGTCAATTGCTGTTGGCACCTCCACGTGCTTTCCAGCCAGGATTGCAGCAGACCACTCAACAACTATCCACTTCCACCTCCACGGGCAGTTCGCCTGCTGGTGCGTCAGGGCAGCGAGTTACCCCCGCTCCTTCATTTCACATGTACCAGGTGAAACGCTGCCATGCAGTGTTAGACTTAGTTTGTCTTGGCAGTAGCAGCCACACAGGCCAGCGCTTGCTGCATTACATGAAGCAGCAAATAGCGCGCTGGCTGACTCCATGGCAGCTGGAAGCGGGCGGTAGGAATACTTTGGATATCTCCCACTGACAGTAGCTGCAGCATGGGCACGTCTTTGAGTCTGTGTGTAGGAGGAGGAAGCGCTAAATATGAAGGGGCATATAAGGGTACTTTCTTTCGAACTAGTGCATTTGCCTGACACAAACGGGAGAACGGCCAGCACCATTAACAATAATGACTAGAATACCTTCACTTAAGTTGTTTGGGTAGAGAGTTAGAGGCGTTGCCTAGCATGAAACAAAATTACTGCAGCGCACTACGCACGACCACATTGTCCTTCTATACTTTTTTTCATTATTCGCAGTGACTGCTGTGTATATACAATACAGTACACTGTTTTTTTTTACATGTTTTTACTTATCAAATATTTTGTTACTCACCCTGCCGTATCTCTGTGCGGATCTCATTAAGCCGCTCTGGGCATTTGAATTTTAGATCGGACCATTTCCGCTGGATCTGGCCCGGGGTCCGCACGGTGTGGAAACGATGGCGCAGGCCTTGGATCACCTGCTGGATCACCTCCTTCTTATGCTGGTTTGGATGGCGGTGTGTGCCATCGTAATCCTCTCTGTCCATTACCCCGACCAGGTATTTCCTCTCTTCAGAGCTAAATGATGAGGATCGCCTGGATGCCATTTTCAAATATTTGCTCTGCCTCTGATGGAGTGCACGCCACAGCCTCTTATCGTGCATGCCTGCGTATTACGTAATCGCGTAGACAATAGTACGCTGAGTATTCGTACGCTATTTGTGTACGTCTTCTAAGAAGTTGCGTACATTTTTTAAATGAACGTTCGTTATTAGTGTGCGAATGTTCGCTAATAGCACATAATAACGTATATTTTGTACGCAAATACAACAAATCTATTAGTCGAATATACGAATCTTAGGAAAACTTCGGCGAATGTTCGGCGAATAATTTTTTGAATGATTCGCTCATCTCTAAGTGTCACCAGGCCCCCCACGGAGCTGAAAACTTTATTCGAAATGAGACTGGAGGCTGGGCAAGAAAGAAGAAAGAGAGCATGTTTTGCCAGCTCAGGCCACTGTTCCACTATGCCTGTCCAAAAATCCATGGGGTCATGGAACTGGGTATACACCAGAGACTGGCCAGATTGTACTTAGGCCTGAACCTGGGCTGATTGGCCTCAGCCTGGCATGGAACGTGGAAAACCTGTTCCATCGTATTGAGACTGAAATGGCTGCTGGTGCTACTGCTGCAGTTTCTGCTGTATGGTGGTGGGATGGGGGTTACTCTGGGGGGGGGCATTTTGCTTTGATAGCAAGGGTCTAAAAGCACGGCTATCCGGTAATCATCAGACTGCTTGATATCAATGATCTGCCTTCACTGCATAAGCAAGTGAGTCTACGGGCTTGCATTCTGGCCAGTGTGCCAATTCTTTCCAACTTTGCTCCCTACTGAGATGACTGGGTGATATGACCGGTGTCATCGTCATCATCATCCTTTTGCTCCTCCAGATCCAAATCCTCTTCCTCCTCCAGTGGCAGCACCTCCTCCTCCTCCGCCACCATGGAAGTTTCTCATTGTGGGTCCCCAACACAGGGAAGACAGCAAGATGCGTTCCCTTTTTTTTTCTTTTTCCTCCTCAGCATCAGCATCTCCTGGAGAGTGTTTCTCTCATTGTGAGAATGACTAAAAAGTGGGACAGTCTCCTCGACATTGACAGCACCTTTGTGCAGTACACTGCATTTTTTAAAAGGAAATGCAGGGAAAAGGTGTTATTCCCCCCAGCAGGGGCGTAGCTAAAGGCTCATGGGCCCTGGTGCAAGAGTTCAGCTTGGGCCCCCCGTCCATCAGTGCTTAGTGTGTGTTCTTATGCGGCACAAGTGTCTTTGGGCCCCCTCAGGCTCCTGGGCCCGGTAGCGACTGCTACCTCTGCACCCCCTATAGCTACGCCCATGCCCCCCAGGTTCAGGGCAGCCAGGATGTTGTGGGCCATTGCCGCAGACCATCTCGCTCAGTTGGAGTTGGCACGGTGACAGCCAGCTGGATCTTTGCTGCTTGATATGGGTTAGCAACTGCTCACTGGTGTGGCTAATGTCAACCAGGCTGATCAGCTACAACATGATGTGGTAACGCATGACATGACACATGTGATAGGAAGCAGGGGGAGTGAGAGCGATGCTATTGCTTGCTGCTGTTGGAAACAGGACCGTGTCCATGGAGGAAGAGGTAGAGGAGGCAGATAAGTGCTTGCTGTGGGAGCCAACCCAAGGATATGATGGGGAAAGGGGTTAAAAGGAGCCGGCCATGTTGATGGGGTGCTGGCTCTCTACTGATGCAAAAAACAGAACCAGTGGGCCATGAAAGACAGCTGCTCACAACAGATGCTCCAGATGTCCACCGTGGAGTGTAGCTTCCCACACAGTGAGAATTGTGGTTTGCGTTCTTTGCCACGTGAGAGTACAAGGCACTTCTACATTGGTACTACAGCAACATGGCCAGGTGGAGGTTCAGCTTATAGACAAGCTAATTGCTGGTGGAGAAAAGTTTTTTCATCGCCAAATATTCCATTATAGATCACGATCAAGCCAAAGACGAAGATACTGTATTGCTTGGGGGTGCAGGTTGGCTGCCACAAAGAGGACTAGGTGAAGGAGGACAGACTTGTTCTGATTGGGAATGCTGGCTAGTTGTATTTCCCAAAGGATCCAGTGATGCTGCCTCATGTGTTGCAATAAACCCCTGGTACCTATTATTGTGTTTGAATGGCCACGGCCTGGATATCTTGCACATGGCTGTTGTTTTGAGTGCCCACCTTGTGAAGAAATATCGTCATCGGAGTCCTTACCTTCTCTAATACTTTTATTACACTGAAATAAGTGATTGATGTCTGATGCTTAATATCACGTTATCACTTACAGATAATTTGGTGCACTTACCCTGTGTATTAGTGTATTGATCACCTACAGTATATGCTGGTTTAATTAAATTGAACAACCCCCAAATAAATTTGGAACCATGTGGAGAAAGAAATAAACAGAAATGGATGATTAACCCTTTCACGACCGGAGCTTTTTTCGGTTCTGCATTTTCGTTTTGCGCTCCCTGCCTTCAAACAGCCATAACTCTTTTATTTTTCTGTTCACATGGCTGTATGAGGGCTTGTTTTTTGCGGGACAAGTTGTACTTTCCAACGCCACCATTTAATATTGCATACAGTGTAGTGGGAAGCGGGAAAAAAATTCCAAACCGGGTGAAATTGCAAAGAAAACGCTATTCCGCTACAGTTCTACGGGTTTCTTATTTACAGCGTTCGATGTGCATTAAAACTGATCCGTTACTTTCATTCTACTGGTCAGTACGAATCCGGCAATACCTAATATGTATAGTTTTTCCTGCGTTTTCATAGTGATAACATAATTAGAAAGTTGCCCTTTTTTTTTTTTTTTTTTTCCTTGTCAAATCTTGACCCCTATAACTTTTTGGTATTTATGTGTACAGAGCTGTATGGGGGCTCATTTTTTGCGGGACGATCTGAAGTTTTTATTGATACCATTCTGGGTGTGTATGACTTTTTGATCACTTTTTATTTAATTTTTTTTTAGAAAAAAAAAGCGACAAAAAACGGCAAATCGCCATTTGGACGCTTTTTTCCGCCACACAATTCGCCGTATTGGAATTTTTTTTTTTATATTTTAAAAGTACAGGCGTTTTCGGTCACGGTGATACCCATGATGTCTATATTTATTGTTATTTAGGTATTTATTTTTTACTTATACGGAAAGGGGGGTGATTTGAACTTTTACATCTTTTTTATTTTTTATATATTTTTTAACATTTTTTTTTAATTTTTTTTTTACTATTAGAAAGCTCAAATATGGGCTTATAAATTGTGGCTTTTTTTTTTTTTCTTTATGAGCAATTCTGGGTTTTATAGGCTCAGAAACCATCAATTGCTCATTTCTTATCCTGGCCTGCCATCTAGTGGCCAGAATAAGAATTGCAGTTTGAAAACTGTAATCCTCACCAGCGAGGATTACAGTTTTCATATGGTGTACAGACACCCCGATTGGTCACACGGGGTGTCTGTACACCACCCGGAAGCGAACGCTTCCGGGTTTAGACGCAACTAGATGCCGTGATCACGTGTGATCACGGCATCTAGTCAACCCAGAAGACGCCGCCGATGTGGTAGGTAGCGGCAAGTCTCTGCTGTTAAAAACAGCAGAGACTTGCCGGCCATGACGCCCGCCGCACCCGCGAGCGGGCGCCATGTGCCCGCATCGCCCCAGCGCCGTACATGTACGGCGCTGGTCGCGAAGGGGTTAAGGCCTGGACCTTACTATCCCGGTATTACTCACATATAATTTGGTGCACTTCCCAGTGTTTTGGTTTAGTGGTCATCTATATGCTGGTTTAATTAAATTGAAAAACCCTCCCAAAAATTTGGAACCATTTGGAGAAAGAAATAAATGGAAATGGATGATTGAAATCTAACGCTTAATATCAATTAATCACTCATAGATAATTTGGTGCACTACCCTTTGTATTAGTGTATTAATCACCTATATGCTGGTTTCATTAAAATGAACAAAATGTGGAACCGTGTGGAGAAAGAAATAATCAAAAATGGATGATTGTGGCATGACGCTTAATATCATATCATCGCTAGTAAATAATTTCCAGCACCAAACTGTGTATTGGTGTAGTGATTACCTATATGCTGGATTAATTAAATTGAACAACCCCAAAAAAGAAATATTATTACAACTGTGTGGAATTCCACTTCAATTCGCTCAACAATATTAAAATATATGTCCTTGCAGACAGCTTCTTTTGCGACTTGCAGCAACTGCAGTTGTGCTACGGGGCGCACCCAGCCTCAGCTCCTCACTTCTTACTCCCTGGCTGACAGCTTTCCATGCCTTTCCCTATTCTACATACACAATTACTCTTTCTAAGTCTAGCCTTTCCCTTCAATGTCCCATGTGGTAGAATATAAGCTTGATTGTGACTTCTGACGTCCCTTACTCCGTAAGATGTTTTTTCTGTCAGAAACTGTAAAACCCATGCACCCTCATTCACAGCCCAGCACAATACGATGTTCTGCTTATTCTGCTAGGGCACCTCAATGCCTGCTGCAACACTAATTGGCTCATGTAGGCTGTTTGTTGGCCTGTAGCCCCCCCCCCACTTCCTGTAAGGGTCATGTGAGCATCCTTCTTCTTCCTCCGTAGTGCTTTTTTTCCTGCGGTGCAGTAAAATGGCGCTCACCTGAAAGGGTTTGGGTTTGTCAATCATCTGAAATAATGTAAAGTTCGGAACAAACCTGTTTTTTTTAAGTCACAAGTCAGAATCACAAAATTATGCTGGGTCAGGAAGGGGGGTAAATGGACTGTTTCAGAATTGTTTAAATTTTCATAAAAAATCCAATACAATATTGAGATATGTTAGTAAATCCCTTTGTAGGCAGCAGTTCACATCACAACCACTGAGGGCCACAAATAAATTCCCAAAGCATAGGCATCTTGTAATAGATCATCACAATTTTTTTTTTCAAAGTTGGTCATCTAACAATGCACATCTCGAGATATGTTGAGTCAAGAAAAAAGGTAAGGAAGAACACATCTGTTCCTGTGTTTTTTTATAATGGAAGTCTATGTTGAGTGATTTTACCTTTAAAAAGTAAATGCAGTTAGACTGCAAATTATATTATGCCTTAGAAGAATGACAATTTTAACATTTTGAAAAATGAATGAATGAATAAAATTAGAAATATATTATTTTTTGCTATTTTTTCAACCTTCCTGAGGCCAAAATGGAGCTACAACAAATATGGCTAGGCCAGCACATAGAAGATTGACATAGAAGATTGACGGCAGAAAAAGACCATCTGGTCCATCGAGTCTGCCCTTTTAATATCCTTTTATTGTTATCTTAGGATAGATACATGTTTATCCCAGGCATGTTTAAATTCAGTTACTGTGGATGTATCAACCACCTCTGCTGGAAGTTTGTTCCAAGCTTCTACTACTCTTTCAGTGAAGTAATATTTTCTAATGTTGTTCTTGATTTTTCCCCCAACTAACCTCAGATTGTCCCCCCTTTCTCTTCTTTCCCTCCAGACTATACATATTAAAGAACTCTGAGTCTTTCTTGATAAGTTCTATGCTTTAGACCTTCCACCATTTTTGTAGCTCTTCTTTGGACCCGTTCTATTTTAGCAATATCCTTTTGCAGGTGAGGTTTCCAATCACAATCTCCCTCTTTCTGCTTGTTATACCTCTAGCTATGCAGCCAAGCATACGATTTGCTTTCCCTACCACCTGGCTGCATTGGTTACTCATTTTGAGGCTGTCAGAGATGACTACCACCAAATCCTTCTCTTCTGAGGTCTTTGTTAGCACACAACTGCCAATACGATACTCAGATAGAAGATTTCTTCTCCCCAAGTGCATTATTTTACATTTGGAAACATTGAACTGAAGTTTCCATTGTTTTGACCACTTATCTAATAAAGATAAATCATTCTCCATATTACCGACACCTCCTGGAACATCAACCCTATTACACACTTTTGTGTCATCAGCAAACAAGCAAACCTTCCCTACCAAGCCGTCCCTTATGTCACTTACAAACATGTTAAACAGAACAGGACCCAGAACAGATCCTTGTGGCACCCCACTTGTAACCAGCCTCTCCTCAGAATACACTCCATTAACAACAACCCTCTGGTATCTGTCCTTCAGCCAACTGCAGATCCACTGAACTATCCAGGGGTTAAGTCCAATTTTTGATAACTTCTCTATCAGCTCTTTATGGGGAACCGTATCGAAAGCTTTACTGAAATCCAGGTAGGCGATATCCACAGCACCACCTTCATCCAGCACTTTAGTTACATAGTCAAAGAAATCAATGAGATTAGTCTGACATGATCGGCCCTCAGTAAAGCCATGCTGGTTTGGGTCCATCAAGTTGTTTGTTGTTAGATGGTCAATTATCTTCTTTTTTAGTAGAGTCTCCATCATTTTACCACTACAGATGTCAAGCTGACTGGCCTATAGTTAATAGCTTCTTCTCTACTACCCTTCTTGTGAATGGGTACAACATTAGCCATTCTCCAATCATCAGGAACATCTCCTGTAAGAAGGGACTGATTATACAGATCAGTTAGGGGGCCAACAATCACAGATCGGAGTTCTTTAAGAACTCTGGGGTGGATGCCATCCGGACCCATTGCCTTATTTAACTTTAGCCAGACAAGTTCCTGTAGAACATCGGCCTCTGAAAACACTGGGGCTGAAACTTTACAACTAGAGGCAATGCTATGTCCAGCCATGTTCTGATTATGAAAGTCACCATCTGAATAAACTGAGCAGAAGTAGTTATTCAGATGGTCAGCGACCGTCTTATTCCCATCTATATACAGATTTTTTCCATTGCTAAGTTTAGTAATGCCGCCGTTTTTCTTCTTCCTGTCACTAATATATCTAAAGAAGGTTTTATTTCCCTCCTTAACAGATTTGGCCATTTCTTCCTCCTTTGAAGCTTTAGCAGCATTAATAATCTATTTTGTCATCTTCTGTATAATTTTATAAACTTCTCTGTCCGCTACACTTCCAGACTCTTTATACCTCTTATAGGCAGACTTTTTATCATTCACTATAGCTCTTACCTCTCTAGTAAACCATAGTGGATTTGTCTTTCTTTTCCTTTTGCTACTTTGTCTAACATATAGTCTAGTTGCCTTTAAGAGGACTTCTTTAAATGCCTTCCACTGAGCATTCGCTCTTGCTGTTTTATCCCACCCTTTTAATTCTTTCTTTACATATTCTCCCATGACCTCAAACTTGGTCTTCGTAAAATCCAATACTTTGGTTGCAGAATGGGATTTCTCACAGTCAGTTTGGACTTCGAACCACAAACATTGGTGGTCACTGGAACCCAGATTTTCTCCCACCTTCACCTCAGATACCAGATCCCCATTTGTAAATACTAGATCTAGTATATTTTCACCTCTAGTTGGCGCTTTCACCAACTGTTTTAGGGACATACCCGTCAGGGCCTCTACTATGTTCCTACTTTTGCATGTGGACGCACAAGGGATATTCCAATCAACATCAGGCATGTTGAAGTCTCCCATAACTACAATATCTCCCTTTACTGCCATTTGGGTAATCTCGTCCACCAGCATAATGTCATGCCCTTCAGATTGCCCTGGAGGCCTATAGATAGCACCTACTCTGGTAACAGATCCCTTTTTATTTTGCAAGCAGACCCAGAGAGTCTCCAACTCCTTACATGAATTTTGGATCACTGTTGATTTTATGGTATCTTTAACATAAATGGCTACCCCACCCCCCCTTTTCTCCACCCTATCTTTCCTATACAAAGTGTATCCCGGAATGGCTGTTTCCCAGTCATTGCAATCTCTGAACCATGTCTCTGTTATTACAAATAGTACAGTAATAGCACAGTATGCATGTGGAAGTTACTCAAAATAAAAGGTGATGATATCATAGACAGTGGTGATGATGTTCTATTTGAGCTAAGCATTTTTTTTTTCTTTTACCTTTTTCTCTGTATAAGCTTGATATTACTTTCTATTATTTCTATTACTGCTCATGATAGCTATGTACTGGTAATTGTAAACCACTGCAATTCAAAACTGACGTTCAGTATGGCAAAGTTTGATGACAAATTGTTTGAGTGAGGGGGATATGAACAGAAAAATACAATAGGTTCTGTAAAAGTTTGGAGTAATAATGACAGTTACACTTTACAATACCCATGTGGCCAGTTATTACAGATGGTATAATAGGAAGCTTACATGTGTCATGTCTTAGCAGAGGTCTATAATTATGGATCTAGGGACATGTTGTTTTATTGGTATTGAACATGCTGCACTTATGGATAATAGCACATACACATGGTTATATGACCAGTGGTGTCTAATGATTCTTCGGTAAAAAGTAGTAGATTGATGCTCTTTGCTACTTGCTTAGGTCTGTCAATGTTGCATAGTGTATGGTATGGGGATTTGAACACAACTTGAAATAAAACCATTAAATCTAAAAATCTGTACAGATTTCCTTCAAATTGTGCCCTTTGTTAAACAAATGAATTTAGTTAATTATTCCTCTCATTTTTGGTCAGAAACAAATCCCAGAAGAGGAAAGGTTTCTTATTACCTAATACTGGTATATGATACAATAATATTGTTTTCAAAAAGGTGGAACTGTCACCAATATATTGTCATCATTTCACACACCAAAAGTCAATTTATGAGTGTACAGGCACTTGTACTAAGCCAAAAAAGTCTTGAAATAGGTTTTCCCACAAATTTTTTTCTACATTTTTCAGCACCTGGATTTAAATACTTTTGTAATTGTTTGTAATTAAAAATGTTGCATGGCAACTGAGTTTTTAAATAAAATATATCTGTATAGTACCACCTGCTGTTTGTTTTTTCCCTTTTCATTTGTCTATATTAGTAACATCGCTCAGGTGGACACACATGCTCAGTTCCATTCTACAACTGCCACCAACCTGATTTACTGTAAGAAACTGTGGCAGTTATGATCCAGCATAGAGGACCAGCACAAAATCTTTATATATTTATTGAGAGACAGAAAGTGAGAACTGTACAAATGTTTTAGACAGATGTAGAGAAATGTTACAAAATAAGAATGCTTTCAAAACTAGAAGTGCTAATAGTTATGCAAAGTGAATAAGCAAAAGAGAGATCTAAATCAAGCAGCACATCACTGCTGAAGCCAGTCATGGGCTGCAGTGGAACATGTCACCATGCCCATGCAGCATCGGGTGTAAACATAGACATAGTGGAAGCAACGCAGAGAACCAGTGGCATGGAACATATAAGTATGAATTTTATGTTTCAGAAGGCAGACTGCTGTCATTAGATAAAAAAGTAATTATTAAAAAAACAAAAAATTTTTTAAGGGATAGATTTTTGGGCCATAAAGGGTCACTCTTTTTAGGTTACTTCCCAAGGCTATGCTAAATAGGTACTTAGTCCAGAGTGAACTTAGATTATAAGTGGCAATGAGGATGTGCCCGTCAGCTATATTTAATTACTCCATATCAAGTGTATCACGAGTACTGTAGCTGATACGAAGCACAGGTCATTTTTGGAACAAATACTACCCCTAAGCAGCACCATAAATACTACACATGGCTTACACACTTTCATACGACACTGGCTTCCAGACGTTTAGATAAGCTATGTCATAATACAGTTTCAAAAGCAGTTTAAAGAGGCTCTGTCCCCACTTTGTAATCTATGTAATTACATACATAGGCACAGGTATATTAATCCACTCCCCTGACACACCTTTATATCAGAGAATGCATCAGCCATTAGCCCAAAAAAGACACTTTTATAAATATGCATATTAGTCTTCGGAGCCGCGGGAGGCGTGCTCTTTTCATCCAAGCACCGCATCTGCCATGGACTCCCGGCTCCTAAACACGCCCTTCATCCATTAAACACGCCCCCCTGTCTCTTCTGGGTTCAGTGAAGTGACGGCATGTGCACACTACATGGAAAGCGATTGCAGTGTTCGGCGCTGCAAGCGTAGTGCGAACACGCCGTACCCTGGATGAGGGCGCAGGCGCGGCATTTCAGCGCTAGACCGGAGGGTCTAGCGCTGTCCATCAAGAGGCAGGGGGCGTGTTTTAATGGATGAAGGGCGTGTTTAGGAGCCGGGAGGCCGTGGCAGATGCGGTGCTCGGATGAAAAGAGCACGCTTCCCGGTGCTCCGAAGACTAATTTGCATATTTATAAAAGTGTCTTTTCTGGGCTAATGGCTGATGGATTCTCTGATATAAAGGTATGTCAGGGGAGCGGATTAATATACCTATGTGCCTATGTATGTAATTACATAGGTTACAAAGTGGGGACAGAGCCTCTTTAAGTTCAGCATTGTGAAAGATTAATAATGGTCAAATATCTCACTGATTATTATTTTTCCATTGTTTTCGATACAAAGCAGATGTTGGTTGCCATTCACGCATCTACACTTCTTGAATAATTACTTGGAGCTGAGCCAGAGCATCTTGCTGTTATCTTATGTAAAGGTTCACAATCCATGCTGGCTGGCATAGGAAGAGAAAATAAGAATGTCAAAGCTAGGTGATAAGCAAGTGGCAAGGAATCCAAGCAACCACTCTAGCTCTTATTTCAATGTCTTTTTTTAACTTTTATGTTCAGATATTGAGGTGAGAATTAGAAAAACATAATTCAACTTTACAATAATGTTTCTCATAACTGAAGGATAATTCACAATAACATTTCTGTAATTCCTAGAGAACACTGTGTGAAGTCAGCAACTGCAGCTTTGCTCCAGGGTTCAGTAAAGTCATTCTTCACATTTTTGTTTTATTGTACAAGATAAATATCACTCAAGAAAATAAATGTGAGAAGCTTGTTTCCCTGTAATGTGCAATATTGTGTTATTGTTTTTTTAGATCCAGCTATTTTATTGTTTTCTGTGTTGTTATCTAATTGAAAACATAATGTTGATTATTGGAGGATGGACAAACTGTTGTGAGTAAGGTGATGTTATGAAACCTACACCTAGTTCTATAATTTGGGAACGATCAAAAATATAATATACAGTGTATCGATCTCACTATATGGAATAGCTCTAAACAGAATACACATCAGGTTGATATAGTTGACGCCTTTCTGCATTCTAAGAACAGTCACTACATGATGGCCTGAACAGCAAGCTATCATGGTTTACTAGGTCTTTTTATATTCCCAGAACAGTCATATCTAATGACCCGGAGTTACTAGATGAAATGTTACATCCTGGTTCTCATCTTAGCTTTGCAAATAAAACTAAGAGAAATACATACAGAATTGGTTGACTAACTGAACGTAGATTTCAAGCTGTTAAGAAGTATCATACAATTGGGCCCAGATATTTGGACAATGTCACAGTTTTCATAATTTGTTTTGCAACAAAGCTATTAATATGTAATTAAACAGTTAAAAACTGGGCAATGTACTCCCCTTCCTGACCAGGCACATTATCTTTTTTTTTGCTTTTTGTGTTTGTTTTTTACTACACAGTAATACAGTTACAGTGAGCCCCTGACAAGCTAGTAAAGAGGATGTACATGATAACATTTATAAAGGACTAAGCCCTCACTCTGATATGATAATTCTGAGACTCTCAGCCTATATATTTTGATCAAAACATATCTGTGCCTGCCTACCAGCACCAAGGCGGCACCTACTCTAAACCTATGTTTTCTGTTGTACATCTGCATTCAGAAGAGCAGATCCTGCACATACAGTGTGCTGCTCCTAGTCACCTCTATGTGTATAAAGCAACCAATGAGAGAAGGAGCACACACAGCTATATGTAGCACCTAATCAAGGTGGCCTGTGGGATAGGTGGGGCAAAAGTGCACAAAAATGCTGCTCCCCAGATAATAGGAGCACATTCACACTTGACCAATGTGTTTGTGAGATGACTACATGACACTCACTAATATAGTCCTTGTTGAAATTTGCACAATTTTCTATCTTTTATAAGGTATGCCTCCTTGTTTACAAAGACTTTTCTGTTTTTCATGCAGATGTCCTTTCCATGTGATGCCTCTACCAGTCAAACACACTGCACCTGCCAACAGCACTAGTTCTGTTGGAAGTTTAGTGTAGGTGCAATTCATTTGAAAGGAGGTGACATTGCATGGAAATGATTTGACTAGTCACATGATCCTCCATTAGCAGCCATTTTATAAAAAAAACCTCTATGTGGACAGCAGAAATGACTTTGTAAACAAAGGAGCATACCTTATAGCCATCTTATATTTAATAATGGTCAACAAAATCCAGAAAGTGGACAACCTCTTTAACAAAAATTTGGCTTTTACCATTTAGGAATAAGAGGATTACTGTAATCGGAAATGCTTGGATGTAAATACTTGGCAGTCAGTGACTGCCTGACATCTGGAAACCATGGACATCTAATACTGAATTTCTCCCCTTTAGAGATGAGCCATCATCCAAAATTCGCTTAGGCAAATAATCAACAAATTTATGACAAGATTCATTCTTAATACGAATTTATTCGGTCGAATTTGCGTTCAAAAATAATTGTTGTTTTGCGAACATTCCTACACAAATTACGAACATACAGTCAGTTTATTTAAAAGTGCGCAATACGTAAGTATTAGCGTACAAAGTGAGTACGAATCCTTAGTGTACTATTGACTTGCGATTGCGTCATACGCACAAGGCTAGGCCGTTGCGTACAGTCTTTAGAGGTAGTCCATATGAGGTAGAAAAGTAAGGTGCTAGCCATCCGGCTTCATAACCAAATAGGACCTTATCTGGGTAAGGGTATTTATACTTTTACATTACACACGGCTAATTATAGCCAATTGCCCTACTTGACCCAGATAGTGATATAAGCTAAAATATAACTTTTATTCTTTTATCCTAAAAATACACACCTAATAAAAATCACTGCTGTCCGTGTATACAGTATCAGAGCATCACTTTGGTGCAAATGTGATGATGAGAATGTGCACCTCTCCCAGCTCACTACACCCAACACCAATTCTGGCACATTGTCTCTCCAGTTACTTCACTGGTAAGCCTTACTGTATCAAATATCTGAAAAAGTTAGTCTGCTAACTAAAAGTGAAAACTGCACACATCAGACACCAGAAATTAAAACCTCCTTTTGCCCCCCTGTCTGGCTAGCCGGCTAAGTGCATAATTTACTAAAAAACATCTTACAATAAGTGAATAATAGGACACATTGCAGTACCTAAAAAAGAATACACACAATGGGCTAAAGTGATTGAACGTTGCTGAACCTGTAAAAACGTTATTGCTAAAATACAGCAAAGGCAATTATGCAAACATTTTACTGCAATTTGACATTTGCAAGCATAAAAGGCTCAAATATACGTTTGAGTCTCTCCTCGTGGTAAATTGGCATGATAAAACACTGGAACATAGTCCAAAATTCAATTGTAATCCACGTGAGGTAATTTTGTAATCCAAACAGGTAAGGTGTAATCCACATGGATAATATAAAATAGCAGCAAATAGAGAACCCTCTTTGCAAAAGGGGCTCCCAAAAAAACCTGAGAAGGGAGGGAAAAGGAAAATAGGCGCTCTTAGGCTCAACTAAGAATTTTCTGCAGAAAGGGGGGGGGGGAGTCCTGACAAGCCATGTCCATCTGGGTGAGAGTCAAACAGGGGGCAATACAAACTAAAAAAAAACAAGTGCCAACTAGCTCTCACCCGTCAGGTGTCCTTTAAATCAGCCAGTAGTAGGGTTCCTCAGAGTCAAAAGTCCTCCTTGCTTGAGCTACTGCTGAATGAGATCAAGGGATGCTTCTTCCTCCTGTAGGCCAAGCTTGCTTCTGTGGTGGAACTCCACTGCCCTCTTCTTCCAGAAATTGGACTTGACTACGTCCGGGTGGTGATCATGCTTGTGAGTGCCTCAGCCACTTGCACCCTTACTTTTCCGGATTCTCCTGCTGGGACAGCAGGGGGTAAGGACTTCTGGCTGCAGAGGTTGATGTAAGGTTGCACCCAGGGAAGAAGCCCAAGCTCCCCTGGCTGCTGCTGGCTTCATCTTCCAGGGTAGTTGGTACTGGTGGATCACCGTGGACTGTAACTTAAACGATGAAGTCGTCAGCTGACCCAGCTGAAAGGACTGTGATGGTGGTGGCACTGGCAGTCCAGGGATCAGAGGCTCCAGTTGTGGCTTTTCCCTCAAATGGAGGGTGCCATCTGGTGACTCCTGAAGGCAGCGCACCCGTACTTCGCCTGGTGGTTCCTCTGGCCAAACTTCAGGTGGTGATGTAGGGACCAGGGGCTTAGATAATACGGTACCTCTGGTAGCAAAGGGGCCTTTCAGGAATGTCATGTTGGTGTATTCCACCTGATTCCCCATGTACAGGCTGTGACGGGGTTGGGACAGGTACAGCCATTTCACTGACCTGTGGCCCACTAAGTACTCATTGCCATCCTCGTCATCCACCAGGAAGCCAGAGCCTCGCTCCACAGAAAACCACAGGACGGTTCCCTTTCGCACTCCAGTGTAGGGTCTCCAGGCCTTGGATGGTCCAGTACTTGGATGACCCAGTCCTCCACTGCATTTTTGTAGTTCCATAGGGTCCGGGCATGGGCCATCACCGATGCTGGCACAATCGGGTTCTGCTGAATGGAAGGTGTTGTTCTTGTTGCTCTCTTCCTGGGCAATGAAGTGGACGCTCCAGCCGCCTCCGCGGCACCAGCCGCAGTGGCCACACCAGCCGGCAAAGCAAATAGGGAGTCAGGAGCTGATGAGACTCTCTTGCACAGTTGTTCCGCTCTGATCTCTGGAGTGGGCAGTGGTTCAGGATACTCGTCCACAAAGACCATCTCTCCCCACTTGGGTCGCAGTTCTTTCCCATGCTGTTTGCTGTGGCCTGACTCTGGATCTTGTTCACTGCTGGCTTGAACTGGAGATGAGGGTGGAGTAATGAGGGAGGAGTCTTCACTCCCTATACATGCAAATAGTTAGTTCCTGGTGGGCCGGGCTGTTTTTTCCCTCTTCTGAGGGGGCGTGTCTTCACGTTTCCGCTCTTGAGGGGGCGTATTGTCATTTTCCCGCTTTGGGGGGCTGGGGGAGGGGCCAAGAGGAATGCGTACGTTGCTTACATTGCGTACGTAGCGTTAGCATTCAAAATGTTAAGAACATTTATGAATAATACGAAGCCAATCTGACAAAATCGATACGAATCTACGGAGCGGCAAATAGATTCGCTCATCTCTACTCCCCTCCCTTCTGTCTTCTGTTATTTCTTCAATATGTGAAAAACACGTATATATATATATATATATATATATATATATATATATAGTCTTTGACAAAAAAATTTAGGCATGCAGTTATGTCTTGCCACAGAAGGGTGTACAGGTGCTTCCCTCACTGCCCTATAAAAAGACTACTTTTTGGCAGTGTACCTTTTGGTGAGAGATTGTTGACTGCTAGACCTGACTCTATGACTCACTCAAAGACATTTGGCCCAGTTTAGAGATTTTGAGATGGGGTACATCATTGGGGCTCAGAGAAACAGGATGGTCATTTTGAAGTATTGCCTGCCATCTAGGGTGTTCTAGCTAAGCTGTTAGAGGGTCTTGAGAGTAGAGGTTAAGTGAAGGCATGCACACATGGTGAGCAGGCTTCAGACAGCCCAGTCTAACTAGCACTAACAGTATCCACAGTTTCGTTGTGCACTATTCAGACATAGGTCGCACCTTCCTTACACACCCCTGTCCAGACCATTTCCAGGTTCTTAGCAAAAGGAAATTTAGTGTCATGCCACCCATTGCATGCCCTGCTATTGACAACCAACCACGTCACCTTCATTTGCAATGTTGTCATAAACAAGAAATCTGGACTTCTAGGGAATTTAGCATCAAATCCAGATTCTGTTTGGGTGTCCCACAGTGGTTGAGTTTAAATATGGAGGCCTTATGGTGAGTGCTTCAATCCTATATTTGTTGTGGCACAACACACTGCTCCAACTGTTGGTGTGATGATCGGGGAGCCATTGCATAGGACAATTGCCATGCCTAGTAGTGATACAAGAGAAAGTAACAACTCAGCGATACATGCTGGACATTCTGTGCCCACATTTGTTACCTCTTTTTGCAGGGCTTCCAACTGCCATTGTTCAGCAGCGTAGTGCTTGCCAATACACAGCAAGGGTTGCACACTTCCTTGGCATGCCTTATTTCCAGATTTACCACTAATTGATTATTTATGGAACCATCATGAGATGTCAGCTTCAGCAGTGTGCAGGATCTACAAATCTGAAAATCTGCTGCAGGATACCATACAGAACCTGTATGCCTCCATACCCAACCATATCATCTTGCATCCAAGCTAGAGGCAGCCCAACACGATGCTAGTGTAAGAAATGATTATATATTAATATATGTTATATATCATATACCCTCTTACTGGGTCTTGTTCTTTAAGCTGGGTGTAATAAATGAGACACAAGAGTGAAATTATAAAACATAGGTACCAGTATATTGTACAGTGTGAAAATATTGGTATTAGAATTAGTATTATTGATGAGTATATATATGGAGATCTAGTTGAACAACAAAGAAATACAGAGAGACTCTTACACAATAAGTTACAATTATTTAAACTATAAAACTACCATATAAAGTTATTCCCAAGACCATTTGGCAACAACAAATTACTCTCCCTCTACAGTATATGGTAGTTACCATACATAGTTCTGTTTAGGTCTCTCAACCAGTTCTTTATCTGTCCCTTCCAGTTTCCAGCTTCTATGTTACTTTTTCTCTATCTGTGCTCTCTTCTGTTCTTCTCTTTCTTCTCTCTTCTTCCTCTTGTCGCTCTTCCTCCTTCTTCCCTCTTTCTTCCTTCTCCAGTCTCAAATCCCAGCATTTTATATGCTTAACAGCCAGTTCTAGAATCTTCTAGAATATGGCTTGGACATATCTGATTGGTTGCTCCCTATGGTTTTCAATGTCTGGTTAACTCTTGAAGATTGATAGAAACAGTAAAATACTGGGATTTACCAGCATTTTCCTGCCCCACCAGCCATTGTATCACCTACTGGACAACTGTCACACATTCTTTAGATAATCGCCTTTGATATGTTAATGTACCATTGTCCAGATAGACAGTACCTGCTCGCGCTGGCTTTGAGAAGACAAGTATAGACACTATCTGACAGAAAGTTGCTAAAAACCTTACATATGTACATACAGGACACTCTGCAATTCATCAGAGGTGGTCGTGCTTGCACAGTATAGGAAAAAGCACTAGCCTATGTGTGCTCCCATGGTCCTGGCCACTAGAGAGGCTAATGCATTTTCTTTTCTTCAAGCACGACCACCACTGATGGATTGCAGAGTGGTCTGTAACCATGGAAACGAGCAGTGTATAATGTGATGGAAAAATGAATGCAGCCAGCAAAGGAAGCAATATGGACAATCACAATACATTAGTAAGTGCCTTGTATTAAATTTCTCTACATGATAAATGCAACTTACTGAAGTAAGACAATCCTTTTAAGAAATGAAAAAGTCATTATAATCTTGCTAAAGAAAGTATTACATAAAAGGAAAAATGATGACCTCAGTTTGACTATTTAGTTATTTTGAAGCAATGGCAATTTGTTCCTGTCAGAAGCAACTGAGCCTGGACAATTAAACAATAAGAGCAAAAGTCATTACAATATGTTTCTGATCATAATAAAAAAAACTTACCAGCGATAATAATAGTAATACAATAGCCTACAAATAATGTATTTTTTTTATCTAAAGGGGCCTGTGGTGTGACAGAATTAATAAAACAAGTTTTACTTTCTTGCCCCAGCAGCATTTTCTGAATTGATGAATCATGGTACAGCCTTCAGCTGTTTAGATGAGATGAATATTGAATGGAAGTCATCTGTTATCTTGACAAGGGAAAAGAATTGGCTAAAACAATAAAAATTTGCATCTAACTAATTGTATGTTCTGGCACTTTACTCTGAAGTGTCTTTTACTAGATGTAGAAAGCAGTTTTAAAAGCCCAGGCAGGGTTATCTCTTTCTGATATATCTTTATAATATTCTTGTGTTTATTTCTGCTGTGCTTTCCCTTGTTTGAAATACAGAAATATAATTGTTATTGACGATTGAGTAGAGTTGATTGAAAATTTCCGAAAATTACCTTGCCGGTTTCACCAGCTTACCTGTCTGAGATCCATCACTGCGGTCTGGGACACGGGCACAGTCATGCCATGTCAAACGCGCTGCCGGGCCATGTCCCCATGACGTGTGGTACCTGGTGACATGTCCATGACAACGGAGAGCTCACTCACCTCCTCCCTGCAGTGCACGCACACTAGGGGAGATGTTGTGATTAAATGTAGTTGTGTATTTCATTTAGCAGGCTCAGTGAAAGCTCAGCCTGTCTATTATTTGGATTATGGTATTCTAGTCCAATGGGGTGCTGGACCTATCAGGTTCTAATTCAGGGACTCTATTTAAATCTCCTACTGGCAACACACCCTTGCCAGGTATAAGTTTCAAATCCCAGAATTAATAAAATAAAAATTCTTAAATACTTTACCTTATTATAAAATTATTCCCAAATACCTTACATTAGTTATAATGGCTCATTTTGTCTAGGGAGCAATCATTAGGAGAAATAAAATGGCTATCGTCCTATTAGTACATACAAAAGCTGTCCTAATCACACAGCAGGACAAGTTACATCACAACACTGAGCTAAAGAGCTGCCCCATCCTTCTTTCCTAGTTGTCGGGAATTATGATCCTGAATATAGTTTAATACGATTCAGCTGAATTTCTGTAGGAATGGAGCTCATGAGGAGACATGAAGTACAGAGAGGAGGTGGAGATGTGGCTAATGGGCAGTCGCACTTGTGTGCATTATCACAGTCTGTCCTGTCCGTCCTCTCTGTACGTCATGTCTCCTCATGACCTCTATTCCTACAGAGGTTCAGCTGAAGATCTTATCATCTGTATTTAGGATCATAATCCCTGACAAGCAGAGCAGAGAGGAGGATGAGGCAGCTCTTCAGCTCAGTGTCCTGCTGTGTGATTAGGACAGGTTTTGTGTGCACTAATAGGACGGAGGCCATTTTATTTTTTCTAATGATTGCTCACTAGACAAAATGAGCCATTATAACTAATGAAAGGTATTTGAAAATATGTTTATAATAAAGTCATATTTAAATGTTTTCATTTTCTCAATTCCCAACTAACCCAACTAACCCCTTTAATCACCAAATGGAACGTTGATCAGTTGCAGACTTACCGCTTAGGGCTTGCACTGCAAGTAGTCATAGAAAGCAGGTTGGGTTCAGTTAGGGATCACTGTGCTTGTGTGTTTCCCTGCCTACTGTGCTGACAGCTATTTTGCTAGCTATGTTCTTCTGTTTCCATCAGTCCCATAGACTTTGTATGGAGCTGCATATCCTTGACCGCTTTGTTGGAGTGCCATTTTTGTTAAAAGCCACTCCATAAGATGTATATGTAAAAGAATTCTTATTATAGAAGTCCACTTTAATGTAACTAATGTAATGCTGTAGAAAAAAATATCTAGTAGTATGATGTCTGAGCAATGCTAAAAGTGATATGGTTTTGAGCACACTGATAAATTGTTATAACATCCCTAGTGCTATCAGTACACAATAGTATCTGAAGCTTCAAACTGCAGCCATTGAGGCACACACAAGAAGGCTAAGAGCTAAATGTGTGACCACAGTTTGGGGAAAACTTTGTTAAAGGGCATCTGTCAGCAGATTTCTATCTATGAAACCAATATGTGCCAGCATTGCTGAAAAAAAATGAAGTTTTAGTATATGCAAATGAGCCTCTAGGAGCAATGGGGGCATTGCCATTACACCTAGAGGCTCAGCTCTCTCTGAAGCTGCCAAACGCTCTGCACTTTGATTGACAGTACCTGGCAGTGAGAATGTCATAACCCCTAGCCCTGTCAATGAAAGTGGAGAGGGCACAGCATTTGCAGAGAGAGTGGAGCCTCTAGGAGTAATGGCAACATGCCTGTTGCTCCTAACGGCTCATTTGCATATATTAAAACACCATTTTCTCAGCAATATGGGCATATATGAACATGGGACCAACACAAATGCCTTCAGATGGCGCAGTCTGCTGCTGGCAAATGATGATTTAGGTATCCAAACAAGCTTCTTATTAACTGATGAATGAGCGTTTGGTCACTTTCAAACAAGCGAGTTGCATACTGCGGACTCGCAGCGTGAGTATAAGACATCTCCCGTCCTGAACCTCCAACACTGCCGGGGTTACATAGTATTTTATTGATTTATAATGATATGTAATCCTAACAGTTCTAGAATGTATTGGATAAAACTGACATAATGCTGTCAGTGTTATCCAATGCATTCTAGACCTCTACTATACTCACGCTGCGAGTCCTCAGTATGCAACTCGCTCATCTGAAAGCAGCCTTTCACATGTTAATTGGGTAATCAACAGCATCTTTACAAAGGCAGATTATTGCTAATGCATGTTCGTACAAATACTCGTTAGAGATATCCTGCCCGAACATTGTGCAGTGTTGGGGGCCCTTTACACAACTTACTGGTTTGGATACCTTTACGTTTTTCTTTTAAAGTACACAAGATACTTTGTGAATTAAAATGGCGTAAAGGGCAGCTGCACATTAAAATTGTCATCTAATATGCGAAAGACGAGGGAGGATTAGCAGTCCGCAGTCCACATCTTTATTTTTGGCTTCACAACTACAACATTTTCAGGGCTGGGAGAATGAGGTGGAGTTATAGTCTAGTAAAGCACTATCTTTACCCTCCATCTTTATTTAAGGCTGTTGAATCCAAGCGTTTTTATACTCAATGAAGAGTCTTACCCACTGTTCTACTTATAGAAAAACTGTGGTGGAAGTTGCAAGATATTTTCTGGATTAAAAAATGCACTCCCTATACAACTTCTAGACTATGTGGGATTCACCATGGCATCCAGAGCTTTTTTTTCTAGACGATTTTGGCGGTCTAAAGAGATTAAAAAAAAATGACCTACTGTATATATTGAATGGGGATGAAACATAGAAACACAGAAGATTGACGGCAGAAAAAGAACACCTGGTCCATCTAGTC
>ONZH01002581.1:0-43472 GCA_900303285.1 Rhinella marina
GACTGAGAGAAAAAAATTATATTTTCTAGACTCCGGCTAGTGTGCAGCACACAACAGAATTTTTCACTGCACTGTAGGATATATGAATGAGAGAAAAAATGTATATTTTGTAGACTCCGGCTAGTGTGCCAGCACACGACAGAATTTTGCACTGCACTGTAGGATGTATGAATGAGAGAAAAAAATGTATTTTTTGTAGACTCCGGCTAGTGTGCAGCACACAACATAATTTTTCACTGCACTGTAGGATATATGACCGAGAGAAAAAGTGTATATTTTGTAGACTCCGGCTAGTGTGCAGCACACAACATAATTTTTCACTGCACTGTAGGATATATGAATGAGAGAAAAAATGTATATTTTGTAGACTCCGGCTAGTGTGCTGCACACAACAGATTTTTTCACTGCACTGTAGGATATGACTGAGAGAAAAAACATATATTTTCTAGACTCCGGCTAGTGTGCAGCACACGATAGAATTTTTAACTGCACTGTAGGATATATGAATGACAGAAAAAATGTATATTTTGTAGACTCCGGCTAGTGTGCAGCACACAACAGAATTTTGTGCTGCACTGTAGTATATATAAGTGATAGAAAAAACATTTTTTCTAGACTGCGGCTACTGTACCGCACACCACAGAATTGTTCACTGGACTGTAGTCAGCGCCATGCTGTGTCAGGCTAAATTTTTGGGTGGTTCAGCTGCTATGTTAGTCTAACCAAGCCCCTCTGGGGTTCACCGCCAAGCTGTAAACTGCAATCTCAGTCTTAACAAGTCATCCTGGAGTTAACCCCCATGCTGTAAACTGCAATCTCAGTCAAACTTTGTAATTTAGGGGTTCACCACCAAGGTGTGGTAGACTACAATTTTAGCGGGTTCACCTGCAATCTCAGTCACAGACTGTCATTCAGGGGTGCACTACCATGCTCTTTTAAACCATTTGTTTCTGAGGTTCACCTCCAGGCTCTAACCCACGATTTTTTGGAGGCTCGCCACTGCACTGTCAGCCAAAATTGTCTTCAGTGTCACCGGCAGCCTCTCCAACAACAACTTCAAGGACGGTTACTACCAGGCCCTGGCACACAAACATTGTCTTGAGGGCCACTAAAAGGCTCTGCACCCACCCACGTGTGGAGACTAGAGATGAGCGAGTAGTGAAATATTCGAAAGTTCGAAATTCGATTCGAATAGACTGCGAAATTCGACTATTCGACCGGATATCGAATCCCATTAAAGTCTATGGGAAAAAAATGCTCGCCACTTGGAAATCTCAATTCGACCACTTGGAGGTCACCAAGTCCACCCTGGAACCTCAGAAAAGGATGCCAACACTGCTGGAATGCAACTGGGACAGCAGGGGAAGCATGTCTGGGTGCATATAACGCGCCCAAGTCGCACTATTACGCCACTATCACAGCCTCTCAACAATACACTCCAAACACAATCTAACCTCTCTGTAAAGTGAGACCATACAAGGAAACCTTCTTTCCTCTACATTGCCATGGACCCCAAGCCAAACTAGACAAAAAAGAAGATAAAATTCTGCACCCCTTAAAATCACGTTGCCTATGACAACCACAGATGGCATAAGCAAAGGGGAAAGCAAATAGACCCCACCCCTAATTGTCATTGTGTGTGTGAGATGTGGTCAGACATGTCTTCTTTAAAATGTAAAAAACAACTCAAACACATGCAGAAGCCTTAAAATGCCCAAATTGTTGGCGCTTGAGATGTCAGTCACCCGACCTGGCCCAGTGTCATGTCTAGCAGGTAAAGCAGTGGGGATGTTGAGGGATGCGTAGGACCGCAAAAGGCAGGAAGAGGCCGTGGGCTGGCCAGAGGCTCATGGAAAATTTTGTGGCGGCCCAAGAGGTGACACCTCTTAAAAATTATGTGGAGGCCCAAGAGGTGAGACCTCTTAAAAATTATGTGGAGGCCCAAGAGGTGAGACCTGTTAAACATTTTGTGGAGGCCCAAGAGGTGAGACGTATTAAAAATTATGTGGAGGCCCAAGAGGGGAGACCCGTTAAAAATTATGTGGAGGCCCAAGAGGTGAGACCTCTTAAAAATTTATGTGGAGGCCCAAGAGGTGAGACCTCTTAAAAATTATGTGGAGGCCCAAGAGGTGAGACCTCTTAAAAATTATGTGGAGGCCCAAGAGGTGAGACCTGTTAAAGATTTTGTGGAGGCCCAAGAGGTGAGACGTATTAAAAATTATGTGGAGGCCCAAGAGGGGAGACCTGTTAAAGATTTTGTGGAGGCCCAAGAGGTGAGACTCTTAAAAATTATGTGGAGGCCCAAGAGGTGAGACCTCTTAAAAATTATGTGGAGCCCAAGAGGTGAGACCTCTTAAACATTTTGTGGAGGCCCAAGAGGTGAGACCTCTTAAAAATTATGTGGAGGCCCAAGAGGTGAGACCTGTTAAAGATTTTGTGGAGGCCCAAGAGGTGAGACGTATTAAAAATTATGTGGAGGCCCAAGAGGGGAGACCTGTTAAAGATTCTGTGGAGGCCCAAGAGGTGAGACGTATTAAAAATTATGTGGAGGCCCAAGAGGGGAGACCCGTTAAAAAATTATGTGGAGGCCCAAGAGGTGAGACCTGTTAAACATTTTGTGGAGGCCCAAGAGGTGAGACGTATTAAAAATTATGTGGAGGCCCAAGAGGGGAGACCTGTTAAACATTTGTGGAGGCCCAAGAGGTGAGACCTGTTAAACATTTTGTGGAGACCCAAGAGGTGAGACCCGTTAAAAATTATGTGGAGGCCCAATAGGTGAGACCTGTTAAACATTTTGTGGAGACCCAAGAGGTGAGACCCGTTAAAAATTATGTGGAGGCCCAATAGGTGAGACCTGTTAAACATTTTGTGGAGACCCAAGAGGTGAGACCCGTTAAAAATTATGTGGAGGCCCAAGAGGTGAGACCTGTTAAACATTTTGTGGAGGCCCAAGAGGTGAGACGTATTAAAAATTATGTGGAGGCCCAAGAGGGGAGACCTCTTAAAAATTATGTGGAGGCCCAAGAGGTGAGACCTCGTAAACATTTTGCGCAGGCCCAAGAGGTGAGACCTCTTAAAAATTATGTGGAGGCCCAAGAGGTGAGACCTCTTAAACATTTTGTGGAGGCCCAAGAGGTGAGCCATAAATATAAAAATTTTTCTGATTTACGGACCAATTCTACGGCGGTTAAGGAGGAGGAGGAGGAGGTGGAGGAGGAAATGGCACTTCATACACATGGCACTTCACTTTTGGCTGCTTTCCACTGTTGGAGAAGCAAAGTCCGGGTCAATCCACTTGCTGTTCATTTTGATTAGCGTCAGCCTGTCGGCACTGTCGGTTGACAGGCGGCTGCGCTTATCGGTGATAATGCCCCCGGCAGCGCGGAACACCCTTTCTGATAGCACGCTGGCGGCAGGGCAGGCAAGCACCTCCAAGGCGTACAGGGACAGTTCCAGCCACGTGTCCAACTTGGATTGCGAAGACCCAGTACAGTTTGTTCTCCACTATCCGGACAACACGTGTGTCCCGGGAAAAGCAGCCCAGCATGAAGTCAGCCATGTGTGCCAGACTCTGAATAGGCATGACCTCACTGCCCCCACCAGAAGGATCACTTGCCATTTCCTCCTCTTCCTCTTCCGCCTCCTCTCCGCCCCATCCGCGCTGAACCAATGGGACGCGCACAGCCTGACTGCTACCCTCGCCGCCAGCATCCTCCTCCTCTTCCACAGCCACCTCCACGTCGTCCTCCTCCTCCTCATCCTCCTCCTCCTGCAACTGCCACCGTGAAGCAGACAAAAGTGTGGTCTGACTGTGTAGCTCCGTTGCGTCTCCTCCTGCCCCCGTCTCCTCTGTGTGCAATGCGTTCTCCCTTATTGCGATGAGGGATTCTTTAAGGACGCATAGGAGCGGGATGGTTACGCTCGGCCCTGCTGGCTGTGGCCTCACTTCTCTGTCTGAACTGTCCTCTGCCTGTGGCCATCCCTCTGCCTGTGGCCATCCCTCTGCCTGTGGACATCCCTCTGCCTGTGGACATGCCTCTGCCTGTGGACATCCCTCTGCCTGTGGACATTCCTCTGCCTGTGGACATCCCTCTGCCTCTTGCTGCCTTTTTCGGTGCTGCGCAGACCACCACCTCTCCACTGCTTTCCTCGCTGGACATCACCCTGGACCGGGTCAGTATCGGACAGTACAAAGCGGTGGTACATTTCATACTCCAGCCGTGGCCTGTTTTCATTCTCCCAATGCCTTGAGACATGTACTGAATGTAAATGAAGGTGTTGTAATCGCGTCTCTCTGTGACAATAGCTCGATACTATCAACTGCCAATTTTATTTTTAACTTTTTTTTTTTTTTTAGCGAACAGTTTTTTTCAACTTAATGATGTTTTCCAGTCTCTGTTTGGAAACTTTCTATGACTTTTTTCGTACTGGGTGCATTTGGTATAAATATGCAGAGAGTTATTTATGGTTTAATCGCAGAACGATGCAAAGGGAAAGCGTCGTCTAAAGGAGAATCATTTACCTCAGATAATTCAACCAGCAACTATGGCCCCCAACAGCATTTCCGCGCCCCCGTCCTCGTCCACGTCCTATTCCGCTAGCCCCCCTCCGCATTTTATTTTTTTTTGGTTACAATATTTTGCCTTCACAGCCGTGAAATAATTTTGCAAGAGAACGCACAGTACAGTTGCCAATTATAAGGCCTAATATTTTAGAGTTCAAGGTACACAGCCGTGTACTAACTTTTCAGACGGTGGGTATTAACACCAGGTATTTAAAGAATTTTGCAAGAGAACGCACAGTACAGTTGCCAATTATAAGGCCTAATATTTTATAGTATAATTATGTGGATGCCCAAGAGGTGAGACCTGTTAAAAATTTTGTGGAGGCCCAAGAGGTGAGCCATAAATATATACATTTTTCTTATTTACGGAGCAATTCTACGGCGGTTAAGGAGGAGGAGGAGGAGGAGGTGGAGGAGGAAATGGCACTTCATACAGATGGCACTTCACTTTTGGCTGCTTTCCACTGTTAACCTCTTAAACCTTTTGTGGAGGCCCAAAAGGTGAGACCTGTTAAAAATTATGTGGAGGCCCAAGAGGTGAGACCTGTTAAACATTTTGTGGAGGCCCAAGAGGTGAGACCTGTTAAACATTTTGTGGAGACCCAAGAGGTGAGACCCGTTAAAAATTATGTGGAGGCCCAATAGGTGAGACCTGTTAAACATTTTGTGGAGACCCAAGAGGTGAGACCCGTTAAAAATTATGTGGAGGCCCAATAGGTGAGACCTGTTAAACATTTTGTGGAGGCCCAAGAGGTGAGACCTGTTAAACATTTTGTGGAGGCCCAAGAGGTGAGACCTGTTAAAAAATTATGTGGAGGCCCAAGAGGTGAGCCATAAATATATACATTTTTCTTATTTACGGAGCAATTCTACGGCGGTTAAGGAGGAGGAGGAGGAGGAGGAGGTGGAGGAGGAAATGGCACTTCATACAGATGGCACTTCACTTTTGGCTGCTTTCCACTGTTAACCTCTTAAACCTTTTGTGGAGGCCCAAAAGGTGAGACCTGTTAAACATTATGTGGAGGCCCAAGAGGTGAGACCTGTTAAACATTTTGTGGAGGCCCAAGAGGTGAGACCTGTTAAAACATTTTGTGGAGACCCAAGAGGTGAGACCCGTTAAAAATTATGTGGAGGCCCAATAGGTGAGACCTGTTAAACATTTTGTGGAGACCCAAGAGGTGAGACCCGTTAAAAATTATGTGGAGGCCCAATAGGTGAGACCTGTTAAACATTTTGTGGAGACCCAAGAGGTGAGACCCGTTAAAAATTATGTGGAGGCCCAAGAGGTGAGACCTGTTAAACATTTTGTGGAGGCCCAAGAGGTGAGACCTGTTAAAAATTATGTGGAGGCCCAAGAGGTGAGACCTGTTAAACATTTTGTGGAGGCCCAAGAGGTGAGACCTGTTAAACATTTTGTGGAGGCCCAAGAGGTGAGACCTGTTAAACATTTTGTGGAGACCCAAGAGGTGAGACCCGTTAAAAATTATTGTGGAGGCCCAATAGGTGAGACCTGCTTAAAACATTTTGTGAGACCCAAGAGGTGAGACCCGTTAAAAATTATGTGGAGGCCAATAGGTGAGACCTGTTAAACATTTTGTGGAGGCCAAGAGGTGAGACCTGTTAAACATTATTGAGGAGGCCAAGAGGTGAGACCTCTTAAAAATTATTTGAGGCCCAAGAGGTGAGACCGGTTAAAAATTATGAGTAGGCCCAAGAGGTGAGACCTCTTAAAAAATTATTTTGAGGCCAAGAGGTGAGACCGGTTAAAAATTATGAGTAGGCCCAAGAGGTGAGACCTGTTAAAAATTATGAGGAGGCCCAAGAGGTGAGACCTCTTAAACATTTTGTGGGGGCCCAAGAGGTTGAAACCTCTTAAACATTTTGTGGCAGGCCCAAGAGGTGAGACCGGTTAAAAATTATGTTGAGGCCCAAGAGGTGAGACCGGTTAAAAATTATGTTGAGGCCCAAGAGGTGAGACCGGTTAAAAATTATGTTGAGGCCCAAGAGGTGAGACCGGTTAAAAATTATGTTGAGGCCCAAGAGGTGAGACCGGTTAAAAAATTATGTTGGGCCCAGAGGTGAGACCGGTAAAATATGAGTAGGCCCAAGAGGTGAGACCTCTTAAACATTTTGTGGAGGCCCAAGAGGTGAGCCATAGACATATACATTTTTCTTATTTACGGAGCAATTCTACGGCGGTAAAGGAGGAGGAGGAGGAGGAGGTGGAGGAGGAAATGGCACTTCATACAGATGGCACTTCACTTTTGGCTGCTTTCCACGGTTGGAGAAGCAAAGTCCGGGTCAATCCACTTGCTGTTCATTTTGATTAGCGTCAGCCTGTCGGCACTGTCGGTTGACAGGCGGCTGCGCTTATCGGTTATAATGCCCCCGGCTGCGCTGAACACCCTTTCTGATAGCACGCTGGCGGCAGGGCAGGCAAGCACCTCCAAGGCGTACAGGGACAGTTCCAGCCACGTGTCCAACTTGGAGACCCAGTAAGTGTAGGACGCCGAGGGATCGGGGAGGACAGGGTTACGGTCTGCCAGGTACTCCCGCAACATCCGCCGATACTTGTCCCTCCTGCTGATAGCGGGCCCCGCAGTGATGGAAGTTGCACGAGGGGGTGCCATGAACGTGTCCCACACCTTGGAGAGTGTTCCCCTGGTGGCTGTGGGCCTGATGGATGTTGTGGGACTCTGGGAGACCCTCTCCTCTCTGCCGCCAGCGATGGTGGGTGGGAAAATCTCCATCATGTTCTGCACGAGTTCCCTCTGGTATTCCAGCAATCGATTCGTCCTCTCCTCTACCGGAATAAAAGAGGAGACGTTATCTTTATACCGGGGGTCCAGGAGTGCGAAGACCCAGTACAGTTTGTTCTCCACTATCCGGACAACACGTGTGTCCCGGGAAAAGCAGCCCAGCATGAAGTCAGCCATGTGTGCCAGACTCTGAATAGGCATGACCTCACTGCCCCCACCAGAAGGATCACTTGCCATTTCCTCCTCTTCCTCTTCCGCCTCCTCTCCGCCCCATCCGCGCTGAACCAATGGGACGCACACAGCCTGACTGCTACCCTCGCCGCCAGCATCCTCCTCCTCTTCCACAGCCACCTCCACGTCGTCCTCCTCCTCATCCTCCTCCTCCTGCAACTGCCACCGTGAAGCAGACAAAAGTGTGGTCTGACTGTGTAGCTCCGTTGCGTCTCCTCCTACCCCCGTCTCCTCTGCGTGCAATGCGTTCTCCCTTATTGCGATGAGCGATTCTTTAAGGACGCCTAGGAGCGGAATGGTTACGCTCACTATAGCGTCCTCGCTGCTGACCTTCTTGGTGGACTCCTCAAAGATACGCAGTACATCGCATATGTCTGCCATCCATGGCCACTCGTGGTTGGCAAACTGAGGGAGCTGAGTTGGAGGCACGCGTGGATTCATTATCTGGTACTCCATCAATGCTCTCTGCTGCTCACACACCCTGGCCAACATGGAATAGGTGGAATTCCAGCGAGTCGGCAGGTCGCACAACAGCCGATGTTCAGGCAAATGGAGGCGTTGCTGGAGTTTTTTTAAGCTAGCAGCAGCTACAGTTGACTTCCGAAAGTGAGCGCACAAGCGCCGCACTTTCACCAGTAGCTCTGCCAGGTTGGGGTAAGTCTTCAGAAATTTTTGGACTACCAGATTAAAAACGTGGGCCAGGCATGGTACGTGATTGAGTTCGGCAAGCTCCAGAGCCGCCACCAGGTTACGGCCGTTATCGCACACGACCATGCCTGGTCCTAGCTGCAGCGGCGACAGCCACATCTCCGTCTGCTGCAATATGGCGTCCCTCACCTCTGGGGCGCTGTGCTTCCTGTCGCCCAAGCTGATGAGCTTTAGCACCGCCTGCTGACGTCTCCCCGCGCCAGTGCTGCAACGCTTCCAGCTAGCGGCTGAGGGAGATGTTAAGGCACAGGAGGAGGAGGAGGGGGGTTTATCAGAACCCATGCTGGCAATCTTGGGCGGGGGTGGTAGGTAGGCCGTCTCTGTTTGCGACCCCGTCCCCGCCTCCACTACATTCACCCAGTGTGCCGTCAGAGAAATGTATCGTCCCTGGCCGCAAGCGCTTGTCCACGAGTCGGTGGTCAAGTGGACCTTTGCGCTGACTGCGTACCTCAGGGCCCGCCTGATGTTACGCGACACGTGCTGGTGCAGGGCGGGGACGGCACTCCGGGAAAAGTAGTGGCGGCTAGGGACGGAATAGCGAGGTGCGGCAGCCGCCATCAGGTCGCGGAAGGCCTGCGTCTCCACAAGCCTAAACGGCAACATCTCCAGGGCCAGCAGTTTGGAGATGTGGCAGTTTAAGGCTTGGGCTTGGGGGTGACTCGAGGCGTACTTCCGCCTGCGGTCGAACGCCTGCGAGATGGACAGTTGTTGGGACGAGGAGTGTGAAGGTGCAGGCGAAGAGGCGGGGGAAGGGGAGGCTGAAGGAGAAGGCCCCAAAGTAGCAGAGGCAGAAGCAGAGGCAGATGTGGAGGTGTCCTGGCTGGAGGTCTGGACCGCAGTGGCAGCACACAACAAAGGGGAAGAGGCAGTGGCAGCAAGACCGGGCGCAGTTTGTATTGCGTTTGCTCTCTCCCACTCAGCCCAGTGCTTGAATTCCAAGTGACGCCGCATGCCTGAGGTGGTCAGATTGCTCTTCTCAGAGCCCCTACTCAGTTTTGAGTGGCAGAGTGTGCAAACCGCGCTCAGTTTGTCATCCGCACAAACATTAAAATATCTCCACACCACAGAAGTACGAGGCCTCGATGGGGGAGCTTCGCGCGACTGGCCGCTGGCGGGAACAGCTTCGGCCCTGCTGGCTGTGGCCTCACTTCTCTGTCTGAACTGTCCTCTGCCTGTGGCCATCCCTCTGCCTGTGGCCATCCCTCTGCCTGTGGACATCCCTCTGCCTGTGGACATGCCTCTGCCTGTGGACATCCCTCTGCCTGTGGACATCCCTCTGCCTGTGGACATCCCTCTGCCTCTTGCTGCCTTTTTCGGTGCTGCGCAGACCACCACCTCTCCACTGCTTTCCTCGCTGGACATCACCCCTGGCCAAGTGGGGTCGGTCATTTCGTCATCCACCAGCTCCTCTTCCACTTCCTCACTCTGCTCCTCCTCCTGCCCACTGGACATTCCAACAGCCTCCCTTGATGGCAACTGCGTCTCATCATCATCATCGCTCATGATAACAGATGCTGGCTCAGGGTCCACATCAGCAGGAGATGGCGAAAACTCCAGTGTTTGGGCATCACTACAAACAAATTCCTCTGCTAGCTCCTGGGATTCTTCTGGCACATCTGAAAAAGGACCCGAAAAGAGCTCCTGGGAGGGGTCAAGGGTGGGATGACTCTGTTGGCCAGGTGTGGAGGAAGGAGGGTCAGAGTGAGACTGTGTGGATGACTGGCTGGTGGACAACTGTGTGGAAGCGCTATCGGCTATCCATTGCACCACCTGTTCAACCTGCTCAGGCCTCAACAGCGGTGTAACCCGCCCCCTGCTTAACTGTCCCATAAAGGCAGGGATTCTGGATGAGCGGGATCCTGGCTGATCCTCACCAGCACACATTGTATCCCCACTGGCTTCAACAAGGCCCCCAACAGCATTTCCGCGCCCCCGTCCTCGTCCACGTCCACGTCCTATTCCGTTAGCCCCCCTCCGCATTTTATTTTTTTTTTGTTGCAAATACAATATTTGGGTATATAATTAGGTATGTGAAATACTTTAGCAAGAGAACGCACAGTACAGTGGCCTATTAAAAGGCCTAGATATTGTATATTTCAAAGTACACAGCCGTGTACTAACTGAACAGACGGTGGGTATTTACACCAGGTATGTGAGATAATTTAACAAGAGAACGCACAGTACAGTGGCCTATTAAAATGCCTAGATATTGTATATTTCAAAGTACAAAGCCGTGTAGTAACTGAACAGACGGTGGGTATTTACACCAGGTATGTGAGATAATTTAGCAAGAGAACGCACAGTACAGTGGCCTATTAAAATGCCTAGATATTGTATATTTCAAAGTACAAAGCCGTGTAGTAACTGAACAGACGGTGGGTATGTACACCAGGTATGTGAGATAATTTAACAAGAAAACGCACAGTACAGTGGCCTATTAAATGGCCTAGATATTGTATATTTCAAAGTACAAAGCCGTGTAGTAACTGAACAGACGGTGGGTATGTACACCAGGTATGTGAGATAATTTAACAAGAAAACGCACAGTACAGTGGCCTATTAAATGGCCTAGATATTGTATATTTCAAAGTACAAAGCCGTGTAGTAACTGAACAGACGGTGGGTATTTACACCAGGTATGTGAGATAATTTAACAAGAGAACGCACAGTACAGTGGCCTATTAAATGGCCTAGATATTGTATATTTCAAAGTACAAAGCCGTGTAGTAACTGAACAGACGGTGGGTATTTACACCAGGTATGTGAGATAATTTAACACGAGAACGCACAGTACAGTGGCCTATTAAAATGCCTAGATATTGTATATTTCAAAGTACACAGCCGTGTAGTAACTGAACAGACGGTGGGTATTTACACCAGGTATGTGAGATAATTTAACAAGAGAACGCACAGTACAGTGGCCTATTAAAATGCCTAGATATTGTATATTTCAAAGTACACAGCCGTGTAGTAACTGAACAGACGGTGGGTATTTACACCAGGTATGTGAGATAATTTAGCAAGAGAACGCACAGTACAGTGGCCTATTAAAATGCCTAGATATTGTATATTTCAAAGTACAAAGCCGTGTAGTAACTGAACAGACGGTGGGTATTTACACCAGGTATGTGAGATAATTTAGCAAGAGAACGCACAGTACAGTGGCCTATTAAAATGCCTAGATATTGTATATTTCAAAGTACAAAGCCGTGTAGTAACTGAACAGACGGTGGGTATTTACACCAGGTATGTGAGATAATTTAGCAAGAGAACGCACAGTACAGTGGCCTATTAAAATGCCTAGATATTGTATATTTCAAAGTACAAAGCCGTGTAGTAACTGAACAGACGGTGGGTATGTACACCAGGTATGTGAGATAATTTAACAAGAAAACGCACAGTACAGTGGCCTATTAAATGGCCTAGATATTGTATATTTCAAAGTACAAAGCCGTGTAGTAACTGAACAGACAGTGGGTATTTACACCAGGTATGTGAGATAATTTAACAAGAGAACGCACAGTACAGTGGCCTATTAAATGGCCTAGATATTGTATATTTCAAAGTACAAAGCCGTGTAGTAACTGAACAGACGGTGGGTATTTACACCAGGTATGTGAGATAATTTAACAAGAGAACGCACAGTACAGTGGCCTATTAAATGGCCTAGATATTGTATATTTCAAAGTACAAAGCCGTGTAGTAACTGAACAGACGGTGGGTATTTACACCAGGTATGTGAGATAATTTAGCAAGAGAACGCACAGTACAGTGGCCTATTAAATGCCTAGATATTGTATATTTCAAAGTACAAAGCCGTGTAGTAACTGAACAGACGGTGGGTATGTACACCAGGTATGTGAGATAATTTAACAAGAAAACGCACAGTACAGTGGCCTATTAAATGGCCTAGATATTGTATATTTCAAAGTACAAAGCCGTGTAGTAACTGAACAGACGGTGGGTATTTACACCAGGTATGTGAGATAATTTAGCAAGAGAACGCACAGTACAGTGGCCTATTAAAATGCCTAGATATTGTATATTTCAAAGTACAAAGCCGTGTAGTAACTGAACAGACGGTGGGTATGTACACCAGGTATGTGAGATAATTTAACAAGAAAACGCACAGTACAGTGGCCTATTAAATGGCCTAGATATTGTATATTTCAAAGTACAAAGCCGTGTAGTAACTGAACAGACGGTGGGTATTTACACCAGGTATGTGAGATAATTTAGCAAGAGAACGCACAGTACAGTGGCCTATTAAAATGCCTAGATATTGTATATTTCAAAGTACAAAGCCGTGTAGTAACTGAACAGACGGTGGGTATGTACACCAGGTATGTGAGATAATTTAACAAGAAAACGCACAGTACAGTGGCCTATTAAATGGCCTAGATATTGTATATTTCAAAGTACAAAGCCGTGTAGTAACTGAACAGACGGTGGGTATTTACACCAGGTATGTGAGATAATTTAACAAGAGAACGCACAGTACAGTGGCCTATTAAATGGCCTAGATATTGTATATTTCAAAGTACAAAGCCGTGTAGTAACTGAACAGACGGTGGGTATTTACACCAGGTATGTGAGATAATTTAACACGAGAACGCACAGTACAGTGGCCTATTAAAATGCCTAGATATTGTATATTTCAAAGTACACAGCCGTGTAGTAACTGAACAGACGGTGGGTATGTACACCAGGTATGTGAGATAATTTAACAAGAAAACGCACAGTACAGTGGCCTATTAAATGGCCTAGATATTGTATATTTCAAAGTACAAAGCCGTGTAGTAACTGAACAGACGGTGGGTATTTACACCAGGTATGTGAGATAATTTAACAAGAGAACGCACAGTACAGTGGCCTATTAAATGGCCTAGATATTGTATATTTCAAAGTACAAAGCCGTGTAGTAACTGAACAGACGGTGGGTATTTACACCAGGTATGTGAGATAATTTAGCAAGAGAACGCACAGTACAGTGGCCTATTAAAATGCCTAGATATTGTATATTTCAAAGTACAAAGCCGTGTAGTAACTGAACAGACGGTGGGTATGTACACCAGGTATGTGAGATAATTTAACAAGAAAACGCACAGTACAGTGGCCTATTAAATGGCCTAGATATTGTATATTTCAAAGTACAAAGCCGTGTAGTAACTGAACAGACGGTGGGTATTTACACCAGGTATGTGAGATAATTTAGCAAGAGAACGCACAGTACAGTGGCCTATTAAAATGCCTAGATATTGTATATTTCAAAGTACAAAGCCGTGTAGTAACTGAACAGACGGTGGGTATTTACACCAGGTATGTGAGATAATTTAGCAAGAGAACGCACAGTACAGTGGCCTATTAAAATGCCTAGATATTGTATATTTCAAAGTACACAGCCGTGTACTAACTGAACAGACGGTGGGTATTAACACCAGGTATGTGAGATAATTTAGCAAGAGAACGCACAGTACAGTGGCCTATTAAAATGCCTAGATATTGTATATTTCAAAGTACAAAGCCGTGTAGTAACTGAACAGACGGTGGGTATGTACACCAGGTATGTGAGATAATTTAGCAAGAGAACGCACAGTACAGTGGCCTATTAAAATGCCTAGATATTGTATATTTCAAAGTACAAAGCCGTGTAGTAACTGAACAGACGGTGGGTATGTACACCAGGTATGTGAGATAATTTAACAAGAAAACGCACAGTACAGTGGCCTATTAAATGGCCTAGATATTGTATATTTCAAAGTACAAAGCCGTGTAGTAACTGAACAGACGGTGGGTATTTACACCAGGTATGTGAGATAATTTAACAAGAGAACGCACAGTACAGTGGCCTATTAAATGGCCTAGATATTGTATATTTCAAAGTACAAAGCCGTGTAGTAACTGAACAGACGGTGGGTATTTACACCAGGTATGTGAGATAATTTAACAAGAGAACGCACAGTACAGTGGCCTATTAAAATGCCTAGATATTGTATATTTCAAAGTACACAGCCGTGTAGTAACTGAACAGACGGTGGGTATTTACACCAGGTATGTGAGATAATTTAACAAGAGAACGCACAGTACAGTGGCCTATTAAAATGCCTAGATATTGTATATTTCAAAGTACAAAGCCGTGTAGTAACTGAACAGACGGTGGGTATTTACACCAGGTATGTGAGATAATTTAGCAAGAGAACGCACAGTACAGTGGCCTATTAAAATGCCTAGATATTGTATATTTCAAAGTACACAGCCGTGTAGTAACTGAACAGACGGTGGGTATTTACACCAGGTATGTGAGATAATTTAGCAAGAGAACGCACAGTACAGTGGCCTATTAAAATGCCTAGATATTGTATATTTCAAAGTACACAGCCGTGTACTAACTGAACAGACGGTGGGTATTTACACCAGGTATGTGAAATTATTTAGCAAGAGAACGCACAGTACAGTTGCCAATTAAAAGGCCTAGATATTGTATATTTCAAGGTACACAGCAGTAGTGCCAAATATAGTTTGGTATGTAGCAGAGCACCTAATACACCACTAATGCCTCTCTCTGTCCCTACTCCAGCAGCTATCCCTGAATACAGCAGCCGTTCTCTGTAAAGTCTATATTGTAGTAAAGCTATCACTGAAGTCCACTGTAGTAGCCCTGATAAGGGCTTTTATTCACGCTCCTGCCTGTCCAACAGCTAAAATCTGTCTCTCCCTTCTCCAGCCTCTGTCCCTGACTAAGTTCACGCAGCATATGCGTACGAGCAGGAAGAGCTGAGTTTTTAATATTCGAGGTCACATGGTTTTTCCAGCCAATGCATGTAGACGCTGTTTTCGCGCTGCCAGCGTGCTCAGCGTGCCTGTCATACCCCCCCTGCATGTTGATTGGTGGAAAAAGAGCGCCAGGGAAGGTGGGAGGGGAAACGAATTCTAAGTGCGCCATCGCCGTTATACTCGATTGAAATCGAGTGTGCCGAATATCGTAGTATTCGATCGAATACCAGCTCGATCGAACACTACTCGCTCATCTCTAGTGGAGACTAATAGGTGGGTGCAGTGTGCGTCTTAGCCCGTCTGGAATTAGGAAAGCTGGTCACTGTGCTTGGAGGTCTGCCGTGGACAGGGTGGGTGGTGGGTGCTTGTTTGCCCGTCTGGAATGGGGAGAGCTGGGCACTGTGCTGGGAGAACTTTGTGTACGCTGTGGACTACTGGGTGGGTGCGGAGAGGGAGACGCTTATGCCTGCATCCTGGGGCGGGGGATAGGACAGCAGTGCCAGCATGGGCAGTGTTGTCACCCGCAGGCGGTGATGGACCTTCATTGCACCTAGTTGGGTGCTTTCCTAACATGTGATGGGCATATGCCTTGCCCATCTTGGTCTGGGTCAGCACAATTGTCTTGAGGGTCACCACCAGGCTGTTGGCTAGAATTTGGCATAATGGTACGATTAGGCAGCTTCAGAGGCATCCATGCATACTGCCCCTGCTGTTTCCTGTCCATTTCCGTGGTGTTTCCATCATTTTCTGAGGTTTCCAGGTTTTCACGCAACCTTCCCTATGCAGAGCTTTGGTCCCCTGAAAAAAATGCTCGAGTATCCCATTGACTTCAATGGAGTTCGTTATTCGAAACGAGCACTCGAGCATCCAAAAAAATTCGACCCGAGTAACGAGCACCCGAGCATTTTAGTGCTCGCTCATCTCTAATCCTTATCGAATTTTCAAAAAATTTGCTAATCTCTAGTTATTTTGTTGCTATTTTTTATATTTAAAGGGGTTCTCTAGGAATTAAGAAAATGAAAATACATAAATGTTATTTTATTATAAATATATTCCCAAATACCTTTAATTAGTTATAATTGTTTGTTTTGCCTAGGGAGCAATGATTAGGAGAAACAAAATGGCTACCATCCTATTAGTGCACACAAAACCTGTCCTAATCACACAGCAGGACAAGTTACTTCACAACCCTGAGATACAGAGCTGCATCATCTTCCTCTCCTATTTGTCGGGGATTATGATCCGGAATACAGCTGATAAGAATCTTAGCTGAATCTACGTAAGAATGGAGTTCAGGAGGAGACATGAAGTACAGAGAGGACGGACAGGACAGACTATGGTAATGTGGGAGTTGTGGTAATGGAGACTGAATACGAGTATTTTTGCATTAGCCACATCTGCTCATGAACTCCATTCCTACAGAGATTCAGCTGAAGATCATATTAAACTGTATTCATGACCCCTGACAAGTATAGCATAGGGGAGGATGAGGCAGCTCTTTAGCTCAGTGTTGTGAAGTAACTTGTCCTGGTATGTGATTAGGACAGGTTTTGTGTGTACTAATAGGATGGCGGCCATTTTGTTTCTCCTAATGATTGCTCCTCAGACAAAAAATGAGCCATTATGACTAATGTAAGGTATTTGGGAATATATGTATAATGAAGTAATATTTAAGAATTTTCATTTTCTTAATTCCCGGAGAACCCCTTTAAGTTAATGGCAATTATAGCTGAATGTGTGTTTGTAGTAATTTCTATTTTAGGTCTGTACATTAGGACTACACCCTCCTTTTGTCTGATGTTCCAAATCCACAGAAATATTTGGTGATAACTGGAGAGAAGCAGGCACAATACAGAAGTAAAACTGCAACATAGAAAGCAATCTGGAGTCGGCACTGCTGCTCATGTGTGGGATTATATGGAGTTCAAATATTGTCCCTCGTGTGGCTCAGGTGGTGCACAGCAATTCAGAACCTATTCACATGTGAAGTGTAGAAAAATAAACTTGCAGTACCCACAAAATTCCTTCGCAGTTCTTTTTATTCATTCTTTAAAGCATGGTCACTCACCCAGTATCAGGCAACGGCATTCAGCTGACCGCGCTTCTTCTGGCCTCCGATGTGTTGGCGTTGGTGTGCCTTCACTCTTATGCCCCGCCTGGCGTCATCACCATGACAACAACGTATAAATATTTAATTCTCTGGCCATCCATCTACATGACGGTCCTTGTTGTGACATGACTGATGCTGGCTACCAGCCGCTTATTTAACTTTGCACACTCCCTCTGTAAATCTGTGTAAGTGAACCACAATGGCATTACGGTACCTGGTTTGGCTCACTCGGTCAGTGCAGTTGATATGTACTTGACCGGGTGGACACCTTGGCTTGGGACTCCGGTGGTGGATACCACTGGAGTAACGGCCGTTACCTTATGATGCTGTGGCAAACACCAATATATGAGGCGCAAAGTGATTGTGGGTGTGTATACATTTTTAGTTTGAAGTTGGCTTTTATGCCTTTATTTGTACTTACCCGGACCAATGCGGTTATGGTTGGCCTATTATTCTACTATATCACCATTTCTATACTTCTGGGCATTTGGAGCCATCACTTTTATTGTGTCCATAACTACTTACCTGTTTGCGCAGGCGCTATTTTACATTTATTTTAGCAGCCGTGGCAAGCCACTGCGCAGTCGCAGTGACTGCCGATCATGTGACAATGCTCCCGATCACGTGGTAATGTTCCGGATCACGTTTTCTTTACGTCACTAGACGTGCCCACGTAGATGGTAAGCACATGACCACCATCACGTAGACACAGCTTGCCCTTTGAGTTTATGTGATGTGCTCTGAGCTGTTAACGCATGCGCACCTCTATTTCCCCCACGCCAGTATGTTCACTTGATGGACACCGATACTCCATGTCCATGATCTCGTAAGTGATTGTACACACCTACACAGGTGTTACTTATGTTTTTAATTGCACGCAACACATGGTGTTTACGCTATGAATTATCAAATCAGATTGTTTGAACACATTATGAGTTCCTTTTGACATATTTTCTGCATACAATCATGAACTCCCTGATTTTGGACACTGTTATTTGGCACTTTGTATATGACTTTTGCACTGTATTATGCTTGATCATGTATTTGATTGATTTTGTATGCACTTTGGATTTGATCCCGCCCATTTTGGCTATTTAAACTTGAATGTTTCCACTTGTCATTATGCTTGAGAAAGGCCTCAGTGAGCAGGTCAAAACGTTGCATGCTTGGAAAATAAAGTGTGGTCCTTCACCCCAACTGTTGGAGTGCTGCCTCAATCTATCTATCCCTCTGAGCATGTAGCTCCTACCTACAAGCGCCCACATATAATACCCTCTCCTTCATCTAAGCGGCACCAGTTTGAGAAAGGCCAGAAAGGCTGAAACGTCACTGGTTATATTGGGCCGCATACTAAATAAAATCTTCACTTGCAAATGCTCTGACTGTGCTGGAGTTTTTCGTTTCTTTACCTGAGTTATGACAGGCAGATACTCCAGTCTGCACAAACCGTGTTGCAGCATGATTGAACCCTGGGGCAAACCGATTGCTAAACCAAGTTTCTTCTTCCTGTTTCTCCACTTGTTTCTGAAAAATAATCAACAGGACTATATCTATCCTAAGTTAGGGACAGAGCAACTTTCCACAATCATTGTCACTTTTAATAGGAGTAGGGGTGCTGCCTTGGTGGCCTCATCTGCTTTCTTGTTTTCCTAGCTCCAGTGGTGTTGTTTTAGGCATTGGCTTTGACTTTTATCACAGCCAACTGATCTGGCTTACTGACTGATATTTGGACACTCTGGCTTACCTGAGGACCTCATGAACTGCCTACAATGCCAAATGGGCCCACAATTATGGGTCACTCCAAAAGCATAGCTTAAGTCAGTGTATGCATTTGAAATATTACCTTCAGGCATATTATATGCTGCAATGAGTGCCATCAACTCAGTCTCCTGTGCTGAATAGTTAGGAAGGACAGTGTTCCCTCAGGTTACAATATTAATTGGTTCCAAGGTGACCATTGTATGTTGAAACCATTGTTACCTGAGTAATCAGTTCCAAAGCCCCAAAATGTCATCCAAGATAAGAGAAAATGAAGATTTAAGCAAAATAAGCAGATAACTAAGACAGATAAAACAAGTCCTTACATATAACAGTCAGTCATAGCTGCTAACTAGGAACTAATACACCTATTTAACCAGAGAAGTGACCTTCATTCGTTGAATCTAAGTCTGTATGCTGAGTCTAGTTTCAACTTATGATGGGTTAGAAAAGACCATTGTATGTTGAAAATATTGTATTTTGAGGTCATTGTCCATGTTGGTACCTGGAGCTATCTTCAAAAAACTCAGTCTGCATTAGAAATTGAATTTTCAAAAACATTGTCAAGACTCTTAATCTCTGCATCTACCTACTGTGGTTCACAGGTGAATTCCTCAGAATACTCTTCCTTCCCTTTTTCTGAAGCCAGTTAATGCAATGTAGCTTGGTTCAGGATCTGGCAGTGTTTAATAATAAGATGGGAGGGAAAGAAAAGGGAAGTTCTTTGCAGCAGGCAACTGAGAACATTGAAGATAACTTTCCTGAACTGAATGCAGGACAGTTTGGACCAGCAGGTAATCTAAGACGATGTGGGTAGCTTTGATCTTCAGCAGAGAAGAGGCTGCAGTAAAACAAACACGTGAGGAGGCACCTCGGATGATGGGGTCAAGGAGCAGGGAGTAGAAAGCCAGAGGGTGCTGTTTGCCTGATTAAGGACTGATTAAGAACTCCCGTGGCATAAGAGGAGAGAACAGTGTAAGGGGCTTCTCATAATTAGGTTGACCAAGGGATGGGGCTTCAGACACTGCTTGCTTTAGAGTCCTGAACATTGTTTCTGCAGTGGAATCAATGGAAAAAAAGATTGTCATACAGTGATTGCATGAGACTAGAGGTAGCTGGTATCCAGTTTCTATGATAACTGATAAGCCTTAAGAACTGTGTAAGCTACTTGGGTAACTGAGGTAGAGAAACTTGTTGGATGGATTTCACTTTGTCAAGGGAAACAAGTCAACTCCTGTAACCCCTGGTTACACAAAATGACCTAGGAATCACACAGTGTCCTAGCAGTACTGGAACATGGTTTTAGAAGATTTACAACCATAATTAGCCAGGAACAGAAGGTGGGAGATGGAATCTATCCAGCCATATTTGTGTCAAAGAAAAACATGTTAAAGAGGACCATCACTACAAAATTCAATGCAGCCTGAAAGCACCATGTTATGGAGCAAGAGAAGATGGGCAGATTGATATATCATTTTGTGGGAAAAGATTCAGAAGACCTGTAATTTATACATTTATATTTGTATCCTTGCCTTTTCTGCTTCCTTTGAAGATCTATCAGTACAGGGAGGAGGTGTTATCAATGACTGACAGCTATCTCTGTATGCACTGTTATACACACACAATGCCATCAAACACTGATAAGCTTTTGTACCAATAGGTGTTCACAGGAAGCAGAAAAAACAAGGATACAAATGTATAAATTACAGGTTTTACTGAATCTTTTCCCACAAAATGATATATTGATCTGCTCAGCAGCTCATGCTCTATAACATGGTGCTTTCAGGCTGCATTGCATCTTGTGGTTACAGATACACTTTAATAAATTTGGCAGGAGTAAAGGTATATCATACTTAAGCACCAATTTAAATTACTCACATGCACCCATTCCCATTTAAAAATATTGACTTGGTTCCAAGATGTTTACTTTCAAAATGGCCTCTGTGTTGAACGCTCTTTTGCCCTTACCAACATGCCATACACAGGATGACATTCCCAACCACCATTCTCTATTTACTCAGGTGTCTCCATACTTTTGTATAACCCTATAGTCTACCTCTCTTGACTATGAATTATACATCCCCCCATGTGCATGTTTTACTGTAACATCTTATAAGTGTTGTGCCTGTTTTTCAGTCTTTCATCTGTAATCTTGCCCGAAGAAGGAGCCTTTGTGCTCTGAAAGCTTGCAATATGTTTTTTTTTTTTTTTTTTCTGGTTAGTCTATAATATAGGTATCACTTCCTTAATACTTTTGTATTTAGTAACGCAAAAGTATTCAACATCACATTGGACTGATGAGTCAAATATAACTGCAGTACTCTTGCTTGCCTGGCCAAGAGTCCCAGCACACAATACCCTAGAAAAATGTTATTAAATTTAGGCAAGGTAATGGAATTTTTCTATATTTGCCGACTTCTATACGAGATTGGACCCTGGCTAAAGTTTGGGTAATATTTCCTATGAGTTCACAACTTAACTGTCATTACGGCATTTTATACCCTACTTGTCTTTCCCTTAAAATAAATTACTTAATATATAACTTTTATTCAATATGTATCTAAAATGTTTTGTGCTCAATTAAAAACCCAGTTAACCATTGCTGTACAGATATCAGTTGATGCCGAACAGGTATGGGTATCACTGGGTGTGCACTCCCATGATTACCCTTGTTTCTAGTCATTATGTACTGTCAGCTATTATTGTACACTTGTAGGTACTAGTTTCACTGCAGCTATGGTAGCTATTAAAGTCATTTGATATTCATGGCCTTCCAACATGTTTCACCAGACACCTGGCTTCATCAGGGGTATTTGAAATTGCAGACAGACATTTGCACACCAACTAGTTACATTTTCCATATAAGAATGGAACTCTTGACTGCGTAGCCAAGAGTCCAACCACACAGCCTGGGCCAGAAAAATATTTAGGAAAGAAGAAGGTACCCCACTAGGAGGGAGCAGTAAAGACAGAGAGGGCGCTAATTGCTTCTCTGTGGCTGCAAGGAGGAGGAGCAGGAGAAATGCTATGACTCCTAGCTCCAAGGCATGGTGTCAGACTTAGAAGTGACCTCCACCTCATCCTGCTGTGACTGAGAGGAGAAGCAAGCCATCCAATCCACAATCTCACCCTCTTTCTCCTCAGTGATACTGTTGCATCTTTTCAAAGCCAGGGAGAACTGTTTTCTACTACTACTACTACTACTACTACTACTACTACTATTACTACTACTACTACTACTACTACTACTACTACTATGACTACTTCTGGACGAATATCTGGTGCTGCTAGTACCCACATTCTGGTTCTGGGAGAACAAGGTCTGGGTCTTTTGTTTTGAACCGTTCCATATTCCAGAGATTTTGAGTCCTAATATAATGTACATAGTCACACAAATTATGGAAAAGGTATAGCAAATTTGCAAACATGTTTTCTGTAGATGAAGACTAAAGATGAGCCAATCTATTCGCCGCTTCGTAGATTCATATCAAATCCTCCATTTTTCCTACTCCGAAGCTAATCTGGATTTTGCCAGATTCGCTTCATATTATCTGTAAATGTTCTTAAAATTTTGAACACTAGCACTACGTACGCAACGTACGCAACGTATGCATTCTTCTTGCCCCCTCCCCCCGAAGCAGGAAAATGACGATACATCCCCTCAAGAGCGGGAACGTGAAGATACGTCCCCTCAGAAGCGGGAAAAACCAGCCCGGCCCACCGGGAGCTAACTATTTGCACGTATAGGGAGTGAAGACTCCTCCTTCATTACTCCGCCCTCCTCTCCAGTTCAAGCCAGCGGTGAACAAGATCCAGAGTCAGACCACAGAAAACAGCATGGCGAAAGAACTGCGACCCAAGTGGGGAGAGATGGTCTTTGGGGACGAGTACCCCGAACCACCGCCCACTCCAGAGATCAAAGCGGCACAACTGTGCAAGAGAGTCTCATCGGCTCCTTACTCCATATTCGCCTTGATGGCTGGTGCAGCTGCTGCGGCTGGTGTGGCTGAGGCGACTGGAGTGTTCACTTCGCCACCCAGGAGGAGAACAACACCTTCCATTCGGCAAAACCCGATTGTGCCAGCATCGGTGACGGCCCACGCCCAGACCCTATGGGACTACAAGAATGCAGTGGAGGACTGGGTCATCCAAGTACTGGACCATCCAAGGCCGGGAGACCCTAAACTGGAGTGGCGAAAGGGAACAGTCCTGTGGTTTTCTGTGGAGCAAGGCTCTGGCTTCCTGGTGGATGACAAGGATGGCAAGGAGTACTTCGTGGGCCACAGGTCAATGAAATGGCCGTACCTGCCCCAACCCCGTCACAGCCAGTACGTGGGGGATCAGGTGGAATACACCCCCATGGCATCCCTGAAATGCCCCTTTGCTACCGGGGTAATGTTATTATCAAAGTCTGAGTTTGGCCGGAGGAACCACCAGGCAAAGTACCAGTGCGCTGGCTTCAGGAGTCACCAGATGGCACCCTTCGTTTCAGGGAGAAGCCACAGCTGGAGCCTCTGATCCCTGGAATGCCAGTGCCACCAACATCAGAGTCCTTTCACCTGGGTCAGCTGACGACTTAATCATTTACGGTCCAGTCCACAGTGATCCACCAGTACCAACTATCCTGGAAGATGAAGCCAGCAGCAGCCAGGGGAGCTGGGGCTTCTTCCCTGGGTGCAACCTTGCCTGAACTGCTGCAGCCAGAAGTCCCTATCCCTGCTGTGCCGGCAGGAGAATCTGGAAAAGTAAAGGTGCAAGTAGCTGCAGCGCTCACCAGCTAGCACCTTACTTTTCTACCTCATATGGACTGCCTCTAAAGACTGTACGCTGCGGCCTAGCCTTGTGCATATGACGCAATCGCGAGTCAATAGTATGGTAAGGATTCGTACGCACTCTGTATGCTAATGCTTACATATTGCATACTTTTAAAAAAAACTGACTGTATCTTCATAATTTGTGTAGGAATGTTTGCAAAACAAGAATTATTTTTTAACACAAATTTGATCGAATAAATTTGTATTAAGAACGAATCAGAAATGCGTCGACTTGTTGCCGAAGCAAATTTTGGATGATTCACTCATCTCTAATAAAGACTGAAGCACAATTAAATGTTCTTCCCCTTCTAAAAACACAGTGGATACTGCCATTGACAATTTACTTTGGGAGTAATGCAATACTGGCACCTATAAGATTTCTGCCTAAAATCTTAGTTTCAGAAAATACCTTTTCTAATGTAAAGCACACAGTGGCTGGTTTTGTAGTGCAGAAGAGCAAAAATGAGGTTCTGCAGCAACTGGATAATTGATGACTGAGTTCCAGCCCCTCAGTCCCTCAAATTTCTTATCTTGAGTGAAGTACCTAGAATTCTACACAATTATGTCTTTCTATTCTTTTCCTACACTGTCCCTTTTACACTGGAAAAATGCTAGTTTGTATACAGTGTAAGATCATTTTCTGTCAGCTACTCCACCCTCATGTCATGTGAGCATACTTATTCTTCCTCCCTTGTGGTCTTGCCTGCCAACATGTGCATTTAAATGACACTGCACACTGTGCAATCACATAGTAAATTATACTCAAATTAATGTTCTCCATTTCATCATGGTAGAAAAAAAACATATTAAGTTAATCTTGCTTGCATTACATAAACGTAAAATAATACCAAGGAAAGAGCAAAACAGTCCACCCATCACTAATTAAAACTACCTAGTGTCATGTAACAATATTATTCTTGACTATCAACTGAGTGGACCTGGAATACTCGACTAGGAATCAGCCTCAAGCGGAAAATGGATCTTTATGTTTAGAATAAGAAGAAATGCTATAGGAATCTAAGAATTTCCAGATCTTAACTCATGTTCCTTTAGATTAATTATGCCCTTCCTATGTATGCTAAACTGGCATATTGTACTTATGCAGTGCAATAGTATTAATAAATATCCCTGATGTATGTTATGCACATTTAAAATGGCCAATGTGGAAGCAAAATTGTATCTATTGTCAAGGAGTATACAAGAAGAAGTTGGATTGCTGAATTAAGAAGTGTAATGCAACATTTCTCTGACATTTAGAATTATTCTCCTTTCAACTCTGGTGAGTTTGCTCCTGGTGAGTGGATTGCGACATAAGTGCAGGGAGACAAAAGTGTTCGTAGTTTTAAAAACTGCAGTATTTTGAAAACAGCAGGAGTTTGTAGGAGATATTTGGTGAGTACTTTTTTTTTAACTGAGTAATTACTTTTGTTGATCAGTCATAAGGATGTCTGGGTTGGTACAGTGCAATTCTTACCTGGCTACAGTTTTCCGTAGTACACTTTTGAAATTTGGGTGCTGTCCAATTTGTATGCAATTGTCTGGTTTATATGGTGACATTTCTAGGTTTAATATATATCCCAAAACTGATACACAAAGATGGTGTTACAGATATACCTCTAAACCAATTATTGTCTAAACCAGTGGTCCCCAACCTTTTTTGCACCAAGGACCGGTTTCTCGCTAGACAATTTCCCCAGGGATCGGGAGGGGGAGGGATGCCGGAAAGGGTTGGGAGTGCATTCGGTGCTGACTGATACACGCAAGGTGCATATAAAAATATATAAATATAACATAAAATGCTCCTATACAGAGCCCCCCATATAAAATACCCCTTCTTTGTGGCCTCAGTAGATGCCCCCACAGTGCCTCCAATAATTTTCCAGTAAGAAGTGCCCCCATAGGTGCCCCCACAGTGCCCCCCAATAATGTACCAGTAAGAATTGCCCCCATAGATGCCCCCAATAATGTACCAATAAGAAGTGCCCCCATAGATGCCCCCACAGTGCCCCTAATAATGTGTCAGTAAGAAGTGCCCCATAGATCCCCCCACAGTGCCCCCAATAATGTACCAATAAGTGCCCTCCAATAATTTGCCAGTAAGAAGTGCCCTGAATAATGTGCCAGTAAGAAGTGCCCCCATAGATGCCCTCACAGTGCCCCCCAATAATGTACCAGTAAGAAGTGCCCCCATAGATGCCCCCAATAATGTACCAATAAGAAGTGCCCCCATAGATGCCCCCACAGTGCCCCCAATAATGTGCCAGTAAGAAGTGCCCCCCAGTGTCCCCACAGTGGTCCTTTCCTGTATTGTACAAAAAACAAAACAAAAAAACACTTATACTTACCTCCATCAGGCTGACAGCGATGCGATGCAGGCCTCTTCCGGCCTGTGTACTGCACTGTATGGCTCAGGTGGCGGCACTAGGCCTGCAGCCTATCAGAGGAACGGGCAGGGGAGACACCTCTCTCTCCCCTGCCCCGCCGCAGCACAGGCATCTGTATCGCTGTCCTGAGGACGGCGTTACAGATGACTATGGAAATGAGCGCTTCCACAATGGAAGAGCTCATCTCCTTGTCCCCTGCCACCGTTGTCGCCCTCCACAGATAACCAGGGCCCTGATTGCCACGGCCCGGCAAGCATCAATTCAGGGCCCGCTGGTCTAAACCACAAGAGGGAATGGAATAACTAAAACATAACTTTTACTGCTTCATCATTAAAATATAAGGTGTAATAATTTACATAAATTGATGAGAAAAACATAAAATAAACACAATAACTCAGAGAAATACAAATGCCTGATTGGCAATAAGGGTAATTCTTACCAACTCTAACATACTGTACAGGAATTATGTATTTCTGCTGGTTCCAATGTATTTTTCGTCCTCATACTGTATATAGCCCCATTCCTTGTATTTACAGGATTATTTTGAGGGCAAGATAGCTGATGTCCCACCAATATTCATGTGAGCAGTGGAATTCTCGCACCTCCCTTTGGATGATGCAACTTGTATGAGGGCGAAAAATACTTTGGAACAAGTAGAAATACACCATTCCTATACATCAGAGTTGGTAAGAACTACCCTTGTTGCCATTCAGGTGTTTGTACTATTGTTGTTTATTTTATGCTTTTTCTCACCAATTTATGTAAAATTATAACACCTCTATATTTTAATGATAAAGCAGTAAGTTATGTTTTAGTTATTCCATTTCCTCTTGTGGTTACAGTCTTTAATTTGTAGTCTTAAAATGCTTTCTCACCTAGTGATTGATGTGAAGAATCATCCTCTCCCTCAAAGACCTCAGAGGAGAAGGGCAGAGTGGAGAATTCTGGTTCTGGGAGATTGCGAGTTGTTGAACATAAGCATGCCAATTTCAGGCTATCCTTTTATAATTCCCATGGTGCACTTTCTTATCTGGAACATGATGTACGTAGCTGCTAATACAAACAGGGCTTCCCATGTGCAGAGTGATATTGCTTCCAAGGGAGAGATTGTTTTGCATGAGGTACAGAGTGGTACCAACCAGCCAAGTGCAGTGGATGGAATTGTACAATAAGGCCAGTTTGCACCCATCACATAAAGGTAAAGAAGTATTTGGGGGAGAATTCACAAATTATTTGGACAAACATTTACACTAGATGAAGGGGACAGAAGTTTAGTTGATGAGGATGATTTCTGTCCCCAGATAGTTAGGATTAGGGATGAGAGAAGCGAGCTAAAAACTTCAGTTGAATGCTGTATGGAGATCTGTCTCCATATAGTATTAAAATGTATAGCCTCCAACAAGGTGAAGTGAGTTATTCCCGAAGTCTCGCAAAGCAGATTTCAGATCCAAGTTTTTGTTTTTTTTTCAGTTTAAAAATCATATAACAAAGTTATTCACCGAAGTCTTGCGAGACTTCAGGAATAACTCACTCTGCCTTATCGGAGGCCATACATTTTAATGCTGTATGGAGACGGATTTCTGTACAGCATTAAACTGACATTTTGAACTAAGCGACTTCGGATCTAGGATGTGAAGATTGCTTCGCTCATCCCTAGTTAGAATGATGCAAGGTATTGATGGACATGTGGTTGTTTGTCCAGTAGAGGCAGATAATGTTCAGAATAAATCAGAGCTAAATAGTAATGTTCTTCATAGAATGTGTACTAATGCTCGTAGTTTAGGAAACACACTCTGCAAGCTAATGGCAATTGTATCTAGGGATAATTTGGATTCGTCATAGTCATACCTGGATACACACTGTACAGGACAGACAGAGAAAACTGAAGGGGTGATGGACTAGCCATTTATGTCAAGGATAGCATTCAATCCACAGTAATTCAGAGTAAACACATAGCTCTGTGGATTTGCATGCAGAGAAAGGAGGGAAGTGTTATTAGAACTGATGTAGTGTATAGGCCTGCAGGGCAAGCTGAAGATTATGATATCAAGTTGGTTGATTAAATTTCTCAAATAATGTTAAAGGGAGATATTGTAGTTATGGGTGACGTAACCATGCCTGATGTAGATTGGAATATTTCTAGTGCTCTTACATGCAGGAGCAGGGATCTAATGGATGTACTTATAGTAGCATCTTTGAAATAGCTTGTCACATAATCAACTAGAGAAGATATCATTCTAGATTTAGTATTCATGAGGATCTGGTTTTGGAGGTTAATGTGGAAGAAAATTTGAGTTCCAGGGAGTTCCAATGTTTAGGATTGTTCCCAAAAAACAGATTGGGAACAATCCTACACTACAACCAAAGTATTAGACTTTAGACTAACTTTAGACTAACTACAAGGAAATAGAGGAGAATTTTAAAAAAAGGTTGGGATAACAGAAGAAGAGCAAGCGGCCATTGGACTCTATTAAAAATGGCCATTTTAAAGGCAACTACAGTACGTGTAAACTATATGACAAAAGCAATAGGAAGAAGCAGCCGCCATGGTTTACTAGAGAAATAAGTAATATAGTAAAATAAAAAAAAATCTGCATATAGGTGGTATAAAGACGCTATACAGTCTACCACATTTGAAACACCTCCTATGATGACCAGAGACAAGAGGGCTCATAAAGCGCAAAGCAAACTGGATTTTTATTTTTATAAAGACCGGGATCATAATGGTGCAGCCTTGGAAATAGGCTTGCGCTCACTAACTTCCCCACTAACATCTTCTCCTCTTGAGCCGACTTCAGTGACATGAGCATGAGCAACATGGATCATGTGGCCTTGTCTCCTTTCAACAATCGCCTTCAGCACCAGCCCCAGGATCCTGTTACTCCCCACTGGCTCGGGAGTTGGGTGATGCAGATGACGCAGTTGTAATTGGAAGAGCGACACCATCTTACCCATCAGATTGCCCAGCCAAGCAGAGGTCCAGATTGGAGACCCCAATCTTAAATACGGAGGTAAGCCCAACTGAAGGAGTCCCTGCAACAAGCTTACCTGACTCCCTTACTGAGTCCTTTGCATCCATCCAGGCTTCTGATAAGCCAGTGTCCGGTTCTCTCATCAAGGAACTGTTGTTAGCCTCAGCCATTGCCTGCATCAGTACATAACTAAGTTGTATACTCCACTCCAGGCCGAAATCCATGACATATCTGGCAGAGTAGATCATGTCGAGCATAAAATGGGACTCTCATATCGACCTGGCAGAGGAAGTTGAGTCACCGTGGGCCAAGATCACCATCCTGGAGGACCGATCTCACAGGAACAATATAGAATTTAGGGGGATTGCTTAGGATGTTCCCTCATCAGAATTGCTGTCATATGTTCAATCTCTGCCCAACTGTGATCCAATGGACATTGGTATTGATTGTGCACACCGAGTGGCTCGACAACACATTCCTGAATCAGTCCATAGAGACGTTCTTGCACATATTTTATTTTTTTTTCATATAAAAGAAAAAGCTATGGCAGCTGCCAGATCACAGAAAGAACTGCGAACTCCATATCAATGTCACATCAGGTCGCAGAGCGCCGCTACACTCACCCCGTCGGCGAGGCTGCCCCCCTTGGCGGTCGCTGTCAAATCCTCTACACAAGCGTCCACTGCGGTGATTCCAGCAGCCGCTTCTCAGCACAGACTCTGCAGTAGCTGGTGCTCTCGCCTCCTCTAGGGGTTGGCAGCCGGTACTGCAGTTCCTACACCTTCTGTGAAACTGTCATTAGTCCAGCACCTGATTCTCATCTAGAGGCCTATTTAAGGCGGCTCTGTGCACCTGACTAACGCCAGAGTATCAGGTCTTTTCCAGTGTACTCCAGCTCTCAAGTCCTCTTCTGTTTGGCTCCTTTGTATCCAGATTCAGCTTGTTCCTCGGCTCTGCTAACCTGCTGGTGATCCGGTCCTCGGCTGATACCTTACTGTTTCCAAGCGGCAACGCGACCTGCAAGTTCCCGGCCGCATAAATCCAACCTGCCTCGCAGCGGGCTCTGGTGAAAACCCGGGGGCTTGTTAGATTCCGCACGCTAGTACTTTTTAGTACTACTGAAGCTGGCAAGACGTAGCTATATCCATCCAGCAAAGCTAGTGACAGTATACTCTGGCCCACTAACCATGGAACCTGCCAGTGCGCCTTCTACCTCTGACCTGCTACGGCAAGTAGTGGAGCGTGTCAACAAGCAGGAGGTGAACCAACAGCAGCTTCTCCAGTGTCTGCAATCTCTCTCCACACGTTTAGACTCATTGCAGCCACCACCGGTGGTCGCTACCCTGGCACCTCCTTCATTTGTGATGGCTACACCGCATCTCCTCCAGGTTCCGCTTCCCTCCAAATACGATGGAGACCCTAAGAATTGCCGCAGGTTCCTGAATCAGTGCTCAATCCATTTTGAGCTTCTTCTTGGAAACTTTTCTTCCGATAAAGCAAAGGTAGCCTTCATCATCTCCCTGCTTACTGGGCAAACATTGGCCTGGGCCTTGCCACTCTGGGAACAGAATGCTCCAATTCTTTACAACTGTCCGGCATTCCTGGAGACCTTCCGGAAAATCTTTGACGAACCTGGTAGGGTCTCATCTGCAGCCGGATCCCTACTACGCATTCGTCAGGAATACCTAACAGTGGCTCCATACGTAGTCCAGTTCCGAACCTTGGCATCAGAACTAAAGTGGAACAAGGAGGCTCTCATGGCCGTATTCTGGGATGGGCTGTCCGATCCCATTAAAGATGAACTTTACTCTCGGGAATTGCCCCCAACATTGGATGACCTAATATCCCTATGTAATAAGGTTGATATTAGCTTTAGAGAACGTGCAGCGGAGGGGCGAGGGTCCAAATGGTTTAATACCAGGCTCCCTCCCAAGTTTCAGGTCCCGGCGGTCCCTAAGGAGGAACCTATGCAACTCGGGCGTGCTAGGCTATCTCGGGAGGAAAGAGAAAACCGTATGAAGAATCGTTTATGTCTCTATTGTGCTGGACCCGGTCATCAAGTGGGAACTTGTCCCAATAAGCCGGGAAATGCCAGAACCTAGGCAAGTCAGGAGAGGTTGTCCTAGGTCCCATGTATCTCTCTCCTACAAAGAAGAAAGAAATTCCTCTGTTTTCCATCACTGTGTCCCTTCTTACTCCCAAAGGGATATTGTCTATACCTGCCTTCCTGGATTCCAGAGCAGCTGGGAACTTCATTTTCTTTATCCCTTGCATCCGAATGGGGAATTCCATGGGCTCAACTTTCATGTCCCATGTCCTTGGTGGGCATCGATGGTAATCGGGTGCCAAATGGGTCCGTTCTGTCCTGCACCAAAACCCTTGTCATGCGAGTGGGAGCTCTGCACCAAGAGGAAATAGAATTTTTAGTGGTTCCCAAGGCCATCAGTCCACTAATTCTGGGTTTACCATGGCTACAGAAGCACTCCCCCCACCTCAATTGGAAATCTGGGGAATTAATGTTGTGGGGTCGTGACTGTCAGGCGTCCTGCTTACACAAAGTGTCTCCTACCGGAACCATCACTCTCTGTTGTTCCAGTACTGAAGGAGTTGTCCCCCGGCAGTATTCCGCATATTCTGATGTCTTCAGCAAGTCACAAGCAGAGAAACTCCCACCTCATCTTCCCTGGGACTGTACTATTGATTTATTGCCAAACAAAACTCCTCCTCGGGGCCATACTTACCCTCTGTCTCTACCTGAAACGCAGGCTATGTCCGAATATATCAAGGACAATCTCGCTCGGGGGTTCATCAGACCTTCTTACTCCCCAGCAGGTGCTGGGTTCTTCTTTGTGGAGAAGAAGGACGGGGGTCTCCGTCCTTGCATAGATTATCGAGGACTGAATGACATGACCATCAAGAACAAGTACCCGTTGCCACTGATTTCCGAGTTATTCGACAGAATTCAGGGTGCTACCGTATTTACTAAGTTGGATTTGCGCGGTGCATATAATCTGATCCGTATTAAGCCCGGGGATGAATGGAAGATGGCATTCAATACTCGGGATGGCCACTATGAATACCTGGTCATGCCCTTTGGCCTCTGCAATGCTCCTGCATTGTTCCAGAACTTTATCAACGAGATCTTCAGGGACATGCTGTACTCCTTCGTGGTCATATACCTGGATGATATCCTGATCTTCTCTCGCTCCCTCTCAGATCATTGTGGCCACGTTCTTCAAGTCTTAGAACGCCTGAGGGTCCACCAGCTCTACTGCAAACTAGAGAAGTGCCTCTTTGAGCAGTCATCTGTTCCTTTCTTGGGATACATCTTGTCTGGTACCGGCCTGAAGATGGATCCGGATAAAGTTCAAGCTGTGTTGAACTGGCCACAGCCCACGGGACTGAAGGCTATTTAGAGATTTGCGGGCTTTGCCAACTACTATCGGCGGTTCATCAAAGATTTCTCCTCCATTATTGCTCCCATCACAGCACTAACACACAAATCAGCTGATCCTCGTCAGTGGTCCCCGGATGCCAACCAAGCCTTCAACTACTCAAGGACAGGCTCCTGTCTGCCCCAATCTTCAGCCAACTGAATACCTCCTTGCCCTTCTTCCTGGAGGTGGATGCTTCCTCATTTGCTGTTGGGGCGGTTCTCTTTCAACGATTATCCAATGGGAAGATTCACCCTTGTGGATTCTTCTCCAAGAAGTTTTCAGCTTCTGAAAAGAATTATGAAATCGGGGACAAGGAGCTTCTCGCCATTAAGTTGGCATTGGAGAAGTAAAGACACCTTTTGGAAGGAGCCCTGCATCCCATTACGGTATACACTGACCACAAGAATCTCCTCTACCTTCATTCTGCCCACTTACCATCACTTAACGTCCTGGCACCAAAATGTTAAAGCAGACGCTCTCTCCAAATCGTTTGACGCCGTGGACAAGGAACCAGGTGTGGGTCCTGAACACATAATAGACTCCAAGCGGATACTACTCTCAGCCACCACTCCTGAAACCACCCCTCCGGGGAAGATTTTTGTTCCGTTGGAGTCACGCCCTAAACTATTGGCATGGGCTCATGGCTCCCTATTCTCTGGACATGCTGGATTCAAGAAGACCTGCGATCTACTTTCAAGAAACTATTGGTGGCCTTTTCTTCCCCGAGATGTATGAGAATTTGTGGCGGCCTGTCACTTGTGCGCCCAGCACAAAGGGGTTCCTGGACACCCCCTTCCTATTCCGGAGAGTCCGTGGACTCATATCTCCATGGACTTCATCACAGACCTTCCCCCTTCTAAGGAGTACGATACCATCTGGGTCGTGGTCGATCGATTTTCAAAGATGGCTTATTTTACACCGTTGACAGGTTTACCCTCATCAGCAGTTCTCGCGTCTATCTTTATCCGAGACATCTTCCGTCTGCATGGCTGTTCTCTCGAAATCGTGTCCGATAGAGGAACTCAATTTACGTCACGATTTTGGCGAGCTCTGTGTAAACTAATCAACGTCAAGCTGAACTTTTCCACCCCCCACCACCCGCAGTCTAATGGGCAAACCGAGAGGGTGAACCAAGACCTGGAAAAGTTTCTCAGACTGTATATTTCCCCTACTCCGGACAACTGGGTGGAACTGCTACCTTGGGCTGAGTTCGCCCACATCAATTTATTTCACGAGTCCACCCAGAAATCTCCATTCTTTATCAACTTCGGTAAACACCCCCGTTTACCCCTTCTTCCGACTCTGCCATCCTCCGATGTCCCTGCAGCTAATTCTGAGGTCCAGAAGTTTTCTGTCATCTGGTCCGAAGTGCGGGCTAATCTAATAAAAGCTTCAGCTCGGTACAAGGTTCAAGCAGACACGAAGAGACGTGCAGTTCCTCAATGGGCCCCAGGAGACAAAGTCTGGCTTTCTACTTGCTTCATCCGTCTTCGGGTACCCAGGATGAAGTTTGCCCCTTGATTCATCGGCCCTTACACCATCACCCAAGTCATCAATCCGTAGCCTATCGGCTGTCTCTAGTATCTACCTCCTTCTCTGCGCATTTCCAATGTCTTCCATGCATCACTTCTGAAACCCGTGGTCCTCAATAGGTTCTCGGCCTCCAAATCATATCCCAAACCTATCTTGGATCAACTGCAGGAAGAATATGAGGTCGATGATATCTTGGATTTTAAAATATCGAAGGGGGTTCCCTACTTCCTTGTTAACTGGAAGGGTTATGGTTCCGAAGAGCGCTCCTGGGTGAGGAAGGATGATCTTCATGCTCCTAAACTTATGAAGAGGTTCTGCAGAAAGTTTCCACAGGTGCTCAAAATGGGGTGTCCGGAGTGCACCCTTAAAAGGGGGGGTACTGTCACATCAGGGCGCAGAGCGCCGCTACACTCACCCCGTCGGCGAGGCCGCCCCCCTCGGCGGTCGCTGTCGAATCCTCTACACAAGCGTCCGCTGCGGTGATTCCAGCAGCCGCTTCTCAGCACAGACTCTGCAGTAGCTGGTGCTCTCGCCCCCTCTAGGGGCTGGCAGCCTGTACTGCAGTTCCTACACCTTCTGTGAAACTGTCATCAGTCCAGCACCTGATTCTCATCTAGTGGCCTGTTTAAGGCAGCTCTGTGCACCTGACTAACGCCAGAGTTACAGGTCTTTTCCAGTGTACTCCAGCTCTCAAGTCCTCTTCTGTTTGGCTCCTTTGTATCCAAACTTCAGCTCGTTCCTCGGCTCTGCTAACCTGCTGGTGATCCGGTCCTCGGCTGATACCTTACTGTTTCCAAGCGGCAACGCGACCTGCAAGTTCCCGGCCGCATAAATCCAACCTGCCTCGCAGCGGGCTCTGGTGAAAACCTGGGGGCTTGTTAGATTCCGCACGCTAGTACTTTTTAGTACTACTGAAGCTGGCAAGACGTAGCTATATCCATCCAGCAAAGCTAGTGACAGTATACTCTGGCCCACTAACCATGGAACCTGCCAGTGCGCCTTCTACCTCTGACCTGCTACGGCAAGTAGTGGAGCGTGTCAACAAGCAGGAGGTGAACCAACAGCAGCTTCTCCAGTGTCTGCAATCTCTCTCCACACGTTTAGACTCATTGCAGCCACCACCGGTGGTCGCTACCCTGGCACCTCCTTCATTTGTGATGGCTACACCGCATCTCCTCCAGGTTCCGCTTCCCTCCAAATACGATGGAGACCCTAAGAATTGCCGCAGGTTCCTGAATCAGTGCTCAATCCATTTTGAGCTTCTTCTTGGAAACTTTTCTTCCGATAAAGCAAAGGTAGCCTTCATCATCTCCCTGCTTACCGGGCAAACATTGGCCTGGGCCTTGCCACTCTGGGAACAGAATGCTCCAATTCTTTACAACTGTCCGGCATTCCTGGAGACCTTCCGGAAAATCTTTGACGAACCTGGTAGGGTCTCATCTGCAGCCGGATCCCTACTACGCATTCGTCAGGAATACCTAACAGTGGCTCCATACGTAGTCCAGTTCCGAACCTTGGCATCAGAACTAAAGTGGAACAAGGAGGCTCTCATGGCCGTATTCTGGGATGGGCTGTCCGATCCCATTAAAGATGAACTTTACTCTCGGGAATTGCCCCCAACATTGGATGACCTAATATCCCTATGTAATAAGGTTGATATTAGCTTTAGAGAACGTGCAGCGGAGGGGCGAGGGTCCAAATGGTTTAATACCAGGCTCCCTCCCAAGTTTCAGGTCCCGGCGGTCCCTAAGGAGGAACCTATGCAACTCGGGCGTGCTAGGCTATCTCGGGAGGAAAGAGAAAACCGTATGAAGAATCGTTTATGTCTCTATTGTGCTGGACCCGGTCATCAAGTGGGAACTTGTCCCAATAAGCCGGGAAATGCCAGAACCTAGGCAAGTCAGGAGAGGTTGTCCTAGGTCCCATGTATCTCTCTCCTACAAAGAAGAAAGAAATTCCTCTGTTTTCCATCACTGTGTCCCTTCTTACTCCCAAAGGGATATTGTCTATACCTGCCTTCCTGGATTCCAGAGCAGCTGGGAACTTCATTTTCTTTATCCCTTGCATCCGAATGGGGAATTCCATGGGCTCAACTTTCATGTCCCATGTCCTTGGTGGGCATCGATGGTAATCGGGTGCCAAATGGGTCCGTTCTGTCCTGCACCAAAACCCTTGTCATGCGAGTGGGAGCTCTGCACCAAGAGGAAATAGAATTTTTAGTGGTTCCCAAGGCCATCAGTCCACTAATTCTGGGTTTACCATGGCTACAGAAGCACTCCCCCCACCTCAATTGGAAATCTGGGGAATTAATGTTGTGGGGTCGTGACTGTCAGGCGTCCTGCTTACACAAAGTGTCTCCTACCGGAACCATCACTCTCTGTTGTTCCAGTACTGAAGGAGTTGTCCCCCGGCAGTATTCCGCATATTCTGATGTCTTCAGCAAGTCACAAGCAGAGAAACTCCCACCTCATCTTCCCTGGGACTGTACTATTGATTTATTGCCAAACAAAACTCCTCCTCGGGGCCATACTTACCCTCTGTCTCTACCTGAAATGCAGGCTATGTCCGAATATATCAAGGACAATCTCGCTCGGGGGTTCATCAGACCTTCTTACTCCCCAGCAGGTGCTGGGTTCTTCTTTGTGGAGAAGAAGGACGGGGGTCTCCGTCCTTGCATAGATTATCGAGGACTGAATGACATGACCATCAAGAACAAGTACCCGTTGCCACTGATTTCCGAGTTATTCGACAGAATTCAGGGTGCTACCGTATTTACTAAGTTGGATTTGCGCGGTGCATATAATCTGATCCGTATTAAGCCCGGGGATGAATGGAAGATGGCATTCAATACTCGGGATGGCCACTATGAATACCTGGTCATGCCCTTTGGCCTCTGCAATGCTCCTGCATTGTTCCAGAACTTTATCAACGAGATCTTCAGGGACATGCTGTACTCCTTCGTGGTCATATACCTGGATGATATCCTGATCTTCTCTCGCTCCCTCTCAGATCATTGTGGCCACGTTCTTCAAGTCTTAGAATGCCTGAGGGTCCACCAGCTCTACTGCAAACTAGAGAAGTGCCTCTTTGAGCAGTCATCTGTTCCTTTCTTGGGATACATCTTGTCTGGTACCGGCCTGAAGATGGATCCGGATAAAGTTCAAGCTGTGTTGAACTGGCCACAGCCCACGGGACTGAAGGCTATTTTAAGAGATTTGCGGGCTTTGCCAACTACTATCGGCGGTTCATCAAAGATTTCTCCTCCATTATTGCTCCCATCACAGCACTAACACACAAATCAGCTGATCCTCGTCAGTGGTCCCCGGATGCCAACCAAGCCTTCAACTACTCAAGGACAGGCTCCTGTCTGCCCCAATCTTCAGCCAACTGAATACCTCCTTGCCCTTCTTCCTGGAGGTGGATGCTTCCTCATTTGCTGTTGGGGCGGTTCTCTTTCAACGATTATCCAATGGGAAGATTCACCCTTGTGGATTCTTCTCCAAGAAGTTTTCAGCTTCTGAAAAGAATTATGAAATCGGGGACAAGGAGCTTCTCGCCATTAAGTTGGCATTGGAGAAGTAAAGACACCTTTTGGAAGGAGCCCTGCATCCCATTACGGTATACACTGACCACAAGAATCTCCTCTACCTTCATTCTGCCCACTTACCATCACTTAACGTCCTGGCACCAAAATGTTAAAGCAGACGCTCTCTCCAAATCGTTTGACGCCGTGGACAAGGAACCAGGTGTGGGTCCTGAACACATAATAGACTCCAAGCGGATACTACTCTCAGCCACCACTCCTGAAACCACCCCTCCGGGGAAGATTTTTGTTCCGTTGGAGTCACGCCCTAAACTATTGGCATGGGCTCATGGCTCCCTATTCTCTGGACATGCTGGATTCAAGAAGACCTGCGATCTACTTTCAAGAAACTATTGGTGGCCTTTTCTTCCCCGAGATGTATGAGAATTTGTGGCGGCCTGTCACTTGTGCGCCCAGCACAAAGGGGTTCCTGGACACCCCCTTCCTATTCCGGAGAGTCCGTGGACTCATATCTCCATGGACTTCATCACAGACCTTCCCCCTTCTAAGGAGTACGATACCATCTGGGTCGTGGTCGATCGATTTTCAAAGATGGCTTATTTTACACCGTTGACAGGTTTACCCTCATCAGCAGTTCTCGCGTCTATCTTTATCCGAGACATCTTCCGTCTGCATGGCTGTTCTCTCGAAATCGTGTCCGATAGAGGAACTCAATTTACGTCACGATTTTGGCGAGCTCTGTGTAAACTAATCAACGTCAAGCTGAACTTTTCCACCCCCCACCACCCGCAGTCTAATGGGCAAACCGAGAGGGTGAACCAAGACCTGGAAAAGTTTCTCAGACTGTATATTTCCCCTACTCCGGACAACTGGGTGGAACTGCTACCTTGGGCTGAGTTCGCCCACATCAATTTATTTCACGAGTCCACCCAGAAATCTCCATTCTTTATCAACTTCGGTAAACACCCCCGTTTACCCCTTCTTCCGACTCTGCCATCCTCCGATGTCCCTGCAGCTAATTCTGAGGTCCAGAAGTTTTCTGTCATCTGGTCCGAAGTGCGGGCTAATCTAATAAAAGCTTCAGCTCGGTACAAGGTTCAAGCAGACACGAAGAGACGTGCAGTTCCTCAATGGGCCCCAGGAGACAAAGTCTGGCTTTCTACTTGCTTCATCCGTCTTCGGGTACCCAGGATGAAGTTTGCCCCTTGATTCATCGGCCCTTACACCATCACCCAAGTCATCAATCCGTAGCCTATCGGCTGTCTCTAGTATCTACCTCCTTCTCTGCGCATTTCCAATGTCTTCCATGCATCACTTCTGAAACCCGTGGTCCTCAATAGGTTCTCGGCCTCCAAATCATATCCCAAACCTATCTTGGATCAACTGCAGGAAGAATATGAGGTCGATGATATCTTGGATTTTAAAATATCGAAGGGGGTTCCCTACTTCCTTGTTAACTGGAAGGGTTATGGTTCCGAAGAGCGCTCCTGGGTGAGGAAGGATGATCTTCATGCTCCTAAACTTATGAAGAGGTTCTGCAGAAAGTTTCCACAGGTGCTCAAAATGGGGTGTCCGGAGTGCACCCTTAAAAGGGGGGGTACTGTCACATCAGGGCGCAGAGCGCCGCTACACTCACCCCGTCGGCGAGGCCGCCCCCCTCGGCGGTCGCTGTCGAATCCTCTACACAAGCGTCCGCTGCGGTGATTCCAGCAGCCGCTTCTCAGCACAGACTCTGCAGTAGCTGGTGCTCTCGCCCCCTCTAGGGGCTGGCAGCCTGTACTGCAGTTCCTACACCTTCTGTGAAACTGTCATCAGTCCAGCACCTGATTCTCATCTAGTGGCCTGTTTAAGGCAGCTCTGTGCACCTGACTAACGCCAGAGTTACAGGTCTTTTCCAGTGTACTCCAGCTCTCAAGTCCTCTTCTGTTTGGCTCCTTTGTATCCAAACTTCAGCTCGTTCCTCGGCTCTGCTAACCTGCTGGTGATCCGGTCCTCGGCTGATACCTTACTGTTTCCAAGCGGCAACGCGACCTGCAAGTTCCCGGCCCCACAAATCCAGTCTGCCTCAAAGCGGGCTCTGGTGAAAACCCGGGGGCTTGTTAGATTCCGCACGCTAGTACTTTTTAGTACTACTGAAGCTGGCAAGACGTAGCTATATCCAGCCAGCAAGGCTAGTGACAATCAACATGTTAAATTATATGGAGACCTATCAGCCACGACATTCAGATTATGCAGACAACTGATGCCCATAACCTCCACCCTATGCGATAGCAATATCTCCTAACGCTGGGGATTCCCAGTGAAGCTGCTGATAAACCACAATGGAAAATACTACAATGCTTCCTCTGTAGCAGATTGCTTCAAGATTGTGGTGTATCTACCTCCAACATTCATCCTCCTGGTCCAGAGAAACCGCTGTCTTTAGATTCTGAATGGCAAGTGGTGTCCCGTTCTCGCCACCCTGACGAATGAAAGGCCCCAACTGCCGATCCAGTGTCTTACTCTTTGAAGGACTCTTGAAGATCCTTTATGTTGAGTTGTTTCTCCAAATTACTGAGCAATCAACTATTAATATTGTCTGCTAGGTTACTGGTGTTATTGTCCCTAGAGTTTTTAGGGATTCACTGAAGTTTTTGGTGTTTTCTGTATTTTTGCTCCTTTGCTTCGTTTTAGGCACATCTGTCTTTGCCAAGCATTTCTGCAACATGGTATAGCAGTCTCTTAGCTCCTTGGTCACCATGCTGTCAAACCCTCCCCCAGATTCCTGGGTAGAGGTACCTTCCATTTATATTAGCACACCACACTTCCAATATGCCACTTAAACTTGCATCCATGTACGTCAAAGGGCTTAACAGCCAATATAAGCAGTCATTGATGTAGAAAGAAGCATTATTACACCAGGCTGACATATTCTGTGTACCGGAGACACATCTTATCACCTTAGATGAACTTAGAATGCGTCATCTGCAGTACCCTCATATCTTTCAAGCCCATTTTGCTAAAAAACAGAGAGGTGTACTCCTGGAAATTCGGGAGGCAGGTACATTTTGCTCACAGGATCTATCAATAATGTCCTATATACGGTGATGGCTGTTTATGCTCCTCACAAACACCAAGCATCTTTCTTCAACAAACTGATGTGCAAAATTGATAAGCATAAACATTTGATAATCTGTTGGGATTTTAATATGGTACATGATTTCCAATGGTACACTACCTCTCCTTCTACCTGGAGATCTCACTTCACTAGCAACAGTGTTATGTAAACATGATCTTTATAATGTTTGGAGAATAGTCAGAAACAGATTATAAATTTTTCTCACATTGTCATAGAATGTATTCACATATACAGTGTCTTGCGAAAGTATTCGGCCTCCTGGAACTTTTCAACCTTTTGCCACATTTCAAGCTTAAAACAAAAAGATATAACATTTTACATTTTTGGTGAAGAATCAACAACAAATGGGTCACAATTGTGAAGTGGAACGAAATTTATTGGATCATTTAAACTTTTTTTGTAATAATAAAACTGAAAAGGGGGGTGTGCAAAATTATTCGGCCCCCGTGCATTAATACTTTGTTGTGCCACCTTTTGCTGCGATTACAGCTGCAAGTCGCTTGGGGTATGTCTCTATGAGTTTTACACATCTAGAGACTGAAATTCTTGCCCATTCTTCCTTGTAAAACAGCTCGAGCTCTTTGAGGTTGGATGGAGAGCGTTTGTGAACAGCAGTCTTCAGCTCTTTCCACATATTCTCAATTGGATTCAGGTCTGGACTTTGACTTGGCCATTCTAACCCCTGGATACGTTTATTTTTGAACCATTCCATTGTAGATTTTGCTTTATGTTTGGGATCATTGTCTTGTTGGAAGCTAAATCTCCGTCCTAGTCTCAGGTCTTTTGCAGACTCCAACAGGTTTTACTCCAGAATGGTCCTGTATTTTGCTCCATCCATCTTCCCATCAATTTTAACCATCTTCCCTGTCCCTGCTGATGAAAAGCAGGCCCAAACCATGATGCTGCCACCACCATGTTTGACTGTGGGGATGGTGTGTTCAGGGTGATAAGCTGTGTTGCTTTTACGCCAAACATATAGTTTTGCATTGTTTCCAAAAAGTTTGATTTTGGTTTCATCTGACCAGAGCACCTTCTTCCACATGTTTGGTGTGTCTCCCAGGTGGCTTGTGGAAAACTGTAAACGAGACATTTTATAGATATGTGAAGAAGTGTTCGAAGTTGTCCTATAGACAGACTCTCCCACCTCAGCTGTAGATCTCTGCAGTTCATCCAGAGTGATCATGGGCCTCTTGGCTGCATCTCTGATAAGTCTTCTCCTTGTTTTAGATGAAAGTTTAGAGGGACGGTCGGGTCTTGGTAGATTTGCAGTGGTCTGATACTCCTTCCATTTCAATATGATCGCTTGGGATGTTTAAAGCTTGGGAAATCTTTTGGTATCCAAATCCGGCTTTAAACTTTTCCACAACAGTATCATGGACCTATATTAAATTGGAAGGGCACTCAGTATATCCAGGAACTGACTAAAAGTAATAACTTATGAGATATTATATTGATTCAGAAAGATATTAGAATAATGAAACATGTATTTATTAACAAATGGCAGACTGTATATTAAAAAACAGTATAGCTATACTTATATCCCAAATTTTCTCACAAACATTGCAATAAAATTAATAAAATTGATAATAAAATTAAAAAAAAAAAAAAATAATGATGAAAATAAAAATGAAAATAAATCGTTCTCTGAGGTTTAATCTGTATATTTGTCAGTGCAAATGTCTTATTAGAGACAACCGATGATAATCCAGCTGTACTGGATCCTTAGTCAGTATATCCCAATAGATGCTGTAGCACTTTTATATTCATATATCTTATATTGCTTATACCAAAGGTATGAAATTCAAGTGCAGCTTGCTGGTCAATACTATATACTTTGCAGAGTTGGAGCGGAGCGTGCTGACCTTAATTACATATATTTTGCAGAGATCAAGCGTAGTGTGCTGGTATTACGTTGGTATATATGCAGAGTTTAGGCGGAACGTGCTGGCTTATGCAGAGTTCAAGCGGAGCGTGCCGACTTCAAATGGGTACGTTTGTTACTGTATAGACATTAAAACAATGGTTACATTACCAGTCCCTGGGTACTGCATTTGTAGAGTAGGAACGCTGCATGCTGCAGGAGGGGCTGGTCTCCTATGTGCCGATGCTGAGTCTATCCGTGGCGTCCCACGTGACTACAGCATGTGATCGCTCCTCCGATCATGTGTCCAGTCACGTGGTGCGTTCAATATAGGTCCTGCAGGTCCTGGAAGGGGAATAACTTATACAATCAGTTCGTTCTTTGTAATAATAAGGAGACAGTTTATGTATTGTCCCTTGTGTGCCGATATTATCTTCTTCTAGTACCAAACGCGTTTTGGAGCTAACTCTGGCTCCTTCCTCAGAGGTTAGAGAAGATATATCCTGGCTGCTATATATAGTTGGTTCGATCTTCTTGGATTGGTCAGTCAATTAATTGGGTTACATCCAAAGTGGGTCCTGGACTTTGGTTGGACTGAATGTATTAAATAATAATAACCACCCTGACAATTCAACAATTTTATCTTTACTATACATATATAACAAAAATAGTCAAGATCCTGAATAATAGGAGAACATAGAAAAATATATTAAAAAAAAAATAGACAATGCGTTTTAGTGCATCTTCAATGCGTTTTTTTTCTTTTTTGTCTTTTATGAATTCATTCAGTTCATTCTTTATACATCACAACTATGTTGAAGGTTGATGGAGGGGGACATCGGCCTATAGGGGAGAGAGTGTCGTCGTGCTGGAAAAACAGCCTGAGGGCGACCCTCCGTCTCCTA
>ONZH01002582.1:0-34000 GCA_900303285.1 Rhinella marina
CTGCCGGGAAACTGAACAAGGACAATCCTTGCTAATTGTTGGTGGTCCCAGCAGGAGGACAAGTTGGGATTTGATTATTGTGAAATAGGAAATGGCAAAAAGAGAGAGCCTATAGAGAAAATAGGAAAGATTCATCAAAACCATCTTTGTTGCCCAGAGCAACCAATCATAACGCAGCTTTCATGTCTAACAAAGCTTTTGAGAAATGAAAGCTTTACTGTGATTGGTTGATAGGGGATAACAAGAGAATTTGACTGATAAATCTGTCCTGTAATGTCCTGAGATTTGGGAGTCAAATGTTGGGAGAAATGGTGCACAGAGAGCGGAACTGGGAGAAACAGTAACGGCCTAAAATTGTTGTTGTTGTCCATAGCAACCAATCAAGGCACAGCTTTCATTTTACCAGAGCTCTACAAGAAATGAAAGCAGAGCTCTGATTGGTTGTCATGGGCAATAAAGGCAGCTTTTCTTTTCAGATTGCTTTATAATTCCCCCACTGCAGTCTACCAAATACAGACAGGATTTAATCAGATAGAGCAGAAAAGCGTTTTTCTACCATTAATTACAGGACATGGCTGGAATTTCTCTGAAGAGAGTCTCCATTACGAAGCATTTTCAGAAGTCTCTGTAAATTGCTTGCTCTAGGTTTTTATAGGTTTCAGGAACGGTTGTAACAACTCGGCACAAATAAGAGCCCTCGTTATGTAAAGATTTACAAGTAAGACGTAGAGCAGGATTTATGGTGGTCCTGTTAATGAATTATAACAGCACATACCTAAAATGTATGGGAACCATATACCGCCATATACAGAAACACATTGAAAGGGGTTGTCCCATCTCAGTCATATAGTTAGAATATGCCATCAATGTCAGGTAGGTGAGGGCCTCACCTCTGGTACCCTCACCTATCTCCAGAATGGGGCCCTCAAAGTGAAGGAGATCTCACCAAGCTCATTCATTGTTGTGGAAGCTCCAAAAATACCTGAACGAGTGCTGTTTTTGGAAGCCCCGTAGTGGTAAACGGCAAGCACACACCGTGCAAGGAAGCGGGACCACCACTCTATTCACCACTATGGGACTGTTGGTAAGGTATTTTCAGAACTCCCATAGCGGTGAACAGAGGGTGGCCACACATGCGTGTCTGCTTTCTGCTGACTTTGAGGGTCCACTTCTAGAGACAGGAGCAGGTCCCGGAATTATATATCTCAAACATGATGGAAAAATGAAACGTGGGCAGATCCTTCATCATCCTCAATACCCCATTACTTTGGGACAGCAGATTGAGGGTGGGAGATGTAGGACCACGTGTAACATTTCTCTTTGAAGGCACCATCAGACTATATCAGTTCTAGGGAGAACTCCCTCTGGTCACAGCCACTAATTTCAACTTCAAGATCATTACTGAGAACATCTTAAAACGGATGTAAAGCTCAGATGACCACACAAATGCACTTCTAACGGGTTTTAAAAAATGCCATCTTTGAAGTAGCGGTAACCATTACTTAATGGTTACATCCTATAAGTGGAAGTAATTACAGCTTTCTAAACTCTGCCTTCTACGTACACAAATGCAAATGAATTGCAGATAGACCTGTACTAAGAAGAGACCTTAAAAGATGTTATTTTTTTAGACAATTAATACTGCTTATTAGTAAGTAGCAAAGTAAGAACCTGCAATCAGCACAATGCTTGATATAGACCGAACTAATAGAACAATGTCTACATGCCAAGCGAATGAGAATAAACTGCAGTACCAGACTCTTTGATGGCCTAAAAGTAAAGATACTCAGCCAAAGCTGAAGACTTCAGTTGGATCAGCTGACTATCTTATGTGTATGGGGCTGTGCCGACTCTCAGCCAACAGATGATGTTGGGGTAAAGAAGGATCAGGCTTGTTGCATTTCAGTATGCCCAGATAAGGAACCACCAGACATGTCTGCCGGCAGTTTACTCCCCTCTCCCCATTGACAACACATGTACACTTGGCCAAACTGAGGGTGAATGTGTATGGGGAAGCTAGGAGGGATAGCTGCTGGCCAAACAAGCATTCACCCAACAGCTATAGGAAACCTAAATACAATGAAATTGTATAAAATAGTCATTGTCTAATGAACAACATAAAGGGGTTTTGGAATGATGGCTTATCCTCCGGACAGATCATTGGTGTCTGAATGGAGGGGGTCTGATATTTGGGACCCCAGCCAATCTGCTGTTTAAGAAGGCACCGATGCTTGTAATAGAGCTGCGGCCTTCTCTCGGCTCACCAAGCAGTGTATAGCGGCTGTGCCTGGTATCACAGCACAGCCCGATTCACTTCGATGGGACTGAGCTGCGTGTAGGCCATGTGACTAATGAATGTGATGTCACTGACCTAGGCAAAGCTGAGAGAAGGCTGCAGCACTACTGTGGAGGCCGGTATCGTATCAAACAGCTGATCAGCAGGGGGTCCCGGGTGTTAGATCCCGACCGTTTAGATAATGATGACCTATCTGGAGTTTAAAACCCTCGGAGAACCCTTTTAAATAAACCACGAACTCTCCCTCCTATAAATAATAAGACTCAGATATGTGCATGAGGTTAAGTTACTATCAAAAAAATGCTCATTCAGAGCTCCGGACCCGCAGTAGACTTGTCATTAAACTGAAAGCTTGTGCAACTTCCCATGGACAACCTTTGACCAGTTTATTGACTAACTAACTGCAATGAAAAGCATTTTTGACCTGAACGGGGTAAAATATATTTGCTAAACCATCTTCAATGGATTCTGATGGAACGCTGGGTCAAGGGATCAGAGTTTATAAATAATATTTATACCAGAACAGTCACTGTCGACCAAATCAATATTCCTATGGGTCGAGGTGAAATCGTTTACAATGTAATGGATGACTAAGACTGTTTCACAAGGGGATAAAAAATGATCCTTAAACATATTCTCTCTCATAAGACTGAACATTTAACAGAAATGTAACATAAAATTTAACATGAAACATTTTTTAAATAGTCAAAAAAGCTAAATAAAAAATAACTAAATAAGAAATAATTTGTGCTACTGTATCATCATCATTTCCTCACAACTACATGCAGAAATACATGCATGAAAATCTGTCGAGAAGAAAAGAATAAAAGATTCTACTGGAGGAATTCCGTGAGGGATCTTTTCTTTAAACTTCTTTGAAATGAGTTTGAATTATGGGATAGCCTCTGCCTGAGACAAGCAGCTGAGACAGCAATAGAGATGAAAGTTTGGGAGCTTCGTGATCCAAGGGGAAACACAGCTGCTCCAGCTGGCCGCCTCAGATCTTAACACGTCCAACAATGATGGAGAAGGCGATAATGTGCTTTGCCCCTCGGTCTGAAAAATGTATACATGAAACCTTTCCCAGAATAGACAATGATACTTTAGTGCAGGCTTGAATGTGGCCTCTTATAACAAAAGCATCACCCTTCAACTCCTGTAGAGCGATAGCAGAAAACGTCAGCATCTCATATTATGGCAATATTGTAAAATTCAGCATGTGTTCACAACCAAAAAAACAAGTATGGATGCTCATTTTTCAGAACATACACTTTGTCACACACAGACACTATAGTTCTATGCATAAGATAAAACCGAAGATAATTAGACCTCCTACTGTAAGATAAGTCAATGAGATGTTTCTTGATCTACATACAGGCAATGTAAATGTCCTGGGAACCAATGCAAAATCTGTTACAGGGACCCCTAACTAGCCCTGATTATTAATAGTGTGGGTCATATGGGCCCTCCAGGTGTGACTGAAACCCCTGTACCCACTACAATTAAAGGAAATGACCCAATTTGAGATGACTTTGGTGGTTATCAATATGCCTTACACATGAACATTAGTTTAACATTGATCAAAATGGGCAATTTCAACCAAAATGAAGGTTCACTGGATGAAATGTAACAACGAACAATCGTTTTAGCTGAAGACAACATACCATGATTATCTGAAATGAAGTTGACCATGTTTGAAATTTTCAGATGATAGTTGGGCAAACATCGTTTGTCCCTTGCTGTGTTTCAATGAACATGTATTGCCAGACTGAGTTTGAGAGATGACTGTTTGTTCAACAGTTGTACAACCGCCATCTTCTTCTATCTAATGTGTATATTAGAGATAAACTAATTTCTTAAAATATATTTCAAATCCAATTCACCAAATTTTTCAAAAAAATTGATTTGGACCCAGTTAGATTCTACGTGAGAAAGAGAGGCCAACACTTGCATTAAAAGAGACATGCAAACCAGTTTTCCTTCTAAAAGGAGAAAATAAATAAATAAATAAATCAGTGTCCCCATGTAACCCTTCTCTGGAAAAGAGGCATAGAAATCGGTTTTCTTTCCAAAAGAACAAGAAAACTGAGTGTTTCACGCCAGTAGATGTAACACAGCTATCCAAAATCAAAAGTTTAGCCTTTAAACAGGATGTAAAGCACAACTTTAGCTAATGGCTAAGTTAATATCTCATCTGCAAATAGCTCTTTCTGGGTGATTATCCTTTCAGACCAGAGAAAATTGGCTTAACTAGCTGAGAGGCCTTTGTTAGGGGTCTGGGGGGTATTATTTCTTAATATGGAGAGCACCTAGTGTGCGTGAGGAGTATTGTAGGCCAGGCAACAATGCCCTTGGTTCCTGGGAAAAAAATATATATATATATCTGTAAATTAGCATAGCTTACTTCTGCTGACATAAGAGAGGCTTATCTTTCTTTTTGTCTTTTGGAATTAAAGCTAGAGATGAGCGAACGTGCTCGTAACGAGCACTGTAGCGCTCGGCTCCCCTGCATTCGCATGGGCGCAGGCATCCGGATCCGTCCTCCTCATCCGACGGATACAGATGCCTGCGCCCATGCGAGCGCAGGGGAGCCAAGCGCTACAGTGCTTGTTATGAGCACGTTCGCTCATCTCTAATTAAAGCTAATTTGCACGTATTTGAGTTTCTAGAAATGATATTCAACTTAGCAGAAGACATGCTAATTTGCATATATTTTTCCCCAGAAACCCAGAGCAGTGCTGTCTGGCCTACAATACTCCTCATTTATACTAGGTGTTTTCCATAATAAAAAAACAAGTACCCCCCTGACAAAGGCTTCTCAGCTAAGCCAATGTGGTGGTGTTAACCAGAAAGAGCTATTTGCAGATGGGATACTGACTTAGTCATTAGTAAAGTTATGCTTTACAGCCTGTTTAAAAGGCTAAGCATTGACTTTGGATAGCTATGTTACATCTGCTAGTGTTTTAGAGAGAAAGTTGATTTGTACAATTCTTGTAATGTGAACATTACGTGTTGGCTTCTCTTAGTCACAACAATAAATCTAAATAAATTTAGTACGACTTCTAAACCGATGGAATTGATTTGCTCATCTCTAGTAAAATACTCTTGCTATTTTTTTTATATTGATGGCCTGCCCTCAGCATCTACTTCCAAACAGTTAATTGTCAGGAGTGCAACACAATCTGATATTAATGGTCTATCCTCTAGATAGGTCATCAATATAAAAATTCTGGAAACCCCTTTAAAGGGGATGACTCACCCAGATTACGAGAAACTGGAAATTCAGAGATTTGCTACAAGTAACAAGAACATTGATTTCATGACCATGAGAAGGGATTTTAGAAAGAATCATTCTTACTACTACTACTTTATAGATACCCGTTAAATACGCCATATTGAACTTCAGCATGTGTATATTGTAAAACTTTGCTCTGCACATGCTTCAGTTCGGTAATTATGGTGTCTATATAGTTTTTGAAGCTAAAACCTCCATTTCCGGGGGTGGGGGTAAGTTTTTATGTCTTTACCACAATGTACTCTCGCCATGTAACAAACATTGTAAAATGGGCTATAAAATGTGTTTATGCTCGGAGGATGCCAGGGATGTGTTTACATTCCTGTGGCATTCAGTGCTGATGGTGTTAGGAATTCCTTTATGCACTGATAGGTAAAAGTCTCTAATGGTTAACACACACTAAGTGACGTACCGCAATGAAAACTCCAGCAAATCAGGGATACCTACAATCCATGGTCTGGGGATGTAAAATCTGTACAATACCATAAAAATAAATAATGTGCATGTATTATGTACTCTATGTAGGAAAAGCCAAATCGGTACTTTTATGAACTGAGGATTTCATATGTTACAGATTCCTCATATACTGCCAACGCAGTCTTGGCAGTGGTAGAAACAATTAAAAAAAACAGCACAGATATGCATGCATACAAAAGCATTAGACAAAATACAACATACCATACAACCTAACCACTTGAATGGAGGATTAAACACTTGGGTGACAACCCCGATAGTGGCAACATGGATGGCCATATATATGACTAAATAAACTTAGGATATAAATTTATAGTTTTTTTATCCAGCTGTCAATCTATACATTTTTATTGGAATTTTTTATATTTTTAAATATATTTTTATCCATATTTATTTGAGTTGAGTTGTCCGAGTGTTTTATACTGATGGCCTAACGTCAGGACAGGTCATCAATTTCTAATCTGTAGTGGTTCGACTCCCGGTAACCCCAGTAATGAAATATTTGAAGAGGCGGCTGTGGCCTCTTCAAACATCTGAATGGACGGGGATCCCGGGTGTCGGACCTGTGGCAAGCACATATTTATGACCTATCCTTAGTATTAAACAACCCCTTTAATCATGAAAAGTTCAAGTCCCCTAGGTCTAAAACCTAATAACATGAACTGTCTCCAGTGAATAGATCCTGAAAGGGACCCGCTGTAGGAACATAAACTGTTGGTCAGTCCAGTATGCTTAGAGGTGCAAACAGAGAAGACAGGAGGACCCTATAGCAAAATGCATAATATGGATACTTTTGGGTCATACCATCCCATGCCCCCCCTCATTGGGATTGATTGCCGAAAACTCCCATCTCAGTACATGCTGTGTAGGTGAAAGGGCTGGTGGAATTCCTCTCCTTGGTTTGCTTTACTCCACCCATGTTTGCTAATGTTTTTCCGGCACAGAAGTTGGATAAAATGAGGGAGACAGACGGTGACTTTTTTTCACTACAATTTTTTTTTAATAAATATTTCTCTACTTTTAATTCTTAAAAAAAAAAAGTAAATTTCTCACAAATGTAGAGCACCGCATTTGACGTTCCTAATTGTCTGTGAGTATTTGACGCTAGGGCTGCAGCTATCGACTATTTTTGTAAACGAGTATTCTATCGATTAATCCAACGATTAATCGCGTACTCTAATAACTAATAAAAATTAATTAAAAGAACGTTTTTCTTTATAAAAACTCATCAGCCCCCCCCCCCCCCCGTGCCATCAGCTGCCCCCATAACATTAGGCTCCTCCCTAGTGCCACCAGCTGTCTCCTCAATGCCACCAGCTGTCCCCTAGTGCCATCAGCTTCCACCCCAGTGCCCCCAGCTTGCCCCCCAGGGCCATTAGGTGCCCCCCAGTGCCATCTTCCCCCACTAGCCATGTCCCCAACACCGGTGAAATAGAATACTTACCTCTCCTGTAGGGGCACCACTCCACAGCTCATCCTCTTCTTCTCTGAGCGCTGCACTAACGTCCCGATGTCACGCAGCGTCAGGTCATAGTGCATGCATACGTGCACTATGTCCTGACGATGTGTCAGGATACAGTGCAGCGCGCGGGGCCAGCGGGTGGCCACAGAGTGGCGAGTAATAGCAAGTGCTTCCACACCCGCTCTGTGGTCACATGACACAAACGAATACTTGATGCAAAAAATTTGCATCAAGGATTTTTTTTGTGTCGAATTACTCAATTCAATCAAGTAATCGTTTCAGCCCTATTTGACGGACATCAACTGGGAAACTGGTGGTCATACTAAGTTTTGCTACGTGGCCCTGTCCGCATACACCCCTGCCTTGTCCGTACTTTTTCATAACTTCACGGCCTTACTTCTAAATTTACGGCATCTTTTATAACAGGTTCTTACTGTATGTACAGAATTAGTCATGGAAATGGATAAGAATCCATTGTGGCAAAGTCACTGCCTCATTAGCCTTACGCTTTTTCGGCTATGAGGTCGCATGCTCCGTTTGCTGCCTTTTATTTCTCAATACATCAGGACCATCTCCTAATAAGTTGCTGAAAAATGAAATCCTTCCCCCCACATCGCTCCTCTTGATAGGGGGTGCTCCCAAAACTTTATCTTTCACAATGGAAAACTCTTGACACAGACATTATCTCTTTCTGCTCGAGGAGAAGGCTTATTATTTCAGCAGTTAATGATAGGTGAAATCCATCCCATACATAATATTAGTCGGTCGCCCATTGCTGGGTGTTAATAATCCCCCGTTGATGCACACGCTATGGGTTAAAAGCCTAGCAGATGGATCATTCTGTTTTTTCAGCAGGTCATTACTGGTCAGCCGTGACCGTAGGCTGCTTTTCAGCTTCCAAATAAACATTTGTCTGCGTGCTATTTGCGTGTAGGACATACAGTGCCATTCATTTCCAGAAGACGCTGAATTTTAATCTCCCTTCGATGCGGCCCTCTTATAAATCCGTTCACACAGAGCAATCCCTATACATGATGTGTGCCCGTGAATTATGGGTACGGGTAGCATGAGGGAGCATTAAGGGGAAAAAACATTTTCGTCATATGCCATTTGCTGATGAAAATGACAGCTTAGATTGGCGATAATAGAACGACAGATGAGAGACGGCAACAGGCAGCCAAGTCTTTTATAGACACAAAGGTCAAGAAGGAACAGATTCCGACTGAATATAAATTCTGGTGGTAAAGGAAGATTAGGCTGAATCATGTCGTCTGCTGCTAAGGAATTCCAGGGCTATGATGTATACCCCGGCTGGTACGGGTAGGTGTGCGTGAGTGAGTGTAGTGGGTACAGTTGGGAAACCTTAGTCATTCTGATGATCACATCCATAGTATGATATAGAAGAGTCTATTGATGGCTAACCTCCGGCACTCCAGTTGTGGTGAACAACTACAACTCCCAGCATGCTCTGTTCATATTTATAGAGTTTCTAAGAACAGTCAAGCAAGTGTGCATTTTGGGAGTTCTAGTTTTGCCACAGCTGGAGTGCCGGAGGTTAGCAATCACAGGTCTATGCCCGGGCCCCTCACACTGAATCTACTTACCTGGCTCCCTACGCCCCTCCCTGGCCGCTGCTGCTTCTCCCCATCGTGTGCATGAAAAGATCCGGTGTCGGGGGTGATAGAGACGAGCCTCCCAAGCTTCACCCACGATGCTAGGGAGACTTGTCCCATAACCGCCTGCCATTGGCTGCTCCTGGTACCCCCCCCCCCATCCGCACATGGGGAGAAGCAGCGGTGGCTGTGCAGGGACCAGGAGCAGCACAGGCAGTGGGGGGCCAGGTAAGTTGATTCAGTGCGAAGGGCCCGGGCATACGGGGGACATTTTTTAGAGTCGGATAATCTCTTTAAAGAGGACCTGTCTCCTCTCCTGACATGTCTATTTTAGTGTCTACTTGTGTTCCCCATGTAATAAGAATTATTAAACATCTATTCTGCTGACTCTATGTTCTCCTTCCAGAAGTCAATGAATGAACTGGCAGTAGAATTAAGTGGGTGCTCGGAGCGTGTCCCTGCACAATCTGAAACCAGCATCACTGATTATGCATGGATACATCTACAACTGGTGACACCCAGCTGGACCTTTATTGCTGACTGCTAAAAATTCATTGATAAACCTGTATTATTAATAATAGAGACATCACACAAAATAGAATTATATAGAAAATGTCCCAGAAACAATATTAAACAGAGAACGCAAGTACTGTACAATTCTGGCATAAAAATCTGTCTCAAATAGTTGGCATAGATTCATAGAAAGTGTCTGTCCCTGCATCTCATGTATCATCCAGCCTGATGCATAGACATAGACGGCCGGTCTATGATTACACCATACTTAGGATTAGTAAATCTGGGCCACTGTCTGAAGTGCAGGTGACACAGGTACTAGTAGAAAGAGTCGGTAAGCGGTGCAATGTCCTGCACACTCTATGGAGTAGACACAGGAGGGGCGGATCACAGTCGCAGGTACGCATGCAAAATAAAGATAGTATCAGCGAACTTTTCATTTCTTCAAAAGGGTAACTTTCATTTTCATTAAACCTTGCTGTGGAATGGCACGCAATCCTGAGCAATGAGCTGAGCAGACATAACTGGGTGCGGCATAACTAGTTTTATACTTCCCACCTAATCACTCCATACAAGGCTGCTTTGAAACACTTCGATTAAAAGGTGCCAATAAACAGGACTTTTTTAAATCATGTCTTAGTTACACAGCCGTGTACTAACAGGTCAGACGGTGGGTATTTACATCTGGTATACAAAAAGGGTATTGCAGGCACACAGAACCCAGAACACTAGAGCCAAATAAACTGTATTTAAAAAAAAAAAATGTACACAGCCGTATACTGCCAGAAGATCAGATGGTGCATATACACACTAGGTATATAACAGGGTTTTGCAGCCAAAAAGAACGCAGAACAGTAGTGCCAAATATAGTTTGGTATGTAGCAGAGCACCTAATACACCACTAATGCCTCTCTCTGTCCCTACTCCAGCAGCTATCCCTGAATACAGCAGCCGTTCTCTGCAGAGTGTATATAGTAGTAAAGCTATCACTGTACTGCACTATAGTAGCCCTTATAAGGGCTTTTAATCACGCTCCTGCCTGTCCAACAGCTAAAACCTATCTGTCCCTTCTCCAGCCTCTGTCCCTGACTAAGTTCACGCAGCATATGCGAATGAGCAGGAAGACCTGAGTTATTAAAATTCGAGGTCACGTGGTTTTTCCAGCCAATCCATGTAGACGCCGTTTTCACGCTGCTAGCGTGCTCCGCGGGCCTGTCATACCCCCCCTGCATGGTGATTGGTGGAAAAAGAGCGCCAGGGAAGGTGGGAGGGGAAACTAATTCTAAGTGCGCCATCGCCGTTATACTCGATCGAAATCGAGTATGCCGAATAGCATAGTATTCGATCGAATACCGGCTCGATCGAACACTACTCGCTCATCTCTAATAGCCATCTAAATGCTCATGAATATATCTTCCCGAGAAATATGCTGATCTCAAATGCACCATTCATTGTCAATGCTATTGTACACACAAGAAGTATTGATCAGATCTATTAAAGGATTTCACTGAAAAGCCATCAGAAAGGTATGTAATACTCAGCATGTGTACACTAACAATTTTCCTCATTGAAAGAAATAGAATTGAATGGAGCTGGTAGACTGGGCTAGGGTTAGAGAGAAAAGTCTCTTAGAAAATTAATTTCATGTGTCCAGGTATAGAAAGCAATGTTACCAATATGGGGACAGTGAACTTCTGTGAAGGATTAGCTGTCAGAAGGAACTTTACCTCTAGCCTCATTGCTAAAATCAATATCTAAATTCTGTGGAACCATGTACTATTAAGAAGTTGTAGTCTGAAGAAAAAAACCTTAACAGTTGGCTAAAATCATAAACTTGGAAATAAAAGTTAAGCCGACCATTCTATTGAGACAATGATCAGCCACATTGTGACCAATCAGTCATCTGTGGGATCTTTTGCAGAAATGATCCCAGCAGAAACAGGCCAGACTAAGGGTGCCTTCACACGGCAGCTTTTGTGGCAGAAAATTCCTCGAAAATCAGCTCCATTCACCTTATTGGATCATTGTATTTGCTGCCGTATTCAAATTAATGAAACTGATTTTCAGTAGCGGAATTTTCTGCCACAAAATCTGCCGCGTGTGAAAGCACCCTAAACTGGCCGACCAGAGAGTCCGTTTTTACAAAAATCGACTCCCTGATCCTGAAGCACAATGGCAAATGATCCACTAAATTCAACTGATTATGCCAAAACATGCAATTTCAGCTTGCAATAGCTCAAGGTTTTCATCATGGGTGAATACATTTTCAGCAGACAAGAGTCTTTCTCTTCTTTCTTTTATTTTTCAAATGGCAATCTGCCATTCTAGGTCTTATTTCACATGTATGGCATTAATAAGTCTTTGCAATACGGTATATAATCTAGTAAAGTCATCAGGAGAGTGAAGTGATGTCACTTTAATAAGAATAGGTAGACACTTGTCAGCTTTTCATTAAGTACAGATGGAGATGTTCTACAGTATTGAGGTTACTAGGCAACACAAGGTGAAAGCAGCACATTTCAGCTCTTTTGGATGACAGACACACAGGGGGTCATTAGGTGAGACACTTTAGGTTCTCCATTTTTAATCTTAAGCTTCACAGTATTATACACATACAACAAATGACAGCTTCATCCCTCACTATATGAAGTAGAAGGCATCTTACATAGTGTGCTTTAGTCAATGGTCTAAGATTTTTCTTTGGTCCATTTACTTATTTATACCCCCTGATTTACCCATTCAGCCACTTCTCAGTGCCACCTCAAAATCTATAGCAAATCCATTCACTTCTACTGGAGTCCCAAAAATAGTGCCCTTAACTGTTTTCGAACTCCCATAGAGAGAACCACAGCTCCATTCACACTGGCCGTTAAACATAGCCCCTCAGGCATGGGACCTGCAATATTAATAGTATTTCCTGTGGCTATGCCATCAATGTCAAGGTGGGGAAATAAAGAGGATATAAGTGTATTTACTTTACAAAAAAAATATGGAATTTTGTATAGATAACCATACTCCATAGTGCTTCTGTTGGCTTCCGATCTGTGCCTCCATTCCACACAGCACCATATCTCTTGGATCCGTGATATAGTATGCACATGGCCGGTGCCCCTATATTGAGGAGACACTGTTTGCAGGCTGCAATAAGGGCACAACCATGGGCATGAGGCCTGAAAAGGGTTAAATAGTTATAAGGGTGCATCCACATTTAGAATTCCTAATGCAGTTTTAGAAGCCAAAATTAGGGGTGGACCATTAAAGAAGATGTATAACTTGCTCACATACATGAGAGAGTTTTCTGTCTGGATGTGATGCATGTCGTGAACGCATATCATCTGGACTGACTCCTGGTCTATTCATTTTTCACGTATTATCTCTGCATTCAGGAAAAATCTCAGCCTGTTCTATATTATGTGCTTTTCACGTGGCTTTGCTCCATAGAAGTGAATGGAAAACATGAAAAACATAAGGCATCCGGATGCAATGTGTCTTTCACTGATGGTTGCTGGAGGCCAAAAGAAGGCCTAAAGGAGAGAAATTACTTCACTCTTGGCTTTGGCTTCCAAAACTGCATCAGGAAACCTGAATGTGTGGTCATGCCCTAAGGTGTGCAGCATCCTGCTCCTTAAAGTCGTGTATACTGCAAAGAGCAAAAGTATATTGTCATCATGTCATGTATGTATTCACTGTGTATTCCTGTAAGCACATGGTAATTATAGGCAGTATCTCACAGCCACCACTAGATGGAGCTGGTTTCACCCTCTATATAAGGAGAGGAGTGAGTCAGCACAGATATTTCAATGTGTTAATCCAGTCTAAACCAGTTCAGTCAGAGAGAGCGCGGTGTTAGAGGAAGCCCAAAGATGTGAAGATGACACTTTAGCCACCCCTGGACCGAGGTATCAGCCAGGCGGAGGCCCAAAGGAGAAAGGAACAACCACCAAAAGCATCCCAGATGTAACAGAGAGGTGTAGTGAAAGTCAGGTAGAGGTAACTTGTCTAAAAGGACTCTATGGCATCTATGTTCAGGAGTTACCCCCGGTGCCTGAGCACATATCAAATACAGTTTGGCCCACTGTGAGAATCTTCACATCCCAAGGTGTATCTTGTGGAAGTGTCCTGTAAGCAAAGCAAGCTGTTTAAAGGATAGAGCAAAAGTTTGTCTGTCGTTAGGGAGAATTGCCCTGTTGGTTGCCAGAAGTAAAGTGTACACCCTGTGCCTGGATGCTTGCGTGTACAAGTCAATTAGTAAAGTGCAGGATAAGCAAGATTACCTGAAACATCTAAAGAGATGACAGTTTGGCGTATAGTTATCTGTCCAGCTGTGAGACCTGTACCATCTGAGAAGACTGCATTTCTTTGTGACATCCGCTGGGCCATAAGAAGTAAAACCTGTCCTGAACGGTCTGTACCTGAAGCTTCAGTAAATAATTGTTTGCTGTTAACCTAAACTCATAATTTCTACATTACATTTTAACATATGCTCACGTAAGCCCTTATGGCCCGGTCGCTGCAGGTGTCAGTGACAATTTTACCTCACAACATTTATAAACTCATGGAATATCCATAATCTTAAAACCCAGCAGCTCACGCAGACTCCTGACCCCTGTCGATCACATAAGCACTGGGGTAGGAGTAGGAAGCGGTATTGCTGCTTCCAGATATCTACACACAGCACTCATTCAGCACTGTGTATAGAGCAATGAGGAAGAAAGAGACAGTGAAAAACATCCCTGCCTTGTCTATGGGGAGCCCTGCTGTCACTGACAGTGGGCTCCCTCCTCCCACAGCTGCACGATTGAAGGATGTTTTAAACCGTCCATGCAAAGATATATGCCAACCACCTGGGAGTATATAGTCAAGGGGGGTCGGCAAGAGGTTAAAGCACTATTAAATCCATGGCATTGTACATGCAGTATGAATCCATGGCATTGTACATGCAGTATAAAAAGTGTGGAAATATCTTGCTGTAGAAGTCAAGTCTCACTTTCTAACAAATATGAATATGTCTTAGGTGTTGTCTTTGAGTTTTTTTTTCTGATTGGTGGGGGTCCGATGCCGGTGACCCCCTGCTGACTAGCTGTTTGAGGAGGCACTTGATCTCACAGTAGCTCCACTGTCTTCTGGAAGTTTATCACATGGCCTAGGCGCAACTCAGCCCCATTGAAGTGAATGGGGCTGAGCTGTGATACCAAGCACAGCTGCTATCAAATGGACGATGCTGTGGTTGGTAAACAGGAAGAAGGCCGTGGCACCACTGTGAGTTCCAATGCCTTCTCAAACAGCTGATTGTGGGTGTTCTGGGTGTCAGACTCCCACTAATCAGATACTGATTACTTATCCAGAGTTGTAACGTCTCAGAAAACCCTTTTAAGTTAGGGATCATGCACACGGCAGTAGCCATTTTTGCGGTCCGCCAATTGAGGATCCACAAAACACAAATACTGACCGTATAAATGCCGCACTTTGCGGAACAGAATTTCCTGCCGTCTTTAGAACAGTCCTATTCTTGTCAGCAAAATGACTGAGTATAGGACATGTTCTATTTTTCTGCCACGGAATGGACATATGGATGCGGGCAGCATACGGTGTGCTGTACGCATCTTTTGTAGCCCCATTGAAGTGAATGGGTCCGCATCCGACCTGCAAAAAATGCGGACCCAGCTGTCGAGCCCAAGATTGCCTTGTAGCCCCAGTCTAACACACTTGAACAAGGAAACCAACAGAAATGTATTGTGTAATACCAAATATCAATATTGTAAGCTATCAATCTTCAGCATTCCAGCAGCTGTGAAACTACAACTCCCAGCATGTACATGTACTTGGCTGTTATTGTAACTCCTATAAAAGTAAACGGATGATTCTGAGAGTTACAGTTTCAAAACAGTTGAAGTACCGGAGGTTGCTGATCCCTGGCCTCTACTGATCATGGGGGCTGAGCTCCAGGTCACTCCCCAATCATCACAGTGAATGCAGTTCCACTTTCCTGCAAGTCACGCATCCCTTTTTTTTCGTTTACACAGGCACAATGGCTCCTCCATATGACAGCTGTGCCGAACACTGCATCATGTCCTGTTTAAGTGAAAAACCATGCATACAATCATATGTACATGGGCGAAGGGGATGGAGAACTAACATAAGCACCATGGTCCCTTCAGTGTGAAGATCGGCAGGCAAATTGGCTCCCACTGATCAGATATTTATGCCCTAAATTCCAGTGAGAATTTATATGCTGCACAGGCAGCAAGATGATAAGAAGTTGAGGTGCACAGCAATATAAAGAAAGCAAGGAAGAGGGGAGGTGAGATGTTGCCTGCAGTTCTACGTGACACCACAGATAACACTGTGATAACTTTCTGAGTACAGATAATGTAGTAGGTGTTACCTGCAGTCCTGTGTAAGTATACAGATAACACAGTGATGACTAACTGAGTGCAAATAATTAGATTAGTACTGTAGATGTTACCTGTACAGCTGAAGGCTCTTCACTGTAGTGGTGGGGCCTCCTGTAACTCGGTAGCTTCAGATTTATAGATGATAGCATGGGGACCACAGTGAAAGAGGGAGGGAGTGTTTAGTGTTTTCCGATTTATAGATGATAGCATTGGGACCACAGTGAAAGAGGGAGGGAGTGTTTAGGCCTTTACTGGACCATTGTCTGTGCTGCCTGGCTCCTGCAATTGTGAAGCCTCTTGGCTATGAGTCCACACAATAAACACATTTAATTATGCAGATGCATAAGCACTTAGAATGACCTGATAACTGGAGGAACTAGTGGCGTTGCTAGGGTTTTTTTTATCAGAGTGGGGAATTTATGTTAGGAGTCCCTGCTTTGACTATGAACTGTTATGAAAGGTGTATTCCCACTATGCTTGGGAACACCCTGTATAATTAGAAATCTAGTTTAGACTCTAATTTTAAAATACTCATGTGGGGATTTGAACTCACAACCTTCTACATTACAGGCAAGTACCCTAACCACTGGGCTATTGAGCTCAGTGTTAAGTCAATGGTGAAAAACCTCATAGAGGTTTCTCTCATATTGAAAAACCTCCTAAGAGGTTCTCTTGCATTATACAAGAGAACTTCTATGAGGTTTTTCACCATTGGCTTAACACTGAGCTCAATAGCCCAGTGGTTAAGGTATTTGCCTGTAATGTAGTAGGTTGTGAGTTCAAATCCCCACAGGAAATTTTGAAAATAAAGACTAAATAAAGCTTAAGTACACAGCCTGTCATTTTGGGGGGTGTTTATTAATTTTTATTCAATTTTCTTGGGAGATAAAGTGTTCTGTTACACCATATAGGTGAACTTTTTTCAATATTTTAAAAGTATGGGTGTTTTTGCATGCCTATAATGCCATTTTGTTCTTTTTTTTGTGTGGAGAATGGGGTGATTTTACGTTTTTTTAAATATTTTCAAAACTGTTTTTTTATTTTTTTACTTTTTAAGTCCCCTAAGTGGACCACAACTTACAATCATCAGATGTAAATTGCTCCATTAGTCTGTATTGAAATCATTATATCACAGTTCACTGCTGCCACCTAGTGGCCTGAACTGGGATATACTAACAATGAACCTGGAAGCCTGGTACAGGCTGAGGCTTATTTACAGAACAGGGTGCTTTCACCAATCTTCTGGTGGAAAGCGCGCCTGAAGAGAAATCCCGTGGGCTGATCTGAGGTCTGATGGGGGCTGAGTGGGCTGATTTAAGGTCTGATGGGGGCTGAGTGGGCTGATCTGAGGTCTGATGGGGGCTGAGTGGGCTGATCTGAGGTCTGATGGGGGCTGATTTAAGGTCTGATGGGGGCTGAGTGGGCTGATTTAAGGTCTGATGGGGGCTGAGTGGGCTGATCTGAGGTCTGATGGGGGCTGAGTGGGCTGATTTAAGGTCTGATGGGGGCTTAGTGGGCTGATTTAAGGTCTGATGGGGGCTGAGTGGGCTGATCTGAGGTCTGATGGGGGCTGAGTGGGCTGATTTAAGGTCTGATGGGGGCTGAGTGGGCTGATTTGAGGTCTGATGGGGGCTGAGTGGGCTGATCTGAGGTCTGATGGGGGCTGAGTGGGCTGATCTGAGGTCTGATGGGGTCGGAAAAGGTGATCTGAGGTCTGATGAAAAATATTTTTTTCTTATTTTGCTACTCTAAAATCTGTGGTGCGTCTTATAAAGCGAAAACAGAATACAGTAACTGTGTTGTTAGCGCATTATTACAACATTTTTGGCCCCACTTTTGATTTTGCCCAGAGCCACATTTTGTCTAAAACCGGCCCCGGCTGGGGGAGTGACTGTGGGGGTTTTTATGCCGGGGGGTGTGACTGTGGGGGATTGTATGCCGGGGGGGGGGGGCGACTGAGGGCCATATTCATTGGGGCTTGGGCCCCGGATCTTTTGAGACCCTAGCAACACCTCTGAACTAGACAGAGTATGTGTGTAACGGCACATGAAGGGAGAGGAGGAGGGGCCTACTGGGGCACTGAGACAAAAAAAAAAACCTTAAAGAGGTTGTCCCACTTCAGCAAATAGCATTTATTATGTAGACAAAGTTAATACAAGGTGGCTTGAGTAATTTTTCCATCTCATTTTACACTTCTCGTTTCCATGGTTACAAGCACCCTACAATCCAGCAGTGGTGCCCGTGCTTGCACGCTATAGGAAAAAGCGCCAGCCTCCCTGGTGGTCAGTACCGTGGTGGTGCACATAGTACGGCACTATTTCCTACAGTGTGCCAGCACAGCCACTGTTGCTGGATTGTAGGGTGCTTGTAACCATGGAAACAAGAAGTGTAAAATGAGATGGAAAAATGACCCAAGCCGGCAAAGGAGACAATATGGACAATCACAATACATTAGTACATGTCTTGTACTATTTACTGAAGTAAAACAGCCCCTTTAAAGTGCATGGGATTTAGTGCTCAAAGTCCTCCTGTATCCCTGGCCATGATGGCGACTGTGACTTCTCTGTTCAGTGCTATGCTACAGTCAGCCTTTACTATGTTAGACCCAGGCACCCTACTGCTGGGGGTGGCAGGCCCTATATGTTATTATCCACCCGGGTGCCTTGTTTTTAAGAAAACTAGAGGAGCTGAGCTAATTTGGCTTGTCAGCATTGACAAATAAGTCAAGGGATTTCATGACCTACCAGGGAGGAGTCCAGAGAGGGTGCATACATAGAACTCCTGTCAGGTAGTAAATTGGGTAAATGTCTTAGGAGTGCTGTATGGGTACCCTATGAAGATGGGTGTGCGGCTCCAGAGGTATGGAGAGCTGGGTCAGAAGCAGAGTTGGGTGTGATCCGGTACTTAAGTATCTAAAGAGAGGACCTTAGACAGTGAAGATGCTGAAGTCACTGAAGTCAAAGGCTGAACTGTACCAAGCCCACAATTATCTGTTAATAACAAGAAATGACTGTGTTTGCTGCTGGTTGTCCCCTTAATAAAATTGAATAGTTTTTCTTGCCCAGTCTCTATGTTGCTGCATTCTCTGTGAACAAGGAAGTGCTTAGTCTTGCTCCTTACCAGTTTTTCCTGGTGCTTTGGTGGCACTGTAGAGCAGCCTTGTGAGAAATTACCCCTAAAAATGCTATACCGTGCTGCATTCATAGGGAGTCTATCATCTCCAAAATCTGTTTCAAAATAATCATACTGCCATGTAAGATAGGTGGCCCAAAACTCAACAATAAATTTTTTCTGAAAATCTGGTTTTCTAATTCTGATAATCTTTATTTTTATTCCAATAAGATTTTCTGTGCACTATGGATGGGACCTGTCCATTTGGTGCAACTGTTTTCTCCTATGTTATCCCTACCATCTCTGAAATCTCAGAGACTGTTAATCAAACAAGAAGGGAAGACACTTGGTGTAGTTACTGGTGGAGTGATGGTTCACCAAATGGATCATCCTCGCCCACGATGCAATGAAAATTAATAAAAGCATTTCTCAGCATTAGAGTATGAAAATAAGTATGGCTATGTTTCTAGTATGAAATTAGGTATGGCTATGTTTCTAGTATGAAATTTAACTATAGCTATGTTTTGGGGTGTCTATCCTACATCGCCATATGCTTTCTTTGAATCTGAATTTAAAGGTGACACACTCCGTTTAAAAATGCCACAGACCATAAATGTAAAAAAAAAACACACTGTGCATGTAGATGTTCTATATTATATTGTAGGAAACATGAAACTTCTACTGCAGCATTTTTGGGAAAAACAAAAAAACAGCAAAACAAAATGGAACGGAACAAAAAACAACATGAAAAATGAGTCAAATGCTTTATGTGAAACCAACCTTTAGAAGCATTTTTGCCTTTCTAAGTTTCTCAGATAAATGTCTAAATAAGAAGAATCCTTTTGGATGAACTTATCATTTTATTAGCTCAATATACAGCACAGTAGGTGAGGCAATAAACCAAAGGTAATGTTTACAGAAGGTCAGGGCTCTGTGAAATGAAAATATTTAAAAATGTATTTGCATTACTTTTCCAAGAGAGTGCAAGTAGTCCTTGAATCTGCAGTATAATAGGCAGGTTAGCAGATGAGCAGGTGTTCTGCATTCTTCCTACATTTTCAACTGTGTAGGTGTCATCATTTACTTTAGTTCTAAAACCCTTCTTACTAGAATGGAATGAACCAGCATAATCAAGACAAAACAACAAAAATATGTCAAAGATAAAGAGTGAAACATGAACATTATTAGGTATTAAATATCATATATTATGTTTTAAAATATCCAGTTAAAGAAGTTATTTGATGACTAACTAAACTTTTTTTCTCCCCTCAGATAGACTGTGTCAGTGCATCTCCGGTTCCATTCTTTTCCCTGCAAAGACCATCCGTTGTAGCCCCTCAACTTGTCATCCACTGCATGTTGCCAGCTGACTTTCATCTGCATCTCCAAGGACACTGTAGACAATTTTTAAACTAGTGTTGTGGCTCTAGCCTGGAACGCTCGTCTGCAGCTGTCACTTGGTATACCTGCACTGTTTAAACTGCATCTGTAAAAGAGTTCCATATTTTGTGCCAATTAGTGATGAGCGAAGCGAGCTTTGGATGCCGAGTCGAGTTTGTTCCAAGTTTTAAAAATCAAGTACTGAAGTTATTCAATGAAGTCTCACACAACTTTATGAATTAACTGACTTTGGCTCATCGTAGCTCATACATTTTAATGCTGTATAAAACAACATTCAATACTTAACAAGGATACTCTAAACAGTGAATTAGACACCCCGATCAGGCAGACAATCGTCGGGAGGGAAATGTTCCTTTCTGGCAATCACCTGCTCTTACATGCAGCGATCTCTTCTGTGGCATGGGGAGGAGCGATCGCTATGCCATCGCTCTTCCCCATGCTTTACAGTGGTTTGCCGGCAGCAGATTGTAATTAGACAGCATGGTCTGCCGACAGCAAGTCCTTATCTTTCAGCATGCTGAAAGTTCTCAATTGCCAGATGAACGATTGTTTGCTCAATCGTCGGGCAATCAGTGGCAGTATTACCCTGCAAGATGATCACTAACAAGCGTTCATATGAATGCTCGTTAGTGATCATCGGGAGAAAATCTGCCAATGTAATGCACCCTTAAGGAACCAACTACATGTAGGGTTAGAACTAGATACTAGAAATACACAATGATATACTGGATACAAATGCACAGAGCTTATTCTCTTAGGTCAGGTTCACATCACCATTTATTTTTCCATTCTTCTGATCCTTCAGAAGAACAGAAAAATAAATAAAATAACTAATTCTGTATTTAATGTGTCTATTATGCTCATTTGGCATCCGTTTTATCCATTTCCATCTGAATTGAAAGGCCTGTTCTTGACAATCCTTTCATTGCTGCAGTTACCCCTGTTGTGTGTGCACCTTTTTCTACCACAATCTTTCTTTACACTCAACTTTCCATTAATATGCTTGGATACAGCACTCTGTGAACAGCCACTTTCTTTAGCAATGACCTTTTGTGGCTTACTCTCCATGTGGATGGTGTCAATGACTGTCTTCTGGACAACTGTCAAGTCAGAAGTCTTCCCCATGACATTTGCAATTATGTTGTGTTGATTAGCTGATTAGATACCATGTGCGTACAATATTGAACTTTTTCAAAATATTCAAATTTTCTGATGCTAACTTTTGGGTTTTCATTACCCATAATAATCAACATTAAAAGAAATAAAAGCTTGAAATAGTTCACTCTGTGTCTAATAAATCTATATAATATATGACTTTCACCTTTTAACATGGTAACATGTAAAGTAGAACTGGCTTAGTTGCCCACAGCAACCAATCAAATTCCACCTTTCATTTTCAAAAGGCGCTATGAAAAATGAAAGGTGGAATATGATTGATTGCTATGGACAACTAAGCCCGTTCTACCTTACACCAGTTTGATAAATATCCCCCATAGTTTGTAAGGCTGAAAAAAGACATCTGTCCATCCAGTTCGGCCTGTTATCCTGCAAGATGATCCAGATGAAGGCAAAAAAAAAAACCTGGTGAGGCATAAGCCAATTTTCCTCATTTTAGGGGAAAAATTCCTTCCTGACTCCAATCAGGCAATCATAATAACTCCCTGGATTAATGACCCATCTCTAGTAGCTATAGCCTTTAATATTGTTACCCTCCAGAAATACATCCAGGCCCCTCTTGAACTCTTTTAGTGAACTCACCATCACAATTCCATAGTCTTTCTGCTCTTACCATAAAGAATCCTCTTCTATGTTGTGTACAAACCTTCTTTCCTGCAGATGCAGAGGATGTCCCCTCGTCACATTCACAGTAGTGGGGATAAATAGATGATAGGAGTGATCTCTGTACTGACCTCTGATATATTTATAGATAGTTATTAGATCTCCCCTCAGTCGTCTTTTTTTCTAAAGTGAATAACCCTAATTTTGATATGCTTTCAGGGCACTGTAGTCCACCCATTCCAGTTATTACCTTAGTTGCCCTCCTCTGAACCCTCTTCAGCTCTGCTATGTCTGCCTTGTTCACAGGAGCCCAAAACTGTACACAGTACTCCATGTGTGGTGATCAGGACTATGTTCTTATCACGGCATCTATGTCCCTTTTGATGCAACCCATTATCTTATTGGTTTGCTGTCCTTTTCCATGTCAGTGTTACCCAGTGTTTTACCATTAAGCATGTACTGGTGACTTGCATTATTCCTTCCCGTATGCGTAACCTTACATTTGTCAGTGTTAAACTTCATCTGCCTCTTCCCTGCCCAAGCCTCCAATCTATTCAGATCCATCTGTAGCAGTGTACTGTCTTTATATATCTTAGTGTCCTTTGTAGTATATATACAGTATATTGTCCTCTTCTGTGTTAATTACTTTACACAGTTTAGTGTCATCTGCAAAAATTGATATTTTACTGTCAGCCTACAAGATTATTAATAAATATATTGAAGATAGGTCCCAATACTGACCCCTGTGGTACCCCACTAGTGAAAAGTGACCCAATCTGAGTATGTACCATTAATAACCACCCTCTGTTTTCTATCACTGAGCCAGTGAATTTAATTACTGAAATAAATTAACATTTTTATATACTAATTCATTGAGATGCATCTGTATGCCCACACATATTAGGTTTCAGTGTAACATAATATTCACTTTGTTTGGGGTTGCTGTAGAACCTTTTTTCATTAAAAGAAAAATAAAAAAATATGTAAGTACAAAAATAGCACTGGCTCTTATTTCCCTGTGTGGTGAATCCTACTGCAGCCTTCTTAATTCATCCATGAATTCATGATTCATTTACACAGCACTAAATAATGAAAGGAGAAGATTATTGATATGGAAGTGACTGTGAAGAAAACATGGCCACAGAACTTGAAGTCTAAATATTTCAGACAATAATGGGATTTGCACCAAGTATAGGACTGAACCCTTTCCTAAGAGAACAGAAAAGCCTTTTCCAAAAGTCTTGTTTGGTCTCCGTGGACAGAGCCTGCTCCCAAATCATTTCTGTCCTTGGCACTTAATATGTGATGTATGTGCGCATAATTGTAAAGGGATATCCAGTTGTAAAGGGATATACAATTGATAGTCTATCCTCAGGATAGGCAATCTATATCTGATCAGCAAGGGTTCTGGCACCATCAGCTGTTCTGCGGTAGCTCTGGTGCCAGAAGTCAGTGCTGGAACTAGTTACTGTACTGAAGTGAATGAGAGCAGCACTGCAATAACACACTCCAACCACTATGGACAGAGCAGTATAGTTCCAGGGCTGACTTGTGGCTCTGGAGCAACTTGGAATCAGCTGATTGACTGGTGTAGGGTGTTGGAGGATTGGCCATCAATGGTAAAATTCTGGAAGACCACTTAAAAGGGTTGCCTTATCAAGACAACTCCTGTCCATATTCCTTATTAGATCACAATGACATCATTGATGCCTCCTCTTTAAGATCCCTCTCTATAAGCTAGAATGGAGACAGCTCCCACTCTGGCAGACTTCAGCCTTTTTTATTTATTACATAAAGGACAATTCATCTGAATGGCAGCTATTCTGTTGCGGAATAGCAATTTTTTCCAATTTCACCCATTTTTTTCCAGGTCTCCACTACATTGTATGCAGTATTAAATGGTGGAATTAGAAAGTGTAACTTGTAAAAAACAAGCCTTCATATGGCTATGTAAACAGAAAATTAAAAGAGTTATTGCCCCAGAAAAGCAGGAAGTGAAAAACGAAAAACCCTCCTGGGCTGAAAGGTTTAATGGACTACTATCTTTACATTCTTACAGTATTTTGTATATATTGCCCATTTCTAAAATTCTTAAAGAAACTGTTGATGAACAATATTGTTAGAATTAAACCTATAGCATATGTGTAAAATAGCCTTTTGGCAGCAGCTATACATCGGACACTAATTTATGTCTGGTATCTTTTTGTGGAATGAGTTAACTGGAGCATTGTAAAAGCATGAGCACAATCTGTGCAGGTCATTATGCTATTATGTTTGTGTGTTCTTTTCCATGTTACTGTCTTCCTCGTCTCAAATTGATGGGAGCTGTGAAATACGTCTGTGCTTTTTAATCAAAGGTAATTATAACAATATGCAAATTATCTCTATTTGAACTTAATTAGATGGTAATTACAGCTATGTGCATGCAAATTGAACTCATGCCTTAGAAACCAGGCGGGTTCTAGGGTTGCAACAGCTTTTATTTTGGAGATAGATTACAACTAAATTGTTAATTATCTAATGATCCAATGTTTCTTTATGTGCAAAACAAATACAAATCAAGCAAAAAAGTGTGTGTGTGTGTGTGTGTATATATATATCCAAAACAAGGAGAGATGTCCACCTTCCCAGAAAAGAGTGATAGCCTTTATTCTGTAAAGCAATAAAATATCCAATGACATAGTAGCGTTAGCCCTACGCGTTTTGGATCTTAAAATGTAACCTTTACTCATGAGAAGGTGGACATCTCTCCTTGTTTTGGATTATACTCAGTGCCTGGTTCCAGGCTGATCCGTTAGAGGTCACTGTTAAAGGGGCTGGCCGCTGTAGGCCGCTGTCACTCTCGATATCTTTTAATGACACACAAACAGTAAATGAAATAAATTAAATATACCCGGGCGAAGCCTAGTATAACATAAAATTAAATATATATATATATATATATATATAGTACAGACCAAAAGTTTGGACACACCGTCTCATTCAAAGAGTTTTCTGTATTTTCATGACTATGAAAATTGAAGATTCACACTGAAGGCATCAAAACTATGAATTAACACATGTGGAATTATATACTTAACAAAAAAGTGTGAAACAACTGAAAACATGTCTTATATTCTAGGTTATTCAAAGTAGCCACCTTTTGCTTTGATTACTGCTTTGCACGCTCTTGGCATTCTCTTGATGAGCTTCAAGAGGTAGTCACCTGAAATGGTTTTCACTTCACAGGTATGCCCTGTCAGGTTTAATAAGTGGCATTTCTTGCCTTATAAATGGGGTTGGGACCATGAGTTGTGTTTGGCAGAAGTCAGGTGGATACACAGCTGATAGTCCTACTGAATAGACTGTTAAAATTTGTATTATGGCAAGAAAAAAGCAGCTAAGTAAAGAAAAATGAGTGGCTATCATTACTTTAAGAAATGAAGGTCAGTCGGTCCGAAAAATTGGGAAAACTTTGAACGTGTCCCCAAGTGCAGTCGCAAAAACCATCAAGCACTACAAAGAAACTGGCTCACATGAGGACCGCCCCAGGAAAGGAAGACCAAGAGTCACCTCTGCTGCGGAGGATAAGTTCATCCGAGTCACCAGTCTCAGAAATCGCAGGTTAACAGCAGCTCAGATTAGAGACCAGGTCAATGTCACACAGAGTTCTAGCAGCAGACACATCTCTACAACAACTGTTAAGAGGAGACTGTGTGCAGCAGGCCTTCATGGTAAAATAGCTGCTAGGAAACCACTACTAAGGACAACAAGCAGAAGAGACTTGTTTGGGCTAAAGAACACAAGGAATGGACATTAGACCAGTGGAAATCTGTGCTTTGGTCTGATGAGTGCAAATTTGAGAACTTTGGTTCCAACCACCGTGTCTTTGTGCGACGCAGAAAAGGTGAACAGATGGACTCTACATGCCTGGTTCCCACCGTGAAGCATTGAGGAGGAGGTGTGATGGTGTGGGGTGCTTTGCTGGTGACACTGTTGGGGATTTATTCAAAATTGAAGGCATACTGAACCAGCATGGCTACCACAGCATCTTGCAGCGGCATGATATTCCATCCGGTTTGCGTTTAGTTGGACTATCATTTATTTATCAACAGGACAATGACCCCAAACACCTCCAGGCTGTGTAAGGGCTATTTGACCAAGAAGGAGAGTGATGGGGTGCTACGCCAGATGACCTGGCCTCCACAGCCATCAGACCTGAACCCAATCGAGATGGTTTGGGGTGAGCTGGACCGCAGAGTGAAGGCAAAAGGGCCAACAAGTGCTAAGCATCTCTGGGAACTCCTTCAAGACTGTTGGAATACCATTTCAGGTTACTACCTCTTGAAGCTCATCAAGAGAATGCCAAGAGTGTGCAAAGCAGTAATCAATGCAAAAGGTGGCTACTTTGAAGAACCTAGAATATAAGACATATTTTCAGTTGTTTCACACTTTTTTGTTAAGTATATAATTCCACATGTGTTAATTCATGGTTTTGATGCCTTCAGTGTGAATCTACAATTTTCATAGTCATGAAAATACAGAAGACTCTTTGAATGAGAAGGTGTGTCCAAACTTTTGGTCTGTACTGTATATATATATATATATATATATATATATTTAATTTTATATTATACTAGCTGAAGGACCCGGCCTCGCCCAGGTATATTTAATTTATTTCATTTACTGTTTGTATGTGTGTGTCGTTAAAAGATATCGAGAGTGACAGCGGCCTACAGCGGCCAGCCCCTTTAACAGTGACCTCTACAGCGGCCTGCCCCTTTAACAGTGACCTCTACAGCAGCCCACCCCTTTAACAGTGACCTCTACTGCAGCCCGCTCCTTTAACAGTGACCTCTACAGCAGCCTGCCCCTTTAACAGTGACCTCTACAGCGGCCCACCCCTTTAACAGTGACCTCTACAGCAGCCCGCCCCTTTAACAGTGACCTCTACAGCAGCCTGCCCCTTTAACAGTGACCTCTACAGCAGCCCGCCCCTTTAACAGTCACCTCTACAGCAGTTTGCCCCTTTAACAGTGACCGCTACAGCTGCCCGCCCCTTTAACAGTGACCTCTACAGCTGCCCACCCCTTTAACAGTGACCTCTACAGCAGCCCTCCCTTTAACAGTGATCTCTATAGCAGCCCACCCCTTTAACATTGACCTCTAAAGCAGCCTGCCTTTTTAACAGTGACCTCTACAGCTGCCCACCCCTTTAACAGTGACCTCTACAGCTGCCCGCTCCTTTAACAGTGACTTCTACAGCTGCCCGCCCCTTTAACTGTGACCTCTACAGCAGCCCGCCCCTTTAACAGTGACCTCTACAGCAGCCCGCCCCTTTAACTGGGACCTCCACAGCAGCTAGAGTGGCCACTGTCTTCACCCCAGAAAGCCAGACCTCACCGGCCATTCCCCCAAACATGAAACAGCGCCCTCAGTTCCCATGAAGACACACCACTAAACATGAGGCCACGCCCCCTGGCTCCGTGAAGACACGGAGGAGAAGCTATCTGAGTGTGAGCTACTGAAAGGGAGGACATCCCTGTGTCTGTCCAGGCACTGCGTAGGACAGAGCACAGGTAGAGAGAAAACTGGACTGTCCAGCCTAAAGCCAGACATCTGGCCACCCTAACATCAGCCTGGCCCTAGGGTGGCCAGAGGTCTTGTTTTAGGCTGGACAGTCTGGCTTTCAGACTCCCTGTCCTCTGTCATGCGCAGGACCTGGATGGACACAGGGATGTCCTTTTGAACAGCTATTCTCAGACAGCAGCACTGTGCAGTCTGAGCAATGAGCTGCAGGGAGAAAGTCACCCTCCCCCCACCCCTGCAGCTGAAAGAAGGTGATTTTTACCTATATTTTTAATCCCAGTCAAATGCGGCATGGAAGGGGCATGGCCTGACTGAGTCAGGGGCGTGACTTAGTGGGATCTGGGGGTGGCACTTTTAAGTCCTTCTTTTGACGGTGGCCTGAATTACAGGTCGATGCCATAGTAATTTAGGAGTAAGGTGGGTAGCAGTGGAAGAATACATCTTTTATTACTACTGAACAGTAAATATGTGAAATTTACATTATATGAGGTAATGATTGATGATGAGTTAGTCTAAAACATAAGTTATGGTAACCGAAATACACCTTTACCATTGTCATCCACAGTGCTCTGCCTATTTAATGCAGACCTACAGCAGTGAACTGGCTAGGTTGTCATAGAAACCTGGTGTGTGGAGACTGCCTGTGAGCTTCTATTGGCTGATAAGGGTCATGTGACCAGGCTACTATTGGCTAATGCATTTTTTGGGAATATCTCAGGAACGGTAGGTCTTGGAAAGCTGAAAACTGTTCTAAAACCTTCCCGGACACCTGATGTACATGTGTGCCAAATTTTGTGATTGGAACTGCAGCGGTGCTGATTCCTTTAGCGGCCATACACACACACACATACACTCAGCTTTATATATTAGATTTAGCGCTCTCTCTCTCTAGAGAGAGAGAGAGAGGGAGAGAGAGAGCTAAAAAAAAATATATATATATATATATATATATATATATATATATATATATATATATATATCTTCTACATATAAATTGAAATCTATCAGTATAATATATACTAACATAGAAGAGAAAAGTGGATTTCTCATATTTTTATATAGGATTATTCAGTGGGCAGCCTTCTGACTTTGAAAGCACTCTTATTTTGCACAGATGTCTGGTTGCATTTCACGGCACATTACAAAACAGGTGCTAAATTGCCTTTGGCTGTCTTCACAGACCTGGGGACTTCTTCTGGTTATCCCTAATGTAATTAAACATTTACACTCAATTAAGTGAATATTGTGTAGTCACTGCATGCTGGGCACTGCTATATCCTTTTACACTGCTGCAATCAGTGCTTGATATGCAGTCATGGCATTAACAGATGTAGCACAAGTCCTTTATGTAGACCGCTCATAAAGGCTGTCCTTGTATTTGTATATGACAAGCTAAGTTCTTGAACTTCCGAGTTTGATAATGCTTAAAAAATGGTTCCAGTCAAGTGTTGGTGTTGAGTATGTGAAGCAAGAATCTGTACTTCTTCAGACTGGTTGGAGAGCAGAGTTGAATTAATGACATTTTGGGGCCTTGGAACCAATTACTCAACTTACAATGGTTTCAACATACAATGGTCGTCCTGGAACCAATTAATATTGTAACTTGAGGGACCACTGTATATGGTTTTCCACAAAAATACAGCATGCTTACCGAATTTCCACAAGCCATGCTTTGTGTACATGGGTTACTTTCTACAGATCTATGTGACAACATATCAAAAGGCTTTCTCTTCTAGATGCAATGCAGCAAGCGAAGCATATTGCACTGTATGGGCATAAAGAATTCTATGAACACCAGATTATGACCTCATACCATATATTCATTGATTTTTTTTTTTTTTTTTTATCAAAGAACATGTGTGGATGGCATTTTTCAGGTATTTTCCTCACTACAGAAGGGATGAAAAATGAAAAAAATCCATTGCTTCAATATACAAAAAGACACAAAAACATCACCAAATTGGAAAAAAGGACAGGAAGAAACACCTGTGTAACATGTGCAGCTGCCATTTTAGGAAAAAACGATTCATTACTAGAGATGAGCAAATTTTTCAAAAATTCGGTTCAGCTGGTTCGCTGAATTTTCCGAAAAGATTTACTTCGATAAATTCGTTGCAAATCGCGTTAAAAAACGGCTACTTCCGGGCTGCAGAGAGCCTGGATAGTGGTGTAGAACACTGTGTCTTGCAATAAAACGCATAAGGAGTAGTGTTGAGCGAGCACCTCTCTGCTCGTATGCTCGTGCTCGGGTGCTCTCGCCGAGCACTCGAGCATAATGTTAGTCAATGGGGCTAAACCAGGCACCCCCCCCTCTTTTACTCCTTTCGTTCGTAAAAGTATGCTAATTAACTGAATTTGTACGCTTTAGGGCACAATGCGTACACATTAGCGTCCAAATGCATACGCATTAGCATACAAATTTGTACGCATTAGCGTACAATGCATAGCATTAGCGTACAAATCAACATTACAGTGAATTCCAGCATTGCGTTCGAGTACACTCGGTGTTCGGCCGAACACCGAGCTGAGCAAAGCGTAGGCATACTCGGCCAAACAGCGAGTTTGGCCGAGCATGCTTGCTCAACACTAATAGGGAGTCTACTGTGGTAGTGAAAGAATACTGTGAGCCAGTGTGACACGCACATAACAGGCTTCGCTCTTAGAATCGCTGCACACTTTTATGTATTTGGGCAGTTAAGGAGCCAAAACTCACCAAACAACTAAAGTCTGAACTCAGCCTTACAGGTCAATGTTAGCGCCAGCTATAAAGAATTGTGCAGAGGCCCAAGATCCTACTAGAGCACCAAAAGCGCACGCCTTTTACACCGATTCACTGATTCCACATACATTTCGACAGAACCTGTGCTATTACACGCTTATACAAGCAGAGCCCCCCCCCCCAGAAATTTTGGAGATAGCAGTGGCAGCAGCATTAGCAGACTATAGAGTGGCACGACGGCAGTGTGGCCAGGTGGCAGCAGCATGAGTAGGCCACAGAGTGGCAGAATGACAGACCCTGGAAGTGGCAGCAGCAGTGGAAGTAGTAGCACAATTTGGAGGCCACAGAGTGGCATAATTACCTAATTTTGATGTAGCGGAAGCTAGGAGACGGCATGTGTAGTCGGCGGCGACAGCAGCATCAGGCCGGAGAGTGGCATGATGACATACCCTGAAGAGTAGACCGTAATAAAAAATTCTCATCGATTTGGTTAAGATCAACTGTACCATATGTTCTTATCAGTATCGGGGCTGGTTATGCCAGCAGATGGGAACGTAAGACAGAGGAGGCGCAGTGAAGGCTCCAGCTTTGCCTCGACTGTGACAAAATGTCAGTATTGACCCAAGACACCAAGAAAGCTTGGAGTTCCATTTTGAGATTGAGCTGGCGGTCTGCAGAGAGCTGAGCTACCACCTGTGGGAGCCTCTGCCTCTCGCCTTCCCATGCTAATCGCTGAGTGTCCCGGGGGCAGGAATTGTTTGCTTTTAAAAATTCGAGAGTTCAAAACAAACAGGGTTTCCTGTGTACTTGAGCTTTGAATAATGGAATAGGACTACAGAACGTACCAAAAATTTACGAGTGACATGCTGCTGCCGAGCAGAAGATCCAAAAAATTCTAATTAATTTACTAGGCCATCGAGTGGCACCGTAACAGCAGCTGCAAGAAACAGCAGCAGTCGAACAAATTTCAAGGCTACAGAGTGGCACTGTAACAGCAGCTGCAAGAGGCAGCAGCAGTCGAACAAATTTCAAGGCCACAGAGTGGCACCCTAACAGCAGCTGCAAGAGGCAGCAGCAGTGGAATACATTTGCTTGGCCACAGAGTGGCACCGTAACAGCAGCTGCAAGAGGCAGCAGCAGTCAAATACATTTGCTAGGCCACAGAGTGGCACCGTAACAGCAGCTGCAAGAGGCAGCAGCAGGCGAACAGATTTCAAGGCCACAGAGTGGTACCCTAACAGCAGCTGCAAGAGGCAGCAGTCGAACAAATTTCAAAGCCACAGAGTGGCACCGTAACAGCAGCTGCAAGAGGCAGCAGCAGTCAAATACATTTGCTAGGCCACAGAGTGGCACCGTAACAGCAGCTGCAAGAGGCAGCAGCAGTCGAACAAATTTCAAGGCCACAGAGTGGCACCCTAACAGCAGCTGCAAGAGGCAGCAGCAGTCGAATTCATTTGCTAGGCCACAGAGTGGCACCATAACAGCAGCTTCAAGAGGCAGTAGTCAAATACATTTACTAGGCCACCGATTGGCACCGTAACAGCAGCTGCAAGAGGCAGCAGCAGTCGAACAAATTTCAAGTCCATGCAGTGGCACCGTAACAGCAGCTGCAAGAGGCATCAGCAGTCGAACTAATTTCAAGGCCACAGAGTGGCACCGTAACAGCAGCTGCAAGAGGCATCAGCAGTCGAATACATTTGCTAGGCCACCAAGTGGCACCGTAACAGCAGCTGCAAGAGGCAGCAGTGGAATACATTTCAAGGCCACAGAGTGGGAGAGGCAGCAGGAATCGTACTAATTATAATGAGACAGAATGGCACAGTGACATACCCTGGGAGAGGCATCAGCAGTCATAAAAAATTAAATGCAACATACCGTAGAGTGGCACAATTACATAATTTGGATGTAGCGGCAGCTAGGACACAGTGCGTGGAGGCAGCAGCAGCAGCATACCGTAGAATGGCACAATTACATAATTTGGAGATAGCGGCAGCTAGGACACAGCGTGCGGAGGCGGTGGCAGCACATGAGTAGGCCACAGAGTGGCACAATTACATAATTTGGACGTAGAGGCAGCTAGGACACAGCGTGTGGAGGCTGCGGTAGCATCATCAGGCCACAGAGTGGCATGGTGACATAGCCTGGAGGTGACAGCAGTAGCAGCATGAGGAGACCTGATTGTTGAGGTGGCAGCAGCATCAGAAGGCTACATATTGGGTCAGTGACAGAGTGGAGAGGTGGGTGGCAATACCAGTCACTGGTAAAGATGCTGGGTGGTAGAAGGAGCAGCTGGTAGATGTGTGGCATAAGGCGGGTGGCAGCATCATAAGAGTGGCTAAGGCAGGTAGCCTGAAGAATACAGTCTCATTTGTCAAGGTTTGGGTGACGCATCATGGCTGATCTAATCTGATGCATCAGGAGTTGGTGGGTGGAAATCCTGGCTGATCCACGACTGATTCATCTTGACAAAGGTGAGTCTTTCCACATTTTGGAAGGACAGCAGAGTTCTCCTTGGGGTAACTATGGCCCCCGCCGCACTGAACACCCGCTCTGATGCCACACTACTAACAGGGCAGGACAGCTTCTCCAGTGCAAAATCGGCCAGTTGTTGCCACAAATCCAGTTTGGCTGCCCAGTAGTCCAGCGGATCTTCAATGTGAGGTGGTAGGGTACTGTCCAAGTAGGCCAACACCTGCTGGTTCAGGGTCTGCTCCTGGTCTACCTGCTGCTGCTGCTGAGTACTTTCCGCACTTGGCGGGTGGAGAAAGCTGCTCATCAGCGACTCCAGACTCAAGTTGCTGCTGATGGAGCTGGTACTGCTCCTAACCCCTGACCCCCCCACAGCAGCCATGGCAGTGGTACGTGAGCACTGAGGGACCCCCCCGGTCAGACCTGCGAGAGGATGGACGAGGACGCAGATAGGCAGCAGCCAACTGACTACATAGGATGTCTCTATAGTACTTTAGTTTGTCCTCCCTCTCAGCAAGTGAAAAAAAGGCCCCCATTTTAGACCGGTAGCGAGGGTCCAAGAGGGTCGAGAGCCAGAAGTCATCCCTCTGCCGTATGGTGAATATTCGGCTGTCACTACGTAAGCAAGTGAGCATGCATCGGGCCATTTGCGCAAGTGACTTGGGGGAACTACCTGCCTCCAACTCCACTGTATACTGCCAAGGTGTCTCTGGGTCATCTGCCTCATCTTCCTCATCTCCCTCTACCTCCTCTGGCTGCTCGAGCTCCTCCGCTTCTTTTACCTGGGTAGAAAAGCCACTAAATGCTTGTGCTCCAATGTCCTCCTCCAGATCAGCCCCCACCGGACTCATGTGGCCGTGAGATGCAGTCTCCACGTCTCCAGTCCCCTGACCAGAAAGATTTTG
>ONZH01002583.1:0-38024 GCA_900303285.1 Rhinella marina
ACGTATATAAAATACTTTGCAAGCACGCAGAACGCTCAGTATAGTAGACAAAAGAAAAGGCCTTTTTTTTATATTTCTAGGTACACAGCCGTGTACTAACAGGTCAGACGGTGGGTATTAACACCACGTATATAAAATAATTTTGCAAGCATGCAGAACGCTCAGTACAGTAGACAAAAAAAAGGCCTTTTTTTTTTATTTCTAGGTACACAGCCGTGTACTAACAGGTCAGACGGTGGGTATTTACACCTGGTATACAAAAAGGGTTTTGCAGGCACACAGAACCCAGAACACTAGAGCCAAATAAACTGTATTTAAAAAAAAAAAAAAAAGTACACAGCCGTATACTGCCAGAAGATCAGATGGTGCATATACACACTAGGTATATAACAGGGTTTTGCGGCCAAAAAGAACGCAGAACAGTAGTGCCAAATATAGTTTGGTATGTAGCAGAGCACCTAATACACCACTAATGCCTTTCTCTGTCCCTACTCCAGCAGCTATCCCTGAATACAGCAGCCGTTCTCTGCAGAGTGTATATGGTAGTAAAGCTATCACTGTACTGCACTATAGTAGCCCTGATAAGGGCTTTTAATCACGCTCCTGCCTGTCCAACAGCTAAAACCTATCTCTCCCTTCTCCAGCCTCTGTCCCTGACTAAGTTCACGCAGCATATGCGAACGAGCAGGAAGAGCTGAGTTTTTAATATTCGAGGTCACGTGGTTTTTCCAGCCAATCCTTGTAGATGCCGTTTTTGCGCTGCCAGCGTGCTCCACGGGCCTGTCATACCCCCCCTGCATGGTGATTGGTGGAAAAAGAGCGCCAGGGAAGGTGGGAGGGGAAACGAATTCTAAGTGCGCCATCGCTGTTATACTCGATTGAAATCGAGTATGCCGAATAGCGTAGTATTCGATCGAATACCGGCTCGATCGAACACTACTCGCTCATCTCTAATCACAAACAGGGTTCATTCCTCTGTGCCTATACCAAGCTGTGTTGATGTCCCTAAAAATATTTTATTGTGCGAAAAGCGTCTTTCTTGTGGATTTACCAGCCACACTATGTTGCAGAGTGTCATTGCAGGTATTGTCACTCAGCTTGCTTGCTGTCACTAAATTAAGCTGCACTTCAGATTGTTCACTAGTCCACAAAGGGTTAACTACAAAATTGTGCTGTGCCATGGGTCTTGTGGACCGATCCACCAAGCGCTGGAAGACCTGCTGTAAATGCCCTGCTGGGAGATGGAAGAAAACTGTCCCACTTATCAAGAGAACTACCGTAAAGTGCTTAACAATTGTTCCTGGGGGAGGGGGAGGCAGAGGAGACAACTGTAATTGAAGGAAGGAGTGCACTGAGCTGCTGCTGAATACTGCTGCTGGAAAGCAGCCAACATGAGAGATTCCGCCCCAGTTAAAAAGACCAGTCAGAGCAACCCTGCCAGTAAAGGGAAAAAAACACCACCATCTTGAAAGAGTGCATAGAGCCACTAGCCATGAAAATGTACTTAAGCCCCTCTGAGAAGTTCCTACAGTTCCATTTTTGCAATTTTCATGGAATAATTTTTCACCAGTAATCGAATATTTTTGTACCAGTTATGGACTTCGTGAGACACCACCCCATTTCACCCCACTACACATGCTGTCTGCCTAGATCCCACCTACTATGACTAAATGTCTATGTCTGATATATTTGCACTGTCGTATTGTATATGCCTTAACCTAATTCTTGCAGGAAAAAGCAAGAAGGAGGGAGAACATTACCGTGTTTTGTGTATATGCATGGAACAGGTCACAGATCTGCATAACAAGATGTCAGGGATAGCTTTTGTGTTAAAAATACTGCAGTGACCCAGTAGATCACTGCTAAAAGGGTTAATATCTACCATTAAGGGTTAATGTACTTTCCTTGATTTTGAATGGGATTCCAAGAGCTGTGTAGCCTGTGAGTCTGGCCTAGGCAGCCAAAGTTAGCTACCTGTTGGAGGATCTACACCCCGCTGTGGGAACTGTAGTATATATTGTGGATTTGCATATCTTTGGTCAATTTGGGAAGTTGTCTGGATTTAATAGAGAGGCATTATACAGCCTGATTTCCCATATTCAGCCCTGGAAGGATTGTGTGTGTATATGGTGTGTATGGAGAGACTGAACTTATCCTCACAATAGTTATTTGCCAAGAATACTGTACCTCAGTAAGGCTAGGGCTACACGGCGACAGTTGTTGCGCGACACCCGTCGCAGCCAGGATCCCTGAGTAGCGGGGATCCCTTAGAGATGAATGGGATCGCCGCGGCAGTTGCAAGAAATCCAACCGTGTAGCCCTAGCCTAAAGCTTGCTGAAATTGTGGATTTCGCCGTGTAGCCCTAGCCTAAAGCTTGCTGAAAATGTCACCTTACACTGGTCTCCATATTGCCTTGCCCCAGCAACTGCACTGCTGCCACAATTACACCACCACCCATCTACCTAACATTTAGGGCACCAGACCTAACACCTGGCAATACTAGGGTGTGCCCCAGGGGAAAAAAGGGTTGCCCTCCATTCAGGGCCGGCATACCAGGCAATTGCCCAGGGCCCCAATCCTCCAAGGGGCCCCCTGCTTCAGTCTGCAGAACTCCAGAGTGGGGAATTTCCCAGCTTAGAAAGGAGACACCCCATGTATAAACAAATCTAATTTAGACCCAGTGTTTTTAAATGTTTCTGTGCGGATTCAAACTAACAACCATCAACGTTAAAGGCAAGAACCTTAACCACTGGGCTATAGAGCTCAGTGCTAAGTCAGTGTTGAAAAAACTCATAGAAGTTTCTCTTGTATAATACACTAGAAACTGCTATAAGGTTTTTTTTTTATATAAAATAAACTTCTAAGTTTTTCAGCAAAGACTTAACACTAAGGCTACTTTCATACTAGCAGCAGTGGATTCCGGCAGGCTGTTCCGGCGGGTGAACAGCCTGCCATATCAGTGCTGCCGCTGGTGCACGTGTGGGGTCGGAACTACGCTCTGGCCCCATTCACTGTAATGGGGGTGAAGCGCCAATCCAGCCGCAGCATGGCAAACTTGCCGAGAGGCGGCCGGACCAAAACTACGCTCCAGCCCACACGTGCACCAGCGGCGCCACGGATCGGCAGGCTGTTCACCTGCTGGAACAGCCTGCAGGAATCCACTGATGCTAGTGTGAAAGTACCCTAAGCTGTATAGCCCAGTGGTTAAGCTTCTTCCCTTTTATATAGATGGTTGTGAGTTCGAATCCCCACAGGAAGATTTTCAAAATAGTGGCTAAATAAAACTTAAATACACAGGACGTCCCTAACAGTGAAATGTTTGATTTTTTTGAGAAATATGAAATATATGATCAACTAACACGCATATTACCCCCGCTCAGACCATCTATAGGCTGTTCACTGCAGCAAGCTAAGCTCATCAGGACTCACTTAGTAAAAAACTATTTTTTTCTTTCCATCACGATATTTTGACCCTCATAAATTTTTTATAGTTATGTCTACGGAGATGTGTGAGGGCTCATTTTTTGCAGAACAATCTGACGTTTTTGACAATACCATTTTGTGTGTGTATGACTTGATTACTTTTAATTCAATTTTCTTGGGAGATAAAGTGATGAAAAAACACAAATCTGCCTTTTTTTTAAAAAAAAATTCTGTTACGCCATTCACCACTTTTGATTTTGCCCAGAGCCACATTATGTCTAAAACAGGCCCTGCCTCCATTCAATGCATGGTCCAGGGAGAGCCGGGAGAGGACTGCCACAGTAAAATGTATTGCTACCACCATCATAGCCACTACCACTCCTCCCATCCTGGTATCCCATAAGGTTTGCTGCATGTCTAGTTGCTGTGACAACTAGACATGAATGGTCTAAAATTTGTGTCTACATCCAAAGTTGGAACAAACAAATATCTATAATAATATGAAAAGCACCAAACAAATTAAAACATACATGCCCCCTCACCTCCTTTGTATTAACCTACATGCATGGTAATAAAAAAATTGAAAAGACAATAGAGTGATAATTAGAGATGAGTGAGCATGCTCGTCCGAGCTTGGTGCTCGTTCGAGTATTACGGTACTCGTAAGTGCTCGCTGCTCGGACGAGTATCTCGCCATGCTCGAGGAAATGGCATCTCCCGCATTTTGAATTTTTGGCGCCTATAAACTCAGCCAATCACAAGCCAGGAGACTCTGCGGTACACCCAGCATCACATGGGGCCCTTACATGTCGATAGGAGGGGTTGGCTGGCCTGATCAGGTGACCCTGGAATATACTAGTGACTGCCCGCGGTGCTCGGCTCAGATGCTGTCTGGATGTCGTTAGGGACAGATCTGCTGCGTTTCAGGGAGAGTGTTAGGGCCTGGATTTAGTTCTCTGTTAGGCAGGAGTGATCTGAAAAGAACCCAACAGCCCTTCTAAGGGCTACAAGACTTTTTTTTGTCTCCTGGCTGGGCTGGCTGGCAAAAAAAATATATAAAAACATAGTTTTTTTGTTGTTTTATCTCAGTGATACAAATCCATTTCATACAGCTGTGTGAAACCATTCTGTGTGTCACAGTTCAGCTGTCCACTCACCACAAACCACACTCCGTATTTTCTGTCCAGGTGACACATTCTGTACGTCACGTAATTAAAAAAGGTCTTTTGCTCTCACTGATACAGCTACATTACAAAAATCTCTGTGCGACATTTGTCTGGGTTGCACTTAAGCAGACCAAGTCTGCCTAATCTAATAGTTTCAGTGTAATTGCTCCATACTGCACGGTACGTAGTAACATACGTAATTTAGCTCTAACTTATCCACCTATATACAAACCACAATCCGTATTTTCTGTCCAGGTGACACATTCTGTACGTTTTAAGTGGGGGTTCCACCACTACCAGCCTAACCACCACCAGCATGCGCAGGTATACGAGTGCTAAACACTATGGAACCAAGGCCGTCCGTTCCCCTCATGCGGGTCCCACCACTGCTCCTTCCCCTGTGTCACTCGCTGCCTCTGCGAGTCAACCCCCAGCCCAGGACCCCGGCACGAGCGCCTCCTGCCGGAAAACCACCCCTTCGCCTCCATGATCCTCCACACTGTCCACCAATGTGTCCCTGCGCAACGTTCAGCTGTCATTACAGCAGACGTTGGAGCGCAAGCAGAAAAAAAGTTCAGCCCACCTACATGCACAAGCCCTCAACGTCGACATACAGGGCCACGCTAAATTTTTTATGTGCTCTACCTGCTACCGTCGTGTAGCTCGGTCACTCTGACTGAGTCTGACCCTGGGGCCGCTCATGTACTGCCCACTTGGAGGATTGCAGGGCCTACCTCGATCACGGTTTCTCAGACTTACTATGCCTCTTCCTCCAACCCCTCCTCCTCCTCCTTCAAATTACCATCCGTGCTTCACCTCCTGCTACCTCAGTCTAACTCGGTCACTCTGTTGTCACCGCCATGCTGCGTCAGGCTAAATTTTTGGGTGGCTCACCTGCTACCTCATCTAACTTGATCACTTGTTGGTGTCACCGCCATGCTGTGTTAGGCTTATGCCTGCATCGTGTGGCTGGGGATAGGAGAGCAGTGCCAGCATGGGCATGGGTGATGGACCTTCGTTGTACCTAGTTGGGTGTTTCCCTAACATGTGATGGGCATGTGCCTCGCCTTTCTTGGTCTGGGTGAGCACAATTGCTATGAGGGTAACCACCAGGCTGTTGCCTGAGAATTTGGGGTAATGGTGGGATTAGGCATCCTCAGAGGCATCCATGCATGCTGCCCCTGCTGTTTCCTGTCCATTTCCGTGGTTCCATCATTTTCTGAGGTTTCCAGGTTTTCACCCAGCCTTCCCTAGGCAGAGCCGTGGTCCCTGGCAAAAATGCTTGAGTCTCCAATTGACTTCAATGGGGCACCGGGAAATCGGGAAAAGTTTGTCTCGAATAACGAGCACCCGAGCATTTTAGTGCTCGCTCATCTCTAGTGATAATGTAATAAAATGCCCAAATGTTTATTTACTTCCTCATCACAGAAGTCATCAAATTAAAGCCCCTTTAAAAGCTGTAAATTAAAGGGATTTGCTCATGTAAATTACTTATTACCTATCCACAGTGATTCCAAGAACGATAATCTCTAAATCCCCTCTCTGAATGGAGTAATAGTGTGCATGTTGGTCCACTGCTCCACTTCTATGGGCAGGGATGGACTGAGAACTTAAAGGGGCCCTGGAAAAAAAAATAAAAGCAGACCCATGTTTTAGGCAGGCAGAAGGTGGGGTCAGCACAAGTTGGTAAGGCCAGCAAAACCAAAGTGCACTTAGCAGAAGCAAATACCACAGTACAGAACAAAATACTGACCCAGCATAGGTGAATACCACAGTACAGCATAAAATACTGCCCCAGCATAACCAAATATCACAGTGCAGCACAATATATTGCCCCAGCAGCACAAAATACCCCCCCAGAAGCTGTCTTTCTGTGGTGGACAGTGCTAGTGACCAGCAGCCTTGAGGGTGCCCTCCTGAATATGAACACCATGAATCTTCCTGGTTGGGTCTATGGCGAGTCCACTTCTGTTTTTGGGACTGAGAGATGGCTGTGTTTTTTCAGGCCCATAGAAATGAATGTAGCAGTTGATCAATATGCACACCGAGGATATTCAAGAACTCCGCATTGTCTAGATTGCTGAGGATTCCAACAGTTGGACCCTATGCAATCCAATATTTATAAACCATACTGTGGAAATGTGATAAACCCCTTAAAGTATATGTATGGTATTATGCGCCTGCAATTGTACAAGGCAGGCTTTTGTGGTGAGCCTTCTCTATACGCGGCCACAATGACGGGGTACAGCGATCATGTTGTTTCACTGACACTGAACAGCTGAAAATTTTTTTTCAAAGCATCTCTTCTTAATGATCCGTGAAACACAGATGCAACAAGGATGACATTCATGAGGGATCTCATTGACTATAATGGGCGTGATGGATCTGGGAAACGGATCAAGATAGGACATGCATCCGTGCTAAAAAAAACAGAACTACGGACCGTGATGAAACACTGATGTCTGAACACACACATTCAAATGAATGGATCTGTGGCCTGTCGTGCGGAACACGTACAGCACACGTCCGTGAATCACTGACGTGTGAATGAGGCTTTAGGGTGAATGGAATAAGGGATCAAAAGATCCCAGATTCTAGTCCTGTAAGGAGGTTAGTAGTTATTAAAAGTAAAAAAAAATAAAAGTTTAAATCACCCACATTTCACAATTTTACATCTAAAAATATATAAGCAAAAAAGACAGGTATCGCAGCATCTGCAAAATGTCTGAAATATTAAAATATTTTTTAAAATGTCTTGTGCTGTAAACGATATATATACACACACATGTACCGGTATAACTATATAGATATATATAAATACTAGCAGAAGGACCCGGCTTCACCTGGGTATATTTCATCTATTTCATTTAATGTTTCTGTGTGTCATTGCAGAGAGAAAGTCACCCCTGCAGCTGATAGAAGTTGATTTTTACCTTCATTTTTTCAATCCCCATTGGCTGCCAAGTGGGAGGTGGCGTGACCTGACCACGTCGGGGCATGGTTTAGTGGGACCTGGGGGGTGCTTTTAAGTCCTTCTTTTGAGGGTGGCCTGAATTACAGGTCAATGCCATGGTAATTTATGAGGAAACACAGTGGGTAGCAGTGGAAGAAAACATCGCTTTGCACGGGTATATTTAATCTATTTTATTTAATGTTTGTGTGTGTCATTGCAGAAAGAAAGTCCCCCTCCCTCCCACGCCTGCAGCTGACGAAGTTGATTTTTACTTGCTTTAGCTGATCATATCTTGGGACTGAAAGCTGGCATTCCAAGCTTTAAAATGATACCAAAATCACAGCATTACATCCAGTATATCAGAAGATATAGCTGTTAGAAATCGAGTCGGGAGAGAATGCTGTTTTTAGTTTCACTTTCAACCGGGCACTTGGGCTTTTCCTGGACATACAATACAGACACACAGTGCACACAGGTATGTCTGGGATGTGTATGCAATCTTCTGGGGGCACTGCTGTTAGTTATATAGGTGAAAATGAGGTGACAGACTCCCTTTAATCTGTTTATTTTATTCCATTACATTTTTTGTAATTACTAAATAAATTATACTTTATTTACAGAACATCCTTCTTCTTTTTGCCTCCCATAAAGCTGGTTCTTGGTTCAAGACCCAGCAGCGACAATCTGCAAAAAAACGGTAATAAAAAGAGTAGCTACATAGAGTAGAGGGGCCAATGATTTCTGAATATGCCCCTGTATACATGTAATCCAAGGAAGTTGTTTGTCCAGCACTCGTTACAATTACAATCAATCCTTTATATAGCCACTATAAAAGCCAAAAGCAAGGATAATGATTTTGTCTGAAATGCATTAGTTTATACCAACTGTACAAAGTTGCTTTTACTATGACCGAATAAAGTATAGACTTAGGGTTTTTTGTCCGCAGCCGATCCACATTTTTTGCGGGTCAGATGTTGACCTATTCACTTCAAAGGGGCCACAAAAGATGCAGACAGCACGCCGTGTGCTGTCTGCAACATTTGTCCATTCCGTGGCTTCCGCAAAAAATATAGAACATGTCCTATTCTTGTCCGCACTACGGACAAGATTATTGCTGGTCTATTATGGCCCGAATGTTCCGTTCCACAAAATACACTGCACATGGCCAGTATCTGTGTTTTGCAGATCCGCAATTTGCAGATTACAAAACAGGCAACAGTCATGTGCATGAGCCCTTAAGTTGTAATGAATGCCGGATAAACAACTTCCGTGTATTGTGCAGGACAGTTAGATATTAATAAAATCAGGACATCCTTAGCTATGACTCCCCTCCTGTAATTTATTAGCTTCCTATGTTGAGCAAACTTGTGTTTTCAAGTTCGGCGTACAAGGTTCAGGTTATCTAAGAATTCCGTTATGGATTACGCTACCACAGACCATAATGGAATCCATAATGGAATTCTTAAAAAACCCAAACCCTGTACGCCGAACTTGAAAACACAAGTTCGCTCATCCCTATTCCTGAGTTTTATGTCAGTGTTTTGTCTGACCTGCCTAGGTTTTGCACAGCACACGTCCGTGAATCACTGATGTGTGAATGAGGCTTTAGGGTGAATGGAATAAGGGATCAAAAGATCCCAGATTCTAGTCCTGTACTTGAAAACAAAAGTTCGCTTATGCCTATTCCTGAGTTTTATGACCTGCCTAGGTTTTGCATTCATGTCATGTTTTTCTCGACTGCTTTACCATATTTTGCCTTGATCTGTTTGGAATCTATCTGTGTCCTTGTCATAGCCATTTCCCTAGTCGGTATGCAGCTTCAGTCTGTCTGAGTGTCATAACCTTCTTGAAAAATAAGAATAAGGTTCTTCCAAATAGGGAACAGCTGCTGTCCCAGGATATTTCCACTAGCTAGACACCACTACTCCTACATATTGAAGTAGGGAGGAGTAGTGATGTGTGAAGGTGGTGAATGGCAAGTTGGTGTAAAGTTTGAGTGTTCCTGTGGTATGGATTCGGTAACGTGGTATATTTTACTGTGACAAATGAGGCCTATTAATTTTTGGACCCTGCAGCCTGGGTTGCATGTTATTGTATCAGGAATTACCACAGGTATTAATTCTGTTGGATATTCTAAAATCATGACCGATTGATGGGCCCTGAGGACTGGAGTTGAGGAACACTGTCTTAGTGCACATTCTACCATGTCTGCTGTGTCTCCACAGTGTCCAGTTCCTGTTGTCTGTCTTGCCAAGTCTATGTCTTTAGAGTCCTAGTTTCAGCAGTCTGTTCCTGTAGTCAGTGTCTCCTAAGTTCATGACGTCTGTGTGGGAGATTTATCAAATCTTGTGCAAAGGAAGACTGGCTTAGTTGCCCACAGCAACCAATCAGATTTCAGCTTTAATATTCCAAAGGAGCCCTGAAAAATGAAAGATGGAATATGATTGGTTGCTTTCGGCAACTAAGCCAGTTTTAATTTTTATCAGTTTTCATAATTCTCCCCCTGTGTGTCTGGATCCCTGATCTGTTTGTCTGCCAGTGCTCTGTGTCTGCATTTGTGTTTGCTGAGGATTTGCCTGTCCTCTGGTTCTGTATCATGCCATGCCTCTATCCTGGTGCTTTGTTCTTGACCCAAGTAAGTCAGCTGCCAATTTCACCAGGACCATCCAAGGTGGTAGCGGTCTGGTTGCTAACCCGCAGCGCAGTCCACATTCCTGTATAGGGGATAAAAGGTGAATACCAAGGATGCACTAGAATAACGCCCTTAGGGTTTGGCCCAACGTCAAACCTGTTCCTTGGCACAGTGGTTCCACAATCATTGTCCGCATGCATGATCTGTAAGACTCATTGCTCCTCATCAATATGAAACATCACATTATTTTTATTAATCCATTATATTCAATACATACAATCCTTAATGTGAATACAAACAATGGAAATGGAAAAGTTTATTACACTTCTGGCTAGAATTAATTTATACGTAAAGAAATCCCTTTAAAGAGGATTTTCATCCAAGATTTGGAGAAAACTGTTGTTTTTGTTACTGATTGTTTTCAGAAACTGATGAAAAAGTTTCCCTTTTAATAAAGCATGCTGTGCAAGTGATGCTTAAAGGGGTATTCTCATCTTAGACAATGGGGGCATATCTCTAGGATATGCCCCTATTGTCTTATAGGTGCGGGTCCCACCGCTGGGACCCACACCTATATTGAGAACGGAGCCCCTAAAGTAAAGGAGGTCACACTGCGCATGCGCAGCCGCCCTCCATTCATTTCTATGGCCCGGTGAAAATAGCCGAGTGCTGGCTCAGCTACATAGAAATGAATGGGAGCGGGGGCCGCGCATGCGTGGTAGGCTCCCATTTATTTCTATGGGAGCAGCGGGAGAGCTGCGACTGATGGTGGCCGGACCCTGGGAAACCTGGGACCCGCACCTATAAGACAATGGGGGAATATCCAAGCGATATGCCCCCATTGTCTAAGATGAGAATACCCCTTTAATTGTCAGTTGCAAAATATGGTGGAGGATCCAGCAATGGCTTCATGAGGGATCAGTCATGTCAAACCAATTTAATCAGTTTCTATGAGGAGGTAAGTTCTAGACTAGACCGCAGCGAATCAATGGATGTCGTATATCTGGACTTCTCCAAAGCATTTGACACTGTACCACATAAAAGGTTAGTATATAAGATGAGAATGCTTGGCCTGGGAGAAAATGTCTGTATGTGGGTAAGTAACTGGCTCAGTGATAGAAAACAGAGGGTGGTTATTAACGGTACATACTCAGATTGGGTCACTGTCACTAGTGGGGTACCACAGGGGTCAGTATTGGGCCCTATTCTCTTCAATATATTTATTAATGATCTTGTAGAAGGCTTGCACAGTAAAATATCAATTTTTGCAGATGACACTAAACTGTGTAAAGTAATTAACACAGAAGAGGACAGTACACTGCTACAGATGGATCTGGATAGTCTGGAGGCTTGGGCAGAGAAGTGGCAGATGAGGTTTAACACTGACAAATGTAAAGTTATGCATATGGGAAGGAATAATGCAAGTCACCAGTACATACTAAATGGTAAAGTATTGGGTAACTCTGACATAGAAAAGGACCTAGGAATTTTAGCAAACAGAAATCTAAGCTGCAGAAACCAGTGTCAGACAGCTGCTGCCAAGGCCAATAAGATAATGGGCTGCATCAAAAGAGGCATAGATGCCCGTGATGAGAACATAGTCCTGCCACTTTACAAATCACTAGTCAGACCACACATGGAGTACTGTGTACAGTTCTGGGCTCCTGTGAACAAGGCAGACATAGCAGAGCTGGAGAGGGTTCAGAGGAGGGCAACTAAAGTAATAACTGGAATGGGTGGACTACAGTACCCAGAAAGATTATCAAAATTAGGCTTATTCACTTTAGAAAAAAGACGACTGAGGGGAGATCTAATAACTATGTATAAATATATCAGAGGTCAGTACAGAGATCTCTCCCACGATCTATTTATCCCCAGGACTGTGACTGTGACGAGGGGACATCCTCTGCGTCTGGAGGAAAGAAGGTTTGTACACAAACATAGAAGAGGATTCTTTACGGTAAGAGCAGTGAGACTATGGAACTCTCTGCCTCAGGAGGTGGTGATGGTAAGTTCACTAAAAGAGTTCAAGAGGGGCCTGGATGTATTTTTGGAGGGTAATAATATTACAGGTTATAGTTACTAGAGAGGGGTTGTTGATCCAGGGAGTAATTCTGATTGCCTGATTGGAGTCGGGAAGGAATTTTTTTCCCTAAAGTGGGGAAAACTGGCTTCTACCTCACAGGGTTTTTTTGCCTTCCTCTGGATCAACTTGTAGGAAAACAGGCCGAACTGGATGGACAGATGTCTTTTTTTCGGCCTTATAAACTATGTTACTATGTTACTATGTAATGGATTAGAAATCTAACAATTTATAATTAAAAATGGCAGTATGTTTTAAAAAATTTATGTTAAAGGGGTTATGCTGGAAAAGATAACTTAGGCTAGGGCTACACGGTGACATGTGCTGTGCGACAATAAGAGAACAACTACGTACACTGTTACATGCCGTGCAACATATTTTATAATGCTAGTCTATGTGATTGCGACATGGCAGTTGCCCAAAAATCCACCTTGGATGGGTTTTTGCGACTGTTGTGTCACAGTCGCAGCATATCGCAATGCAACACCATAGACTAGCATTATAAAATATGTTGTGCAACCTTACTGCGACAAATGTCGTTGTGTAGACCTACGCTTATCCTCAGGATAGGTCATCACATCAGCAGGGGTCCAAGTCCTGGCAGCCCCTCCAATCAGCTGTTTCACGGAGCTGCTGGGCTGGTGAGCGATTCAGGCTCCCAGCAGCTTTCAAAGGACAGCGCCGTACATCGTATAGTGGCAGTGTTTGGTATTGCAGCTCAGCCCCATTGACTTGAATGGGGCTGAGCTGCAACTAGGCCATGTGATCGATAAACATGTCATCACTGACCTAAGAAGAAGCTGCGGCACTCAAGGCCTATTCTAACAGCTGATTGGCAGGGGTCCCGGGTGTCGCACCCCCGCAGATCTGATACCGATGACCAATCCTGGGGATAAGTCATAAATATCTTTTCCTGGATAACCATTTTAAACTTCTATTTACAGCCCCTAATAGCGTAAAAAACAGTGTTACTGAGAAATGCATGCTTATTTAATAGCCGTCACTAACAATGCGTTTATCATTAGGTATAAATATTCAACACAGCTTATTAATAGCAGATATTAAAAAAACATACATTTTAGCTCTGTACAGATGGCACAAACTATATCTCTACCAAAGTGATCATATATTTACAAAGCTCTTCGCTGGCACATTTCCCCATTGAACGCCCGCTTTCCCTTAGGAAGTTGTCTCAGTGGAACTCTTGAAATGTATCTGAAAGAGAACAAAAAAAAACGTATTATGAATCTCTGTACAGTTATTGGTGATGACAAGACACAATTTGTACATGGCAATTATGGGCTAATCACTTTTAATTTATTAAGATATCTGTTCAGAAAAGCCACAAAGACCTAGCTGCATGCACTCATTTTAATCTGTGTATGGACTTGTCATGGTGGATTATAATTTAATGTGTAGAATATGCACATAACAGCATAAAACACCATGGTGCTATATGAGCAATAACCTTAATCTTAAAGAAGATTCCCGCAAAAATGTTTTATTCTCTGACCTGTCAGAAAGGTGCATGATATAATCTGTAGTGAATGCAATCTTCTCATCAGAGACTTTAATTCTGAGTTATCCCCTCTTCTTATTGTAGCTGGGTCATGTGACCAACTACCTGACCTCCAACTGACCCAGGACAGGAAGCCAGTTACTGCTCTATTCATTCCTATGAGACTGAAAGTTAGGCTCCTATAGGAATACATAGAGAATTAGACTTCCTGTCCACACATAAGATGCTGTGTGAGTTGGTGGATCTGATTCCTAGTCACATGACACAAATGAGAAACATCAGGGAGATATAACTAAAAAATACAGCCACTGATAAGAAAATGACATTCACAACAGATTACATCATGTGCATTTCTAGCAGGACATGGAATAAAAAATTTTGCGGGAGTTCTTCTTTAATTCTTACAATAAAGTAATGATACTAAATTTAACTATGGTGAAAATGGCCGCAGTCCTTTATTAAGAGTTACTTAACATAACAATCATATAACCATAAATAATTAATTAATAGTAAATTAATAAATAACCATTAAACAATCAGTAATTCCACAACTGTCCCCAGAGCTGGGTGACTAACCCCCCTCTAATTCTGGACCGCGACTTCTATAAGGGAGGGAGGGCACTACGGCGTCTTCTTCTTTCAGGGCCCAGTGACGGACAAGCTCCGGACCCGCTGACTGCCTGTATAAAAACTCCAAATTCCCACAAGGGCAGAAAACAGGTACCTCAGCAACAGGTAGGCAACAAAGCACCAATCAGAATTGTTCATGAAAATTCACCTCAGATGAGTTGTAAAATATAATGGCAGATAGGGAAAAAACACGGTTTGAAACAACAGTGACAGGATTCCAATACCTAACATGCTCAGCGTCACCATGGTGGGGAGTCCGGCATACGCCTTCGTGACCCCTAACATTATATCTAGGAAAATGAAAGGTGGAATCTGGTTGGTTGCTATGGGCAACTAAGTCAGTTCTACTTTACACCAGTTTGATAAATCTCCCCCAATATGCTTTATATAGGGGTCATATTTTTGTCATGAATGGCTAGGTTTCAAACAGTGACTCCACATACAATTAAAATATGGCAATTATGGACAATAAATAAGTCCACAATTCTGTGATTTTTATAATATATATTTCTATGATGCTGCACAGTCCTAGAATTTACTGAAAAAATGTTTGTGTCATACCTCCAGCCAGTAGGGAAATTACTGCTTTACTGCATTACTGCTTATACGTTAAACCCAATGGGGGATATTTATCAAATCTGGTGTAAAGGAAAACCGGTTTAGTTGTCCCTAGCAATCAATCAGCTTTACCTTTCATTTTTTAGAGCTTCTTTGGAAACTGAAAGGCCACTTTCACACGAGCATATTTGCAAACCGTATATGGCCTAGATATTATGTACCAGAATCTGCTGATATTGTTAATGAATAGAGCTATTCACATGGGCGTATAATTTCCATCAGTATTTGAAATCCGCAGCATGTCCGAGTTTTGTGCATATTTGTTTCCAAATATGCACATTACAGTTTATGGGAATGCATAAAAATCCTGATGGAACACTGAAGCAATTGCAGGTGAATCTCCAAGTGGGTCCCTGAGCAAGGTGGGCCCCTATTCCCTCACCCCTTTTACAAGTGGCACCTGGTATAGTAGACTGACTGCACTAGATATAGATAACCAGCATAGAGCATCTAAACCAGCCTATGTTGATATGAAAAACTGGGCACATTATTTAACAAAGTACCCATTTTATTACTATAGACACATTGGGTGACTGAGATGACTTTTAGGTACAGAGTCAGGTTAGCCATGTCCTCTTTCCCTAGGGACCTGCCCCCTCGAAGTCACTACATGGGCCACAATAATCATATTGTAGCGTCTTGCTGCTGCTGTCACGGTATGGGTGGTTAGTATTCGCATGTAGCTTTACAGTGGGCACCCAAAATGAATTTTATTGGTGGGCCCAAGTTACCCCAGTCCGACACTAAGTGGAAGTATATTGTGGAAGGAAACCAGAGTATCCCAAGGAAACCCATGCATACACGAGGAGAACATACAAACTCCATGTAGATGTTGTCTTTGGTCATATTCAAACCTAGAACTCCAGCGCTGCAAGGCATCAGTCCTAACCACTGAGCCACTGTGTCTGAGCGGTTAAATGATAGGGTTCGGTGTGATCGCTGTTCTCCGTCATTGTGGCCGCATGCCTGTTGTATTATACAGCCGCCACCCATAACGTATGGAGCAGGCTCACCATAGCTTCCCGCTCCATACAATTTTCCGCACATAAAGCCATACATGTACGGCATTATGCGTTAAGGAGTTAAAAGAGTTTTCCAGGCTTATTAAAAAAAAATTAAAATCTCTTTCCCTCCCCACGTCTCTCCAAAAACCTTTTCCATTATTCTGGCACTTGGAGCACTCTCCTCTGCTTTCTCATTTTTTACTTCCTGTTTCTGTAGTTTCCTGTCAGGCTACCCACCCACTGACTTCACTACCGGTGTGCTCTTTTTCTCTGATCACAGGCAGTCACGGATCAGGAGAACTTCCTCTGACTTCATGTGAGCAGAGAGAACTGCACTTGTGCAGGAGGGAAAACAGGCTACAGTGAATAGACGTACCGCCCTCTCCACTGACAGGAAGTGTCAATGGAGAACGTCAATGGAAGTAGTCAAAGGGGTCACGTGATCACGCTAGCGATCTGAAAACAGACGCTGCCAAAGTAATAAAAAGCAATTACAAAGTTGTTGGGCACAGAGTAAATATGATTGGGGCACATACAGTAGACCTCTATGCCTTGAAAAAAACCTTTAATTGATGGGCAATCAATTTTGTGCAACTGTTTGTTAGAAGATTTTTCTTTAAATTGTAGCCTCAAACAGATGCTCTTATAAGCGTACATCTGTCTAGTACACATGATATGACCATTAATATCTAAACAAAGTATTTTCTCTAGAGAAGTACTGGCATGGTAAGCTGCACTTCAGTTCCCTGAAAAATATTAGCCTCTGTACAAACATGTTATATTATGCTAAAATACACAAATCATTACTGCCACCTGTAATTTCCCCAGGGATATGTATTTCCCATGCTAAAATCCACGTGGTAATTGCTTTTACTGAAATTTTATTTCTTTAGTGAGTGCATGCATCTTATGACTTGGAAAGACATGAGGTGCATAGTAAATGTGAACGGTATTTCAGCTCTATGCAACGTTTTAGCTCTAATTAACAAATTCCATCTATTCTTAGGTAGTGCTGAATTAACTTGTGCAGACAGGATTTTAATCAGATTCCCAATAATTCATTTGATGTGTTTTTATTTGTACAATCACAAATTATCTTTAACAGTATAGTCCAAGGTCTGCACTTTTCAGACCTGGCTTGTTGATGAGCCTTTCAAAAACAACAGTTTAGTCTGAAAGGAAAAAGACATTTTCATGAATTATGGTAATGGGCAAAACATTTGTTTTTAAAGGGAACCTGTCATCTCTGAAACACCCCCTGAACTAGAGTAAAGGCCCTTTTACACGAGCCGATTATCGTTCAAATAATCGTTAAAACGTTCGAATTTGCACGATTATTGTTGTGTATAAACACGGTTAACAATTTAACGACGAACGAGATTTTGTTCGCTTCTCGTTGATCGCATCTTTTGTCCTGCCAATAAATTAATCGTTAATCGTTCGAAAATCTTCCAGTTTAAACGAAAATCGTTTAGTCGTTGGCAGATGGTAATGGGAGGAGTCAATTGTTTATATAGGCGTTATTCATTCTAATTAGTCCAATAGCTCGGCACGTCCCACTAAAATTCCATTGGCTCACGTAGCGACCGGAAATACGTGTCTTCTTCTCGCGTATGAATAGTTTGAATTTCAAACCTGGTTTTATTTCGGCGCGAAGATCTGCTCGTTGTTGCGTTCGTATTTCGTCCTGCATTCTGCTCGCTATTGCGCTCGCAACTTCATCCGCCATTGTGCTGTGCCATCATTGGCGAAATCTTGCATTTTTGTACAGTAGGAGGTTATGAGGGCGGTTCATGGGTGGTAATTGAACACCTGTAAACACCTACTTCTTTTCACTTTTTAATTCACTCACACCTTTCCCCTCCCCTGTAAGCAATACATCGGTTAATGTAAAAGCAAGGAACGATCGTAATAACGATTATAAAACGACCGAAAGTACGAAGATTGTGAACAACTTCTCTTTCAATGTAAACGGTATTTACATTGCATCGTTCGATCGTTCATCTACGATCGCTAATACGATTTATCTTTCCGTGTAAAAGGGCCTTTAGTGTTGTATAGTGTAAGTGATGCTGAATCCGAATATGTAAGTTTTATGTTTATACTCATTTCCATTCTGATGTTGTGCTCCCACAAACCTGCAGTAAAATGCACTAAGAGGACTCCGGTGCTCACTCACATAATGGAGAGGACTCAAAGAAGAGTCCACTGAGTGCATTTCACTGCTGGTTTGTGGGAGCACAGCGTCAGAATGGAAGTGAGTATGAAGATAAAACTTACATATTCGGATTCAGCATCATTTACACTATACAACGCTTACTCTAGTTCAGGGGGTGTTTTGGAGATGACAGGTTCCCTTTAAGTATTTGTATTTTAAGTAGTTTTATACTAGGACTAATGTGATACATGGCATCACTTGTAAGTGGTAAAACTGCTGCTTTACTTTGACAGCATTAAAAATCCACTATAGGGGAAAAGGTTGTAAGCATCAGGGGCGGACTGGCAGCTTAAATTGGCCCTGGGAAAAACAAAACAAAACAAAAAGCGCCCCATGTTGTAGGTGGGTCCAAATTGGCAGAAGGCTAGGGAACACAAGTAAGCAGGGACAACAGAAGTACAGTAGGTGGGGCCTTCAAAACTGTAGTCCAGCACAAAATACTGCTCCAGCAGAACCAAATACCACATTGCAACACAAAATACTGCCATCCTCATCACAGTATTCAACTGTACCACTGTAATTAATGCTGAGAGCATCAGATTGTTATGTGGCTAGCTGCCGTGAGGAGGGCTTCAGTGGTTCCCTGGGTATCGGCCCACCTGGAAATTTCCCTGTAGGGTCTATGGATAGTCCACCCCTAGTAACCATGATTATTACCTCTATAGCATCTCCAGAAAGTTTTGCATTTCCCGCCTTTACAAACATCTGTGTCTATCTACACCTAGAGACTCCAATTGTTCCAATTGGATTCAGGATGACCCTGCTTTCACTTCTTCCATTATTTTACAGTGTATTGACTGGGCGGTGCATATGTTTCTGCCTCCAGACTGTTATGTAGAAATGGTGATCCATAGAACTTATTAAAAGGGAATCTGTCAGCTGTATAATACTCCCAAACTAGAGTAAGCAGTATATAGTGTAAGTGACAGAGACAGGTTATGTAATTTTTATCTTCATACTCACATTGATTCGGATGCTGTGCTCCCACAAACCAGCAGTAAAATGCATTGAAAGGACTCCTGAGCTCATTCATATAATGGAGAGAACTAAGGAGGAGTCCTCTCAATACATTTTACTGCTGGTTTATAGGAGCCCAATGTCAGAATACAAGAGCGTATTAAAGGGGTTATCCCACGAAAAATATTCTGCAGTTTTCAAACTAGCACCTGGATCTAAATACTTTTGTAATTGCATGTAATTAAATAATCAGTATAGCCACCAAGTTATTCAATAAAATGTATCTGTATAGCGCCACCTGCAGTTTGACTTTTTCTTTGACTTGCTCACTGAGAAGGCTGCACATGCTCAGTTTCATTCTTCAACTGCCTCCTGAGCTGTGAGAGGGAGAGATGAGACACACCTCCTTAGCTGCAGCAGAACAGACACTCCCCTTGATCTTTCAGCTTGATATAAATCTAGCAAAGCAATGAATGGGGAAATTTCTGGATTCATGTGAGGTACAGGGCTGGTTCTAGCTTTGTTAGAAAGAGGTTGTCATGTACTGTATGATATCTGATTTACATTTTTTTTTACAATAATCATGGGATAACCCCTTTAACATAAAAATTCCATAACCGGACTCAGCACCACTTACCACTTACTCTAGTTTGGAGACATTTTGGAGCTGACACATTCCCTTTAACCCCTTGACGCTGCAGTTTGTTTTGGCCTTAAGGACCGAGCCAAATTTTTTAACTCTGACATGCGTCACTTTATGTGGTAATAACTTTGGAACGCTTTTACTTATCCAAGCCATTCTGAGATTGTTTTCTCATGACACATTGCACTTCATGATAGTGGTAAATTTGAGTCAATATATTTCTCCTTTATTTTAATAAAAATCCCCAAAATTTGGAAAAATTCACAATTTTCTAAATTTGAATTTCTCTTCTTTTAAGACAGATAGTAATCGCTCATAAAATAGTTATTCGTCATTATTCCCCATATGTCTACTTTATGTAGGCATCATTTTGTAAATGTCATTTTACTTTTTTGGGACATTAGAAGGCTTAGAAGTTTAGAAGCCATTTTTCAAATTTTCAACAAAATTTCCAAAACCATTTTTTTAAGCACCAGTTTAGTTATAAAGTGATTTTGAGGAGCTTACATAATGGAAACTACCCATAAATGACCCTTTTATAAACTACACCCCTCAAATTATTCAAAATGGATGTTACAAACTTTGTTAACCCTTTAGGTGTTCCACAAGAATTAAAGGAAAATGGAGATTTTTCATGTTAAGCTATTTTTTCTTGCAACACAGCAAGGGTTAACAGCAAACTAAACCTCAATATACATTACTCTGATTCTGCAGTTTACAGAAATACCCCATATGTGGTGGTAAACGGCTCTATGGGTTTGTGGCAGTGGTCAAAAGGAAAGGAGCGCCATACGGATTTTGGAGGCAGATTTTGCTAGAATGGTTTTAGGCACCATTTTGTAATTGAGAGACCCTGACGTACCCCTACAGTGGAAACCCTCAAAAAGTGACCCTATTTTGGAAACTACACCCTTCAAAGAATATATTAAGGGGGGTACTGACCATTTTGACCCCCTAAGCATTTTACGGAATTTGGAAACACTTGGCTGTGAAAATAAAAAGTTTCATTTCTTCAAATAAAATGTTGCTTTAGTCCCAAATTATTTTCATTTTCACAAGGGCTAACAGGAGAAAAGCACACCATAATTTGTTCCGCATTTTCTCCTGAATAACACCCCATATGTGGTGGTAAACTGCTGTGGGGGCACATGGCAGGACTCAGAACAGAAGGAGCGCCATATAGATTTTGCAGACCAGATTTTGATGGATTAGTTTGCGGGAGCCATTGATTTTATTTTTTTGAGTTATTGTCTTATGTGGGGGCTCATTTTTTGCGGGATGAGGTGATGTTTTCATGGGTACCATTTTGGGGTACATAAAAATTTTTGAGCGCTTGGTATTACACTTTTTGTGAGTCAAGGTGAAAAAAATAGCTGTTTTGACATCGTTTTTTTTATTTTATTTTTTACAGCATTCACCTGAGGGGAAATATAATATGATATTTTTATTTTTTGTGCAATTGTCTTAGGTAGGGTCTCATTTTTTGCGGGACGAGATGATGGTTTGATTGGTACCATTTTGGGGTAAATACACCTTTTTGATCGCCTGCTATTACACTTTTTGTTAAGCAAGGTGACAAAAAATGGCTATTTTGGCATAGTTTTTTTTTAAAAAGATTTCTGCGTTCACCTGGCGGGGTGGATCATGTGATACTTTTACAGAGCTGGTTGATATGGACGTGTCGATACCTAATATGTGGACTTTTATTTTTTCCCTTTTTTTTTTACTGTTTTTTTACTTCATTTGGGGAAAAAGGCACTTTTTTTTCTTGAAACTTTTTTATTTTATTTTTTTTACTTTTTTTTACACTTTTTTTTAACTTTCTTTTTACACTTTTTTTTATTTATCAAGACCCATTTGGATCTTGAAGATCCAGTGGGCTTGATGGCTATACAGTGCATTGCAATAGTCATCTATTGCAATGCACTGTATAAATGTTACACTAAGGCTGATCAGACCCTGAGGGAGTAGCAGCGGCGGCCCGATGGCAGAGAGAGGGCCAGCACCAATCGGTGCCAGCACCAATTTCAGCAGTAGCAGCAGAGTGTGAGCTGTAATTAGAGCTCATACTCTCTGCTGATGGCAGCGGCTCCAATCCTGAGCCGCTGCCATCAGAGATAACAGCGCAGCAGGGGGCACCCGGAAAAGGAGGGGTTAATGCCAGCATCTGGGGACATTATGGGGCATATTATATTATGGGGCATTATAGGCACAGGGGACATCTTACCTGGTTTCAGGCTGCGATCTCCAGAGTGGAGATCGCAGCCTGAAACCAGCATTTTAACACTGAAGCGCTGGATTGGTTAGTCTGCAGAGACTAACCAATGGGAGCACTTGCCGGCAAGGGACCACTCTGATTGGTCCCTTGCCGGCTGCCCCTGTGTCTCTGCTCTCCGGGAGAGCGGAGACTCCGGGACGGTGACACTTTATAGTGTCACAGCCCCGGTAAGCATTTTGGACGTAACTGTACGTCCAAATGCAGTAAATTACTTGCAATTTGGACGTACAGTTACGTCCAAATGCGCCAAGGGGTTAAAGAGGAACTGTTTTTTTTTTTAAATCTAATACCCCTTGCTGTTGTCCTTCTTAAGGAGATTCCAACGCTTTTTTTCTTATTTTTCAATAGGCCTCTCCATTTTGGTGCCCCCCCTCTCTGTTCTAGTGTCTGATATGCAAATAATTACAAGGAACCTGGAAGAGGAGACCTCTGCACTCCTTAGTGGGCATCTTATCCCTGGCTTTGAAGTCTGAAGCAATTAGACAGCAACACAGCCAGGGAGGAGATGTGCTGTTCACATGCAATTTACCAGATCTAGCAAGAACAGCCTATGGAAGCAAGTAATTCCCAACAGATACCATGTCGACCAGAGGAAAAGATGTAATAACAGTATGCCCACTCTATTGTGCTCTTGATAGGCCTAGCTAAAGATGCCCATGGAGGAGCATTGCACTTAAAGGGGATGTCTCATGACTAATGTAAAAAATGAAAATCAGACATCATATAGTAAATGAGAATCTCTTTCTAACAAAACTAGAACCAGCACTGTACCTCACATGGATCCAGGGATCTCTCAATTCATTGATCTGCTAGATTTATAACAAGCTGAAAGCTCAAGGGGTGTGTCTTTTCTGCTGCAGCTCAGGGGTTTTGTCCATGCTCTCCCTATCACAGTTCAGGAGGCAGTTGACGGATATAACTGAGCACGTGTGGCCTTCTCAGTGAGCAGGTCAAAGAAATAAGAAAAAAAACAAACAACACATTTTTAATGACATGCAATTACAAAAGTATTCAGATCCAGATGCTGGTTTGAAAACTGTAGAATATTTTTCATTGGACAACACCTTTAATAGCGTAATCTGAGATGATCTAGTTAAATCACTCATCCTTTCTCTCTCTGGCCGCAGTGAATGCCTAACAAAGTCAAGTGAGGCTGATAGCCATGCTTAATGTCCTAACAGAGGAGGAAGTTAAGAGCCAGGGGAGGAAGTAAAATTAAAAATTACATAGAATACTCACATGTAGACTCTTAATATGAGAGAAAAGAATATAGATGGTAGTGTCTCTTTAACCCTTTCCCGACCAGCGCCGTACATGTACGGCGCTGGTGCGGTGCGGGGACATGACGCCTGCTCGCCCCGTGCAGCGGGCGTCATGGCCGGCAAGTCTCTGCTGTTTCTAACAGCAGAGACTTGCCGCTACTTACCGCCATCGGCGGCGTCTTCCTTGGCCTTCTGATGCCGTGATCACACGTGATCACGGCATCAGGATGCATCTGAACCCGGAAGCGTACGGGTGGTGTACAGACGCCCCGTGTGGCCAATCGTGGTGTCTGTACACCATATGAAAATTGTAATCCTCGCTGGTGAGGATTACAGTTTTCAAACTGCAATTCTTATTCTGGCCACTAGATGGCAGGCCAGGATAAGAAATGAGCAATTTTTGGATTTAACTCCATCTAGTAAATCCCTGATTGCTCATAAAGAAAAAAAAAACACAATATATTAGCTCATATTTGAGCTTTAAAATAATCACAAAAAATAAAAAAAATGGTAAAAAATATATAAAAAATAAAAAATATATAAAAGTTCAAATCACCCCCCTCTCCGTATAATGAAAAAATAAATACCTAAATAACAATAAATATAGACATCATGGGTATCACCGTGACCGAAAACGCCCATACTTTTAAAATATAAAAAAATTCCAATACGGCAAATTGTGTGGCGGAAAAAAATGTCCAAATGGCGATTCGCTGTTTTTGTCGCTTTTTTTTCTAAAAAAAATTAAATAAAAAGTGATCAAAAAGTCATACACACCCCAGAATGGTATCAATAAAAACTTCAGATCGCCCCGCAAAAAATGAGCCCCCATTCAGCTCCGTACACATAAATACCAAAAAGTTATAGGGGTCAAGATATGGCAACCAAAAAAAAAAAGGACAACTTTATAATTATTTTATCACTATCAAAACGCAGGAAAAACTATACATATTAGGTATCGCCGGATTCGTACTGACCAGTAGAATGAAAGTAACTGGTCAGTTTTAATGAACATCGAACGTTGTAAATAAGAAACCCGTAGAACCGTAGCGGAATACCGGTTTTTTGCAATTTCACCCGATTTGGAATTTTTTTTCCCGCTTCCCACTACACCATATGCAATATTAAATGGTGGCGTTGGAAAGTACAACTTGTCCCTCAAAAAACAAGCCCCATACAGCTATGTGAACAGAAAAATAAAAAAAGTTAAAGCTGTTTGAAGGCAGGGAGCGCAAAACGAAAATGCATAACCGAAAAAACCTCCGGGGTAGAAGGGGTTAAGTAGATGAGCTCAGGTTACTTTATCTGTATTTGGAAGCTAGTACAGAAACTACTCTGTCTAAAATGGAGATGAAACAATTTAAGCCCTGCATTCTTTGGCTAGGGCTTGATCCTCAAACAGATTTTTAAAGGATTGTTTGGTTGTCTTCCTTTTGAAGACAAATGAATGGAAATGATAAGTAACAATTCTAGAGTTAAAATATATTTAAACTTCAGCCAATAAAAATAGAAAAAGATAAAAAATATAAAATGTTGATGCTGTCCTGAGTCTGCCTTGTGCATTTGGTTAGACGGAACGCTTTATTGTATTACCACATTGTGTACACATGGCCAACGTTTCGGTCCTCCCGGACCTTGATCACGGCCTAAAAACATATACATACAGGAGAGTGTTAGTGCACAAACTTATTAGTATGAGGGTATACTACAATCTAGTATGAAATACAAAATAACAAAAACGACAAAGACAACAAAGGTTAAATAATATTATCCAATTTAGGTATAAGCAAAAAACAAAATGACAAACAGACAAAATAATATCTACAAAATAGTAGATAACATATGGAACATATGGATATAGAGACTTTGGTTGCAAGAGGTAACATTAAATTCATTCAAGCCGCAGCAAAACGCAGCAAAACACAGCAAGCTACATGGTGGTTAAAATAACCTAATAGTAGAGTAGGAATAAGCTGCTACTGTTTTTTGCTTATACCTAAATTGGATAATATTATTTAACCTTTGTTGTCTTTGTCGTTTTTGTTATTTTGTATTTCATACTAGATTGTAGTATACCCTCATACTAATAAGTTTGTGCACTAACACTCTCCTGTATGTATATGTTTTTAGGCCGTGATCAAGGTCCGGGTGGACCGAAACGTTGGCCATGTGTACACAATGTGGTAATACAATAAAGCGTTCCGTTTGAACTGCATCTACTAAATTGTTGAGTGCCGTGATTTTATCATACACTTTATGCCGGGTATATCCCGATCACAGAGCACCAAGTATATTGGAAAGGAGGAGTGCCAACCAGAGTGTTTAGATTTGTGCATTTGGTTAGACACAAGGCTTGTTTGAGATTTATTTATTTTTTTAAATTGCTGGGTGTATATTCTTTTCTGAAGACTTCATATAAGTATTTCACAATGTAAACCACAAACTAGCAGGCTCGGACTGGCCCACAGGTGTACAGGTGAATCCCCCAGTGGGCCCCTAAGCAAGGTGGGCCCCTAGTCTCCCACCCCTTGCACAAGAGGCACATAACACAGTAGACTTACTGTACTACATACTTATATTCAATGTACAGCCCCTCAATCAGCCTATGTTCATAGAAAAAACTTGTTAGATTATTTATTATATTTGAATGTATCTGTACAGTGGGCCCCCAAAATAATTTTTACTGGTGGGCCCTAGGTACCCCAGTCCGACACTGCAAACTAGCACCTTGATGTTTCAGCCTTTTAACCTACTATTTCACAACATTTCCCCAGTTGTTAGAGTCAATAGTAATGCAATAGAGTCAATGCAGATTTGCTTTTACAGTGGTGCTTGAAAGTTTGTGAGACCTTCAGAATTTTCTTATTTTTTGCATAAATTTGATTTAAAACTAAATCAGATTTTCAGATAAGTTTTAAAAGTAGATAATGATAAGCAAATCAAACAAATGAGTGAAACATTTTGTTATTTATTTAAAAAAGATCCAATAATACATGTCTGTGATTGTCAAAAGTATGTGAAACTTTGATTTCAGTATCTGGGGTGACCCCCTTGTGCAACAATAATTGCAACTAAATGTTTCGGTAACTGCTGATCAGTCCTACACATAGGCTTGGAGGAATTTTAGCCCTTTTCTCGGTATGAGACAGCTCAATTGTTGGCAGGTTTCATCCCATGAACCTATCACTTCAGGTCTTTCCACAACATTTCTATTGGATTAAAGTCAGGCCTTTCTCACTTAGCCATTCCAAAACATTAACTTTATTCTTCTTTAATCATTCTTTGATTGAACGACGTGTGTGCTTAGGGTTGTTATTAGTGATGAGCGAATCGAAGCGGCAATATTCGTGATTCGCACGAATATTGCCCGCTTCGGCTCGGCATCCCGATGCAGCGCGGACTTGTGATTATTCGTGCGTCACTGCAAGTTTGAAATGCCCGTTTTTTTCAGCCAATCAGCATCAAAGGGAAGCCTGTGGGAACGCCTGCTGTGATGTAACAGCCCCTATACCTCCCCAGCAGTGATTGGCTGGCAGTGACATGTGACCTAAATTTACATAAGGTAGGGACCTGCAGCATCAGCCTCATTGTGCTTTGGGAAGGAGAAGAGACAGACAGTGTTAGCTAGTGTAGTGTGTGCAGCAAGCAGTTAGTTAGGAGTTAGGTTAGGAAGCCCCAACAGTCCTTTTAAAGACTATACTCTGAAGAACAGTATACAGTATATACTGTAAGCCTGTATTCTGTGTAGGATAGGAAGCCCCAACAGTCTTTTTAAAGACTAATTGATTCTGTGAAGAAAACTATACAGTATATGCTGTAAGCCTGTATTCTGTGCAGGATAGGAAGCCCCAACAGTCTTTTAAAAACTAATTGATTCTGTGAGAAAAATTCAGTATATGCTGTAAGCCTGTATTCTGTGCAGAGCTGTGCCTGGTACACCTTGTCCAGCCACATAGCTCAAACTATACATCTGTAAACAGATATATTCCTGTGCATGACTGTGCAGTGACTAGGGTATACATTTCATTAGCCTGCTATAAACCTCACAGTCTATAGATACCGTATTGATCTGTAGATTCTAGTTTTATTTGCGCAAACTGCGTACATTTTTTTTTGGGATAGGTGTGAAAAATAATATTACCTGCGTATCTATATTGTCCGTTGAATTTCACTGATCTGTAATACACGGTGCAGTGAGTTGGGAAAAAAATTTCATCAGCCTGCTATATACCTCACAGTCTATAGATACCGTATTGATCTGTAGATTCCAGTTTTATTTGCGCAAACTGCGTAAATTTTTATTTTGGGATAGGTGTGAAAAATAATTTTACCTGCGAATCTATATTGTCCGTGGAATTTCACTGATCTGTAATACACGGTGCAGTGAGTTGGGAAAAAAATTTCATCAGCCTGCTATATACCTCACAGTTAGAGATGAGCGAGCATACTCGTCCGAGCTTGGTGCTCGTTCGAGTATTACGGTACTCGTAAGTGCTCGCTGCTCGGACGAGTATCTCGCCATGCTCGAGGAAATGGCAACTTCCGCATTGTGCATTTTTGGCGCCTATAAACACAGCCAATCACAAGCCAGGAGACTCTGCGGTACACCCAGCATCACGTGGGGCCCTTACATGTCGATAGCAGGGGTTGGCTGGCCTGATCAGGTGACCCTGGAATATACTAGTGACTGGCCGCGGTGCTCGGCTCAGATGCTGTCTGGATGTCGTTAGGGATAGAGCTGCTGCATTTCAGGGAGTGTTAGGGCCTGCATTTAGTTCTTTGTTAGGCAGGAGTGATCTCACAAGAACCCAACAGCCCTTCTAAGGGCTACAAGAAATTTTTTTTTGTCTCCTGGCTTGGCTGGCTGGCACTAGTAGTGCAGCTATCGCCATATATAACCCCTTTTTTTTTATTGTTATATCTCAGTGATACAAATCCATTTCACACAGCAGTGTGGAACCATTCTGTGTGTCACAGTTCAGTACACTCACTACAATCCGTATTTTCTGTCCAGGTGACACTTTCTGTACGTCACTTAATCCAACCAGGTCTTTTGCTCTCACGTATATAGCTTGATCACAAAAATCTCTGTGCGACATTTGTCTGGGTCGCAGTCAAAATAGCCACCGTCAACAGGGTGTGAGTTAGGGCTACGATAGTTTCTGCACGTCACGTTCCAAAAAAAAAAAAACTTAAAAATATATATATAGAAAAAATATTTTTTTGTTGTTTTAGCTCAGTGATACGAATCCATTTCACACAGCTGCGTGGAACCATTCTGTGTGTCACAGTTCAGTACACTCACTACAATCCGTATTTTCTGTCCAGGTGACACTTTCTGTACGTCACTTAATTAAACCAGACTGAACAAGTTTGTGGGTTTCAGTACAGCAGGCCCATTTATTTTTTATTTTTTATATAATACACTTATATACAGAAAATGTTGAACCCCGGGGCTAAGGGTCGAGGACGAGGGCATGGGCGTGGGCATTCAATTACTGCAGGGCGCAGAGGCCGTGGTCCTGGGCAGGGTGAGACAGTACCTGCTGATGAGGGAGCAGGGGAACGCCGCAGAGCTACACTCCCTAGCTTCATGTCTCAACTTACAGGACACGTGGTAGAGGACTGTTGAAACCACAACAGTGCGAACAGCTGATGTCGTGGATTGCGGACAATGCTTCAAGTAATTTGTCCACCAGTCAGTCTTCCACGCAGTCCACCCACGTTACCCAAGGGAGCACTCCTCTGGCTCCTCCACCTCAACCTCCTTCCCCCCAGTCTGCCCCCTCCCAGGAAAATTTGGAATGCGATCCGGCATACTCTGAGGAACTGTTTTCTGGACCCTTCCCAGAGTCACAAACCACTTCTCAGGTTGCTGCTGACCTCGTTCCCGATGCCCATGTTTTCCAACTGTCGCAGTCTGTGGGTGATGATGATGACAATGTTGAGTTAGTGGAAGAAGTTTGTAAAGAGGTGTCAGACGATGAGGAGACACGGTTGTCAGACAGTGGTGAAGTTGTTGTCAGGGCAGGAAGTCCGAGGGGGGAGCAGACTGAGGAATCGGAGGATGACGAGGTGACTGACCCAAGCTAGGTTGATAAGCCAAGTGAAGACAGTGCTTCTGAGGCGGAGGCGAGTGCTGCACCAGAACAGGTTGGAAGAGGCAGTGGTGTGGCCAGAGGGAGAAGCAGGGCCAGAGCTGGTGCATCAGCAGCAACTGTTTCACGTAGGGAAGCTCCCGTGGCGAGGTCTAGATGTTCACAAGTCTGGAGGTTCTTTAAAGAAAGTGAGGATGACCGACGGACTGTGGTGTGCAACCTGTGCCACACCAGGATCAGCAGGGGTGCCACCACTACTAGCCTAACCACCACCAGCATGCGCAGGCATATGAGTGCTAAACACCCCACTCAATGGAATCAAGGCTGTTCACCACCTCCTGCGGGTCACACCACTGCTCCTTCCCCTGTGTCACTCGTTGCCTCTGCTAGTCAACCCTCTGCCCAGGACCCGCCGGAAAACCACACCTTCGCCTCCACGATCCTCCACAGTGTCCACCAATGTGTCCCAGCGCAGCGTTCAGCTGTCTTTACAGCAGACGCTGGAGCGCAAGAGGAAATACAGTTCCACCCACCCACATGCCCAAGCCCTCAACGTCCACATATCCAAATTGCTGAGCCTGGAGATGCTGCCCTATAGGCTGGTAGAGACCGAGGCCTTTCTCAATCTCATGGCGGTGGCTGCCCCTCAGTATTCGGTCCCCAGCCGCCACTATTTTTCCCGATGTGCCGTCCCAGCCCTACACCAGCACGTGTCAGAGAACATCATCCGTGCCCTGACCAACGCTATTTCTGAGAAGGTCCACCTAACCACGGACACGTGAACAAGTGCTGCCGGGCAGGGAAACTACATCTCACTGACAGCACATTGGGTTAACTTGGTGGAGGCTGGGACCGAGACTGACCCTGGGGCCGCTCATGTAATGCCCACACCGAGGATTGTGGGGCCTACCTCGGTCACGGTCTCTCAGACGTACTATGCCTCCTCCTCCTACCCCTCCTCCGAATTACCATCCGTGGGCACGGCACCTTCAGTCGGTAGCTCTAGGCGCAGCAGAGGTGCCGTGGGTAAGCGCCAGCAGGCGGTGCTCAAACTGCTGAGCTTAGGTGACAAAAGGCACACCGCCCAAGAGCTGTTACAGGGCATCACGGCGCAGACCGATCTGTGGCTGGCACCGCTGAACCTCAAGCCAGGCATGGTTGTGTGTGACAACGGGCGTAACCTGGTGGCGGCTCTGCAACTCGGCAGACTGACACATGTGCCATGCCTGGCCCACGTGTTCAATCTCATAGTTCAGCGGTTCCTCAAGACATACCCCAATCTGTCTGATTTGCTCACCAAGGTGCGCCGCATCTGTGCGCATTTCCACAAGTCGACCACAGATGCTGCCACTCTCAGGGCAGCGCAGCGCCGCCTACAACTGCCCTCTCACCGACTGTTGTGCGACGTGCCCACGAGATGGAATTCCACATTAAACATGTTATCCAGAGTTTACCAGCAGCGCAGAGCGATTGTAGACTGCCAGATGTCAACTTCCACCAGAACTGGTAGTCAGGTCAGTCAGATTCCTCAAGTCTACAATGAGGAGTGGACGTGGATGTCTGATATCTGCCAGGTGTTGAGCAACTTTGAGGAGTCAACACAGATGGTCAGCGGCGATGCCGCCATTATCAGCCTCACCATCCCGCTGCTTTGCCTGTTGAAAAACTCACTGCTCAGCATCAAGTCGGATGCTTTGCGCTTGTCACAAGAGACGGTGGAGGAAGATACGTCGCTTGATAGCCAGAGCACCCTCCGGTCTGTTTCTCAGCGCGTATCAGAGGAGGGGGATGAGGATGAGGAGGAGAATGTCGGCGAGACAGTAGAGGGTACCAGTGCTCAGTCCTTAACTCTTGAGCGTGTATGGGCTGAAGAGGAGGACTTGGAGGAGGAGGAAATGGAGAGTCAGGCCAGTGAGGAGAGGGAATTCTTACGTGTTGGGACTCTGGCGCACATGGCAGACTTCATGTTAGGCTGCCTATCCCGTGACCCTCGCGTTAGAAGCATTTTTTCAAACACCAATTACTGGGTGTTCACTCTCCTGGACCCACGGTACAAGCAGAACCTTTCCACTCTCATCCCTGCAGAGGAAAGGAGTATGAGAGTGAATAGATATCAACAGGCCCTGGTGCACAAGCTGAAACAATCCTTCTCATCTGACGCCGCTAGCCGCAGAGGGCATGGTTCTCTGGGCCAAGTAGGGGGAGAGAGGAGCCGAGCAGGCAGCTTGTCCAGCACTGGCAGGGGAACGCTCTCCAAGGCCTTTGCCAGTTTTATGTCACCCCAGCAAGACACTGTCACCTGTCCCCAGTCTAGGCAGAGTAGGGGGGAGCTGTACAGAAAGATGGTGAGGGAGTACCTAGCTGACCATACCAACGTCCGTAGCGATCACTCTGCTCCATACAACTACTGGGTTTCAAAGCTGGACACGTGGCCTGAACTGGCGCTGTACGCCTTGGAGGTGCTGGCCTGCCCTGCCGCTAGCGTGCTGTCAGAGCGGGTATTCAGTGCAGCTGGTGGCGTCATCACCGATAAGCGTACACGCCTGTCAACTGACAGCGCTGACAGCGCTGACAGGCTGACGCTTATTAAAATGAACAAAGCCTGGATTTCACCGGAATTCAAATCTCCTCCGGGGGAAAGCAGCTAAAGATTAACATTACTTATGTATCCGATTTTTCTTCTCTACTCCTCCTACTCCTCCTCCTCCTCCATGTCGTCTTTGCCTAACGCTGACCAAAAAAACGCCATTTTTCAGAGGTCCAACTGGCACTCTTTTACCACAATTTTTCAGGAGAGCCCCCTACAGGCCCTCTCTTCAAACAATTTTTCCGGAGGTCCACCTACAGGCCCTCTCTCCAAACAATTTTTCCGGAGGTCCACCTACAGGCCCTCTGTCCAAACAATTTTTCCGGAGGTCCACCTACAGGCCCTCTCTCCAAACAATTTACGTCTTTTTCCTATCTTTCTCTCTCTCCAAACTATTTTTCCGGATAGCTGCAATATGCGGTAATAAACTGAGAAGAATACAGAGAACACATGCCACACTTGATCAAGCTCATAATTTACGACTGTACCAGTTGATGCAAAATTTTTAAGTTGGGGTCCTGCGTCGTCATTCACTGAATTTCACTGATCTCCTCAACGTCTCCTCAAAGAACCGAAAGACCAGGGTTCCGCAAATTCCTGGTCCACAATGTCAAGGAGCTCGAGGTTCTGTTGATGAGCAACAAGTCCTTCTGTGCAGAAATCGCCCACAACGTCTCCTCAAAGAACCGAAAGACCATTGTGGAGAGAGCGGCACAGCTCGCCATCAAAGTGACGAACCCCAAAGCCAGACTGCGCAGCGAAGAGAACGAATAAATATCTCTGTGGTTATTTGTGATAAATAAAAGTTAAATAAACACACAAAAAAAAATTGATCTGTTCCTGTGCCTGATCAACCCAAGTTGAATCTGTCCCATCATGAGAAAGTCCCCCCAAGGAGTCCCCACTGTAACTTGCTTCCCATACAACTACCTCACCCCCCGACACCTGTGTCTCGCCATTGTCCACCACCTCCTTAGACAACACTGGTAAATCCACACTGTCAGCACACGGAGACTGCAAAAGGTCTTGCGAATTGGGGCAGAGAATGTTCTGGGGTAGCACATCAGAGAAGGGGTGACTATGGGGTTCCAGGGAGTACGTGACCACATGCAATCTCCATCTAAAAAGTCATACTGAGGCTCACCACCATGCTTTACACTGCAATCTTATTACTGAGGCTCACCACCATGCTTTACACTGCAATCTTATTGAAAGACAGACAATCAGGGGTTCACCGCCAGGTTGTCAGGCAGCATTTTTAAGTGGGTCACCATTACCGTGTCCCTGAAAATTGGCGGTGATGGACCTTCGTTGCACCTAGTTGGGTGCTTCCCTAACATGGGCATGTGCCTCGCATTTCTTTGTCTGGGTGAGAACAATTGCCATGAGGGTAACCACCAGGCTGTTGCCTGAGAATTTGGGGTAATGGTGGGATTAGGCAGCCTCAGAGGCATCCATGCATGCTGCCCCTGCTGTTTCCTGTCTATTTCTGTGGTGTTTCCATCATTTTCTGAGGTTTCCAGGTTTTCACCCAGCCTTCCCTAGGCAGAGCCTTGGTCCCCTGCAAAAAATGCTCGAGTCTCCCATTGACTTCAATGGGGTTCGTTATTCGAAACGAGCACCCGAGCATCGGGAAAAGTTCGACTCGAATAACGAGCACCCGAGCATTTTAGTGCTCGCTCATCTCTACTCACATTCTATAGATACCGTATTGATCTGTAGATTCCAGTTTTATTTGCGCAAACTGCGTAAATTTTTTTTTTGGCATAGGTGTGAAAAATAATTTTACCTGCGTATCTATATTGTCCGTTGAATTTCACTGATCTGTAATACACGGTGCAGTGAGTTGGGAAAAAAATTTCATCAGCCTGCTATATACCTCACAGTCTGTAGGTACCGTATTGAATCTTTACAATTATAATAATATAATACTGCTACTGTGCACATGGAGAACCCCAGGGTCATGGGGAGAGGGGGAAGAGCTGGGAGAGGTGGAAGAGGTCGTCGTGGAGGGAGAGGTGGGAATCGTGGTGGTGCTGTGGTCAGCGGTGATGACCGTGGTGTGCGTGGTGACACAGTGCCGGCTGCTGTGGGTACAGTGGAAACACGTAAGGTCAGGGTGCCTGGTCAACTCCAGAAGTTGGTAGGGCAGCGTCCTACAACTCTGACAGACCCCAAACAACAACAGGAGGTGGTTCCGTGGATTGCAGAGAGCACGTCCAGCCACGTTTCGTCTGCCCCCTCATCCAGCCAGTCGACTTCTCTGAGCCAGGGTGTCTGTCCTCCAACTCGCCCTCCTTCTCCCCAGCCAGAACCCTCTAGGGGTATGTCCCACGGACAAAATTTATCCATGGAACTCTTCAGCCACCACTTCCCTGATATGCCAGTGGACGAGCTGCGATGCCCTGATTCTCAGGACCTTTTGCTGTCTCCGGGTTATGAGAGTGGGGAGTTAGCAGTGGCGTCTGAGGAGCTGGTGGAAGATGACGACGAGACACTGTTGTCGGAGGTAGTTGTCAGGGACGTCACTGTGGAGTCTGAGGAAGACCTGGGGGATGATGAGGGGACAGATCCTACTTGGGTGGATGAGGCAACTGGAGGCAGTGGTTCAGACTGTGAGACGACATCAGCACCACAAGCTGTTGAGAGAGCCAGAGGGCTGCGACACTGCGAGCCAGGGCCGAGTCACTACTTCCCCAAGTGCTCCTAGAGGTCACGCTCCAGCCCGTACTATGCGCCACTCCTTAGTTTGGGAGTACTTTAAGGATGATGAGGCCGATCCTCATTTGGCGGTTCAAAACGCAACAACCTGACCACTAGTAGCCTGCGCAAACATTTGGAGAGAAAACACCTAACCAAATGGTTTGCACTTCTGTCAGCTGGTGACGTTGACACAGTTAGTCCAGCAACTGTGTCTCGTCCAAGCCAGGACGTTGCAGCCTCCAGCCCCGAAAGGACCCCTCCAGCTCCATCTCCCTCCCTCTCCTCCACTCATGTGTCCCAGTGCGGCGTTCAACTGTCTCTACCGCAGACATTTGAACGCAAGCGCAAGTACGCAGCCACCCACCCCCATGCGCAAGCTCTAAATGTGCACATCGCCAAGCTGATTCACTTGGAAATGTTGCCGTACAGGCTTGTGGAGACAGAATCCTTCCGCAACCTTATGGAGGCGGCAGCCCCCCGTTACTCTGTCCCCAGCCGACACTATTTTGCCCAATGTGCCGTCCCCGCCCTGCACCGGCATGTGTCTGAGAACATCGCCCACGCTCTCAAAAACGCGGTTTGTGGTAAGGTCAACATGACCACAGATACGTGGACGAGTACCGGTGGCCAGGTACATTACATCTCCCTCACGGCACATTGGGTCAATCTGGTGGAGGCTGGGTCAGAGACCGATCGTGGGGCTGCACATGTGCTACCCACACCACGAATTGCGGGACATAGTTCCGTCTGTGTGTCTCCGGCACATTATGCCTCTACCTCCTCCTCCACCTCCTCCAAAGTGGCAGTGATGCCCCAATCGTCAAGTCTCATTTCCTTGATGGCCAGCAGTTTCAGCACTGTGGTAGGGAAGCGGCAGCAGGCAGTCCTGAAACTGCTGAGCCTGGGGGATAAGAGGCACACGGCTGAAGAGCTCTTACAGGGCATCAGGGGGCAGACCAATGTGTGGCTGGTGCCGCTGAACCTTCAGCCAGGAATGGTGGTCTGCGATAATGGGCGTAACCTGGTGGCGGCTCTGCATCTTGGTGGGCTGACTCATGTGCCATGCATGGCCTACATGCTCAACTTGGTGGTCCAGCGGTTCCTCAAGACCTACCCCCAGTTGAGTGAGTTGCTCACCAAGGTGCGGTGCATATGCAGCCATTTTCGCAAGTCCACCACCGATGCCGCGACCCTCAGGACTGTGCAAGGGCGGCTACAACTCCCTATTCACCGGCTGCTGTGTGACGTTCCCACGCGTTGGAATTCGACGTTACACATGCTAGCCAGGGTGTACCAACAACGCAGGGCAGTTGTAGACTGCCAGCTGATCCCCCGAGGTGGTAGTCAGGCCAGTCAGCTTCCTCATGTCTATGCTGAGGAGTGGACGTGGATGGCTGACATCTGCCAGGTCTTAGGTCCCTTTGAGGAGGCAACAGAGATGGTCAGTGGTGATGCACACATCATCAGTGTCACCATCCCTCTGTTGTGCCTCATCCAGAACTCCTTGAGGAACCTAAGATCTGAGGATTCAGCAGTGTCACAGGAGGTGGGGGAAGACAGTGACATTGAGAGCACCCTGTTGTCAGTTTCGCAGCGCGAAACTGAGGAGGAGGAGGAGGCTGAGGAGGAGGAAGAAACTCTTGGGCACCATGCATCAGGGGGTGATTCCATGCTACCTGTTGAGCGGGTATGGGCTGAGGAGGATGAATTGGGGTCGGAGGAAGGGGGGGAGGAGGAGATGGAGAGTCCGCGAAGTGAGGAGGCTGAAGGCTTGCATGTTGGCACAGTAGGGCATATGGCAGACTTTATGCTTGGCTGTCTTTGTCGTGATCCCTGGGTCAAGAGGATACTGTCCACCAATGACTATTGGGTGTACACCCTCCTTGACCCACGCTACAAGGACAACTTTGCCCAACTTATACCCGTGGAGGAAAGGAGCACCCGAGTCACTTTCTACCACAAGGCCCTGGTTCAGAAACTGCTACAGGCCTTTCCAGACCAGTCGAGCAACAGGGGGCGGACTGCAGTGGCTGAAGTTGGAGAGGAGAGGAAGGGGAAAGTCAGTGTAGGCGCCAAGGGCAGGGGTACACTATTCCATGCTTTTGCCAAGTTTCTTAAACCCCAGCAAGACAGTATGACACAGCCACAGGGCAGGCAGAGCAGGGCGGAACAGTACCGCAAGATGGTGAGGGAGTACGTCGCGGACCAGACCAACGTCCTGACCGATTACTCCACGCCATATAATTACTGGCTGGCCAAGCTGGACAGGTGGCCAGAACTTGCGCAGTACGCTCTTGAGGTGCTTGCCTGCCCTGCTGCAAGTGTACTGTCTGAAAGGGTTTTTAGTGCCGCCGGGGGTATCATTACGGACAAACGGACGCGCCTGTCCACCGACAACGCCGACATCCTCACGTTCATCAAGATGAACAGGTCATGGATATCCCTCCAGTTCTCATCCCCACCTCAGGCTACCTCCTAAATTGCTTGCTTTCCTCCTCCTCCTCTTCATCTGAGTTGCATATGCAACAATTTTTCAGGAAAGTCATCCGGCTTCCTACTAACAATTTTTCAGGAAAGTCATCCGTCTTTCTACTAACAATTTTTCAGGAAAGTCATCCGGCTTTCTAAAAACAATTTTTCAGGAGTCATGCGGCTTTGTAACCAAATTTTTTATGAAAGGCCATGGGGTTCTATACACACAGTGCTGACGGAAGCCCATCAGCCTTTCTAAACACAATGCCCACTGCCTCTCCCAAGCGGTTGTGGTGCTGATGTTGCCTCACACTTAAAATTGATCTGTTCCGCTCTCTTCCTCAGGCTGTCTGCGGAGAAGGCGGACGCTCCGAACCGGTATCATGGTGGCTCTCCGGCCCCTCATTAAGCCCAGGATCGTCAAGAAGCGGACGAAGAAGTTCATCCGCCACCAATCAGACCGTTATGTAAATATTAAGCGTAACTGGCGTAAACCCAGAGGTATTGACAACAGAGCCCGCAGGAGGTTTAAGGGGCAGATCCTGATGCCCAACATTGGGTACGGTAGCAACAAGAAGACCAAACACATGCTGCCCACAGGGTTCCGCAAATTCCTGGTCCACAATGTCAAGGAGCTCGAGGTTCTGTTGATGAGCAACAAGTCCTTCTGTGCAGAAATCGCCCACAACGTCTCCTCAAAGAACCGAAAGACCATTGTGGAGAGAGCGGCACAGCTCGCCATCAAAGTGACGAACCCAAAGCCAGACTGCGCAGCGA
>ONZH01002584.1:0-197696 GCA_900303285.1 Rhinella marina
GAATATAACTACTATAATACTGCTCCTATGTACAAGAATATAACTACTATAATACTGCTCCTATGTACAAGAATATAACTACTATAATACTGCTCCTATGTACAAGAATATAACTACTATAATACTGCTCCTATGTACAAGAATATAACTACTATAATACTGCTCCTATGTACAAGAATATAACTACTATAATACTGCTCCTATGTACAAGAATATAACTACTATAATACTGCTCCTATGTACAAGAATATAACTACTATAATACTGCCTCCTATGTACAAGAATATAACTACTATAATATACTGCTCCTATGTACAAGAATATAACTACTATAATACTGCTCCTATGTACAAGAATATAACTACTATAATACTGCTCCTATGTACAAGAATATAACTACTATAATACTGCTCCTATGTACAAGAATATAACTACTATAATACTGCTCCTATGTACAAGAATATAACTACTATAATACTGCTCCTATGTACAAGAATATAACTACTATAATACTGCTCCTATGTACAAGAATATAACTACTATATAATACTGCTCCTATGTACAAGAATATAACTACTATAATACTGCTCCTATGTACAAGAATATAACTACTATAATACTGCTCCTATGTACAAGAATATAACTACTATAAATACTGCTCCTATGTACAAGAATATAACTACTATAATACTGCTCCTATGTACAAGAATATAACTACTATAATACTGCTCCTATGTACAAGAATATAACTACTATAATACTGCTCCTATGTACAAGAATATAACTACTATAATACTGCTCCTATGTACAAGAATATAACTACTATAATACTGCTCCTATGTACAAAGAATATAACTACTATAATACTGCTCCTATGTACAAGAATATAACTACTATAATACTGCTCCTATGTACAAGAATATAACTACTATAATACTGCTCCTATGTACAAGAATATAACTACTATAATACTGCTCCTATGTACAAGAATATAACTACTATAATACTGCTCCTATGTACAAGAAATATAACTACTATAATACTGCTCCTATGTACAAAGAATATAACTACTATAATACTGCTCCTATGTACAAGAATATAACTACTATAATACTGCTCCTATGTACAAGAATATAACTACTATAATACTGCTCCTATGTACAAGAAATATAACTACTATAATACTGCCTCCTATGTACAAGAATATAACTACTATAATACTGCTCCTATGTACAAGAATATAACTACTATAATACTGCCTCCTATGTACAAGAATATAACTACTATAATACTGCTCCTATGTACAAGAATATAACTACTATAATACTGCTCCTATGTACAAGAATATAACTACTATAATACTGCCTCCTATGTACAAGAATATAACTACTATAATACTGCTCCTATGTACAAGAATATAACTACTATAATACTGCTCCTATGTACAAGAATATAACTACTATAATACTGCCTCCTATGTACAAGAATATAACTACTATAATACTGCTCCTATGTACAAGAATATAACTACTATAATACTGCTCCTATGTACAAGAATATAACTACTATAATACTGCTCCTATGTACAAGAATATAACTACTATAATATACTGCTCCTATGTACAAGAATATAACTACTATAATACTGCTCCTATGTACAAGAATATAACTACTAATAATACTGCCTCCTATGTACAAGAATAATACTACTATAATACTGCTCCTATGTACAAGAATATAACTACTATAATACTGCTCCTATGTACAAGAATATAACTACTATAATACTGCTCCTATGTACAAGAATATAACTACTATAATACTGCTCCTATGTACAAGAATATAACTACTATAATACTGCTCCTATGTACAAGAATATAACTACTATAATACTGCCTCCTATGTACAAGAATATAACTACTATAATACTGCTCCTATGTACAAGAATATAACTACTATAAATACTGCCTCCTATGTACAAGAATATAACTACTATAATACTGCTCCTATGTACAAGAATATAACTACTATAATACTGCTCCTATGTACAAGAATATAACTACTATAATACTGCCTCCTATGTACAAGAATATAACTACTATAATACTGCTCCTATGTACAAGAATATAACTACTATAATACTGCCTCCTATGTACAAGAATATAACTACTATAATACTGCTCCTATGTACAAGAATATAACTACTATAATACTGCTCCTATGTACAAGAATATAAACTACTATAAATACTGCTCCTATGTACAAGAATATAAACTACTATAATACTGCTCCTATGTACAAGAATATAACTACTATAATACTGCTCCTATGTACAAGAATATAACTACTATAATACTGCTCCTATGTACAAGAATATAACTACTATAATACTGCTCCTATGTACAAGAATATAACTACTATAATACTGCTCCTATGTACAAGAATATAACTACTATAATACTGCTCCTATGTACAAGAATATAACTACTATAATACTGCTCCTATGTACAAGAATATAACTACTATAATACTGCTCCTATGTACAAGAATATAACTACTATAATACTGCTCCTATGTACAAGAATATAACTACTATAATACTGCTCCTATGTACAAGAATATAACTACTATAATACTGCTCCTATGTACAAGAATATAACTACTATAATACTGCTCCTATGTACAAGAATATAACTACTATAATACTGCCTCCTATGTACAAGAATATAACTACTATAATACTGCTCCTATGTACAAGAATATAACTACTACTATAATACTGCTCCTATGTACAAGAATATAACTACTATAATACTGCTCCTATGTACAAGAATATAACTACTATAATACTGCTCCTATGTACAAGAATATAACTACTATATATACTGCTCCTATGTACAAGAATATAACTACTATAATACTGCTCCTATGTACAAGAATATAACTACTATAATACTGCTCCTATGTACAAGAATATAACTACTATAATACTGCTCCTATGTACAAGAATATAACTACTATAATACTGCTCCTATGTACAAGAATATAACTACTATAATACTGCTCCTATGTACAAGAATATAACTACTATAATACTGCCTCCTATGTACAAGAATATAACTACTATATACTAATACTGCTCCTATGTACAAGAATATAACTACTATAATACTGCTCCTATGTACAAGAATATAACTACTATAATACTGCTCCTATGTACAAGAAATATAACTACTATAATACTGCTCCTATGTACAAGAATATAACTACTATAATACTGCTCCTATGTACAAGAATATAACTACTATAATACTGCCTCCTATGTACAAGAATATAACTACTATAATACTGCTCCTATGTACAAGAATATAACTACTATAATACTGCTCCTATGTACAAGAATATAACTACTATAATACTGCCTCCTATGTACAAGAATATAACTACTATAAATACTGCTCCTATGTACAAGAATATAACTACTATAATACTGCTCCTATGTACAAGAATATAACTACTATAATACTGCTCCTATGTACAAGAATATAACTACTATAATACTGCTCCTATGTACAAAGAATATAACTACTATAATACTGCTCCTATGTACAAGAATATAACTACTATAATACTGCTCCTATGTACAAGAATATAACTACTATAATACTGCTCCTATGTATACAAGAATATAACTACTATAATACTGCTCCTATGTACAAGAATATAACTACTATAATACTGCTCCTATGTACAAGAATATAACTACTATATATACTGCTCCTATGTACAAGAATATAACTACTATAATACTGCTCCTATGTACAAGAATATAACTACTATAATACTGCTCCTATGTACAAGAATATAACTACTATAATACTGCTCCTATGTACAAGAAATATAACTACTATAATACTGCTCCTATGTACAAGAATATAACTACTATAATACTGCTCCTATGTACAAGAATATAACTACTATAATACTGCTCCTATGTACAAGAATATAACTACTATAATACTGCTCCTATGTACAAGAATATAACTACTATATATACTGCTCCTATGTACAAGAATATAACTACTATAATACTGCTCCTATGTACAAGAATATAACTACTATAATACTGCTCCTATGTACAAGAATATAACTACTATAATACTGCTCCTATGTACAAGAATATAACTACTATAATACTGCTCCTATGTACAAGAATATAACTACTATAAATACTGCTCCTAATGTACAAGAATATAACTACTATAATACTGCTCCTATGTACAAGAATATAACTACTATAATACTGCCTCCTATGTACAAGAATATAACTACTATAATACTGCTCCTATGTACAAGAATATAACTACTATAATACTGCTCCTATGTACAAGAATATAACTACTATAATACTGCCTCCTATGTACAAGAATATAACTACTATAATACTGCTCCTATGTACAAGAATATAACTACTATAATACTGCTCCTATGTACAAGAATATAACTACTATAATACTGCTCCTATGTACAAGAAATATAACTACTATAATACTGCTCCTATGTACAAGAATATAACTACTATAATACTGCTCCTATGTACAAGAAATATAACTACTATAATACTGCTCCTATGTACAAGAATATAACTACTATAATACTGCTCCTATGTACAAGAATATAACTACTATAATACTGCTCCTATGTACAAGAATATAACTACTATAATACTGCTCCTATGTACAAGAATATAACTACTATAATACTGCTCCTATGTACAAGAATATAACTATACTACTATAATACTGCTCCTATGTACAAGAATATAACTACTATAATACTGCTCCTATGTACAAGAATATAACTACTATAATACTGCTCCTATGTACAAGAATATAACTACTATATATATACTGCCTCCTATGTACAAGAATATAACTACTATAATACTGCCTCCTATGTACAAGAATATAACTACTATAATACTGCCTCCTATGTACAAGAATATAACTACTATAATACTGCTCCTATGTACAAGAATATAACTACTATAATACTGCTCCTATGTACAAGAATATAACTACTATAATACTGCCTCCTATGTACAAGAATATAACTACTATAATACTGCTCCTATGTACAAGAATATAAACTACTATAATACTGCTCCTATGTACAAGAATATAACTACTATAATACTGCTCCTATGTACAAGAATATAACTACTATAATACTGCTCCTATGTACAAGAATATAACTACTATAATACTGCTCCTATGTACAAGAATAAACTACTATAATACTGCTCCTATGTACAAGAATATAACTACTATAATACTGCTCCTATGTACAAGAATATAACTACTATAATACTGCCTCCTATGTACAAGAATATAACTACTATAATACTGCTCCTATGTACAAGAATATAACTACTATAATACTGCTCCTATGTACAAGAATATAACTACTATAATACTGCTCCTATGTACAAGAATATAACTACTATAATACTGCCTCCTATGTACAAGAATATAACTACTATAATACTGCTCCTATGTACAAGAATATAACTACTATAATACTGCCTCCTATGTACAAGAATATAACTACTATAATACTGCTCCTATGTACAAGAATATAACTACTATAATACTGCTCCTATGTACAAGAATATAACTACTATAATACTGCTCCTATGTACAAGAATATAACTACTATAATACTGCTCCTATGTACAAGAATATAACTACTATAATACTGCTCCTATGTACAAGAATATAACTACTATAATACTGCTCCTATGTACAAGAATATAACTACTATAATACTGCTCCTATGTACAAGAATATAACTACTATAATACTGCTCCTATGTACAAGAATATAACTACTATAATACTGCTCCTATGTACAAGAATATAACTACTATAATACTGCTCCTATGTACAAGAATATAACTACTATAATACTGCTCCTATGTACAAGAAATATAACTACTATAATACTGCTCCTATGTACAAGAATATAACTACTATAATACTGCTCCTATGTACAAGAATATAACTACTATAATACTGCTCCTATGTACAAGAATATAACTACTATAATACTGCTCCTATGTACAAGAATATAACTACTATAATACTGCTCCTATGTACAAGAATATAACTACTATAATACTGCCTCCTATGTACAAGAATATAACTACTATAATACTGCTCCTATGTACAAGAATATAACTACTATAATACTGCCTCCTATGTACAAGAATATAACTACTATAATACTGCTCCTATGTACAAGAATATAACTACTATACTGCTCCTATGTACAAGAATATAACTACTATAATACTGCTCCTATGTACAAGAATATAACTACTATAATACTGCTCCTATGTACAAGAATATAACTACTATAATACTGCTCCTATGTACAAGATATATAACTACTATAATACTGCTCCTATGTACAAGAAATATAACTACTATAATACTGCCTCCTATGTACAAGAATATAACTACTATAATACTGCTCCTATGTACAAGAATATAACTACTATAATACTGCTCCTATGTACAAGAATATAACTACTATAATACTGCCTCCTATGTACAAGAATATATAACTACTATAATACTGCCTCCTATGTACAAGAATATAACTACTATAATACTGCTCCTATGTACAAGAATATAACTACTATAATACTGCTCCTATGTACAAGAATATAACTACTATAATACTGCTCCTATGTACAAGAATATAACTTACTATAATACTGCTCCTATGTACAAGAATATAACTACTATAATACTGCTCCTATGTACAAGAATATAACTACTATAATACTGCTCCTATGTACAAGAATATAACTACTATAATACTGCTCCTATGTACAAGAATATAACTACTATAATACTGCTCCTATGTACAAGAATATAACTACTATAATACTGCTCCTATGTACAAGAATATAACTACTATAATACTGCTCCTATGTACAAGAATATAACTACTATAATACTGCTCCTATGTACAAGAATATAACTACTATAATACTGCTCCTATGTACAAGAATATAACTACTATAATACTACTGCTCCTATGTACAAGAATATAACTACTATAATACTGCTCCTATGTACAAGAAATATAACTACTATAATACTGCTCCTATGTACAAGAATATAACTACTATAATACTGCTCCTATGTACAAGAATATAACTACTATAATACTGCTCCTATGTACAAGAATATAACTACTATAATACTGCTCCTATGTACAAGAATATAACTACTATAATACTGCTCCTATGTACAAGAATATAACTACTATAAATACTGCTCCTATGTACAAGAATATAACTACTATAATACTGCTCCTATGTACAAGAATATAACTACTATAATACTGCCTCCTATGTACAAGAATATAACTACTATAATACTGCTCCTATGTACAAGAATATAACTACTATAATACTGCTCCTATGTACAAGAATATAACTACTATAATATACTGCCTCCTATGTACAAGAATATAACTACTATAATACTGCTCCTATGTACAAGAATATAAACTACTATAATACTGCTCCTATGTACAAGAATATAACTACTATAATACTGCCTCCTATGTACAAGAATATAACTACTATAATACTGCTCCTATGTACAAGAATATAACTACTATAATACTGCTCCTATGTACAAGAATATAACTACTATAATACTGCTCCTATGTACAAGAATATAACTACTATAATACTGCTCCTATGTACAAGAATATAACTACTATAATACTGCTCCTATGTACAAGAATATAACTACTATAATACTGCTCCTATGTACAAGAATATAACTACTATAATACTGCCTCCTATGTACAAGAATATAACTACTATAATACTGCCTCCTATGTACAAGAATATAACTACTATAATACTGCTCCTATGTACAAGAATATAACTACTATAATACTGCTCCTATGTACAAGAATATAACTACTACTATATACTGCTCCTATGTACAAGAATATAACTACTATAATACTGCTCCTATGTACAAGAATATAACTACTATAATACTGCTCCTATGTACAAGAATATAAACTAACTACTATATAATATACTGCTCCTATGTACAAGAATATAACTACTATAATACTGCTCCTATGTACAAGAATATAACTACTATAATACTGCCTCCTATGTACAAGAATATAACTACTATAATACTGCTCCTATGTACAAGAATATAACTACTATAATACTGCTCCTATGTACAAGAATATAACTACTATAATACTGCTCCTATGTACAAGAATATAACTACTATAATACTGCTCCTATGTACAAGAATATAACTACTATAATTACTGCTCCTATGTACAAGAATATAACTACTATAATACTGCTCCCTATGTACAAGAATATAACTACTATAATACTGCTCCTATGTACAAGAATATAACTACTATAATACTGCTCCTATGTACAAGAATATAACTACTATAATACTGCTCCTATGTACAAGAATATAACTACTATAATACTGCTCCCTATGTACAAGAATATAACTACTATAATACTGCTCCTATGTACAAGAATATAACTACTATAATACTGCCTCCTATGTACAAGAATATAAACTACTATAATACTGCTCCTATGTACAAGAATATAACTACTATAATACTGCTCCTATGTACAAGAATATAACTACTATAATACTGCTCCTATGTACAAGAATATAACTACTATAATACTGCTCCTATGTACAAGAATATAACTACTATAATACTGCTCCTATGTACAAGAATATAACTACTATAATACTGCTCCTATGTACAAGAATATAACTACTATAATACTGCTCCTATGTACAAGAATATAACTACTATAATACTGCTCCTATGTACAAGAATATAACTACTATAATACTGCTCCTATGTACAAGAATATAACTACTATAATACTGCTCCTATGTACAAGAATATAACTACTATAATACTGCCTCCTATGTACAAGAATATAACTACTATAATACTGCCTCCTATGTACAAGAATATAACTACTATAATACTGCCTCCTATGTACAAGAATATAACTACTATAATACTGCTCCTATGTACAAGAAATATAAACTACTATAATACTGCTCCTATGTACAAGAATATAACTACTATAATACTGCTCCTATGTACAAGAATATAACTACTATAATACTGCTCCTATGTACAAGAATATAACTACTATAATACTGCCTCCTATGTACAAGAATATAACTACTATAATACTGCTCCTATGTACAAGAATATAACTACTATAATACTGCTCCTATGTACAAGAATATAACTACTATAATACTGCTCCTATGTACAAGAATATAACTACTATAATACTGCTTCCTATGTACAAGAATATAACTACTATAATACTGCTCCTATGTACAAGAATATAACTACTATAATACTGCTCCTATGTACAAGAATATAACTACTATAATACTGCTCCTATGTACAAGAATATAACTACTATAATACTGCCTCCTATGTACAAGAATATAACTACTATAATACTGCTCCTATGTACAAGAATATAACTACTATAATACTGCTCCTATGTACAAGAATATAACTACTATAATACTGCCTCCTATGTACAAGAATATAACTACTATAATACTGCTCCTATGTACAAGAATATAACTACTATAATACTGCTCCTATGTACAAGAATATAACTACTATAATACTGCTCCTATGTACAAGAATAATAACTACTATAATACTGCTCCTATGTACAAGAATATAAACTACTATATAATACTGCTCCTATGTACAAGAATATAACTACTATAAATACTGCTCCTATGTACAAGAATATAACTACTATAATACTGCTCCTATCCTATGTACAAGAATATAACTACTATAATACTGCTCCTATGTACAAGAATATAACTACTATAATACTGCTCCTATGTACAAGAATATAACTACTATAATACTGCCTCCTATGTACAAGAATATAACTACTATAATACTGCTCCTATGTATGTACAAGAATATAACTACTATAATACTGCTCCTATGTACAAAGAATATAACTACTATAATACTGCTCCTATGTACAAGAATATAACTACTATAATACTACTCCTATGTACAAGAATATAACTACTATAATACTGCTCCTATGTACAAGAATATAACTACTATAATACTGCTCCTATGTACAAGAATATAACTACTATAATACTGCTCCTATGTACAAGAATATAACTACTATAATACTGCTCCTATGTACAAGAATATAACTACTATAATACTGCTCCCTATGTACAAGAAATATAACTACTATAATACTGCCTCCTATGTACAAGAATATAACTACTATAATACTGCTCCTATGTACAAGAATATAACTACTATAATACTGCTCCTATGTACAAGAATATAACTACTATAATACTGCTCCTATGTACAAGAATATACATAATACTGGCGTTGGGGGGGAGGTGTTTGATTGGAGATTCTTTCTGTTGGGGGGGGGCTTAAAAATATAAGTGTTTGTTGGGAATTATAACTATCCCTAAGACGGAGTTTGTCATTAAAGTAGCAATTTAGCAAAGCAGTGAAGCAGACTGAAGCCGCGGAGGACTCCGGGCACTGCCTGCGAACCAACGCCGGGCCTTTAAATACGCTCGCCGAGAGTTATACATTTTTATTACAAATTATCTGTTAAAATCGTAATAGCAGGACCGTGCCGTAATATCAGCTCCATTGATTTTTTGCGTGGGGAGGATTTTTGGTGGTTAGCTGATTTTTAATGGCTTTGTTTTAGTCTTGCTGTTAAAGCCATCTGTCGATATTTGATTTTTTTTCAGTTGTTCTCCAGTTTTTTAGGATTATGGGTAGCGACACTCTAATAACAGTGAAGCATAAACATTTTATTACAGGAATAATGAGTGTTACAATTCTGCCGTTATCAGTTCAGGACATTCTGAAGATATATGCTTGCTGTCAGTGAATGGGACCATGAGGGGAGATTTAGAGAATACGGAACTTACGGAATTTCAGCTTGTTTTTTTTTACATTGAAATCTATGTGAAATCCATTTCCTATTGATTTCAATGGAAAATACACATCTTTTTAGATTTTTTTTCCTGATCTATTAAATTCCATGTCAAAGAAAAATAAAAATGTCACTTTGTCTGTCCTGATACCGCATTGGGTTGCCGCCTACACGTCCTTTAAATGGGGCTTGTCCAGTTTCATAGCCGCAGCTTTTTACATTGCCGTTCCGCAGTTGGATACATTATACTTGCTCTGATACATTGTAGCTGATTGAGGATTCTTTAGACTGGATACAATTGTATCGAACGTTAAAGGGGTATTCTCATCTTGGACAATATCGCTAGGATATGCTCCCATTGTCTTATAGGTGTTGGAACCCGCAACTATATAGAGATCAGAGGGGGGGAGCGCTGTGCCTGGAGGACCCCAGGTTTCTAGGGGTCCGGCCACCACCATGCGTAGCTCCTCCGCTGCTCCCATAGAAATGAATGGAGGGCGGCTGCGCATGCGCAGTGCGCCCTCCTTCAGTTTGGGGGCTCTGTTCTCGATATAGGTGCGGGTCTGCACCTATAAGACAATGGGGGCATATCCTAGCAATATGCCCCCATTGTCCAAGATGAGAATAACCTTTAAAGGGTTTGTGTCATCATAGGCAATGGGGGCATATCGCTAAGATACGCCCCCATTGTCTTATAGGTGCGGGTCAGACCGGAGCCCCGAAAGTGAAAGATTTTCTATGGGAGCGTCGTAAATAGCCGAGAGCTGGCTCGGCTATTTCCGTCGGCCCAATAGAAATGAATAGGAGCGGGCGTCAGTATGGGGAGCTGGCTTGGTGGTGGCCGGACCGGAGTTCAGCTCTGTTCTTGATATAGGTGCAGGTCCCACCTCTAGCGATATGCCCCCATTGTCCATGATGAGACAACCCCTTTCAGCTTCAAAAAGTATTCCACTAGGTCGAGGTCTCGGCCATCACTGGAGAAGGTTCCGTAGTGAAGCCATCAGGGGCGGACTGGGAACTTAAAGTGGCCCTGGGAAAAATACGAAAAGTGGCCCCGTTTTGTAGTCGGGTTCTAAATGATGGGAGGCAGGGCCAGCAATACCATATTGCGGCACATTATACCGCCCCAACAGAGCCAAATACCACAGTCCAGCACAAAATACATTCCCAAAATCTCCCACTGGCCGGCCGTGAGGAGGACGCAGGGAGCCGCCTGGAGCATCGGCCCGCCGGGAAATTTTCCTGTAAGGTCTACGGCCAATCAGCCAGTGGAAGCCATGAATTCCAGGTTGTCTTTTCTGAGACTCCAGGATAAGACGTCTCCTGCCCCATACTGCCGGACTCATTCCCCCCCCCCAATCTGTGTCTGTTTTCCCGCGTACGGCAGAAGCCGCGCTGATAAGTGTTGCAATTACTCAAACTATTTTACCAGATTGTATTTTACTTGAAAGCTTTTGGCTTGGGAATTCATGTTAATCGAGAGACAGACAAGACAGATTGGAGCGTAGTCAGCTTAGCGTCGGCTCAGGGGCACGAATATTAAGGGCGTCTAATTAAAATAGGGGGGTTGTTTAATTTAAATCCAGCTCTTGCCAAGAAAATAGTTCTTAAAAGTAAATGCATCTCCTGAGTGGAGGAAACTGCTAGTCTCTCATCACTGCTTGGACCGTCATTGGTCCCAGGGCTGCTCCAACATGTTGGTGGCCCCTATGTAGATTTTATACTATTGCCCCCCAAATGCTTTTCCATAGAAAAGAGGTGTCATCTTTACCCCTAGCTACCCATGTGATCAAGAATGCACCCCTTTATGTAGTGCTTTAGGCTGTTGCCCACAAGTATCTCAGATACTCCAGATGGCTGGACTTCTTCACCCATGATATGATGTGGTAATTGCTTCTCTGGTGGTCCGTTCCTGCCGCTGGCCAACTCTCCCCTGCAGGCACGGTCACCACCACAATCCTGAACTCCTGCCAGCGGTGTACCCAGCCACAGGGATCTTAGAATATGTGCAAGCTGCAACCTATGCATCTTCTGTTAGGCCTCCTGGCCTGCACTATAGGGCGCATGTTAGCTCTCAGCCTCTTAAAGGGCCAACATGCATACATCCAAATGTTTCCCAAGCCAATGACTGACTGGCTGTCCCTGGGTACTTAAAGGGGTTATCCCATGAATATTGTAAAAGATGAAAATCAGACATCATACAGGACAGGAATGCTGAACCTGCAGTCCTCCATCTGTTGCAAAACTACAACTCCCAGCATGCCTGGACAGTCTACAGCAGGGCATGGTAGAAGTTGCAGTTGGAGGGCCACAGGTTGAGCATCCCTGACATGACAGTCTTTTTCTAACAAACCTAGAACCAACTCTGTACCTCACATGGATTCTTAGATCTCCTCACTCATTGCTCTGCTAGATTTTTATCAAGCTGACACCTCAAGGGGCATGTCTTCTCTGCTGCAGCTCAGGGGGTGTGTCTCAGCTCTCCCTATCACAGCTCAGGGGGTGTGTCCATGCTCCCCCTGTCACAGCTCAGGAGGCATGTCTCAGCTCTCCCTATCACAGCTCAGGGGGTGTTTCTCAGCTCTCCCTATCACAGCTCAGGAGTGGTGTCTCAGCTCTCCCTATCACAGCTCAGGGGGTGTGTCTCAGCTCTCCCTATCACAGCTCAGGAGGCGTGTCTCAGCTCTCCCTATCACAGCTCAGGGGGCGTGTCTCAGCTCTCCCTATCACAGCTCAGGGGGCGTGTCTCAGCTCTCCCTATCACAGCTCAGGGGGCGTGTCTCAGCGCTCCGTATCACAGCTCAGGAGGCGTGTCCATGCTCTCCCTATCACAGCTCAGGAGGCGTGTCTCAGCTCTCCCTATCACAGCTCAGGGGGTGTGTCTCAGCTCTCCCTATCACAGCTCAGGAGGCAGTTGAAGGATGAAACTGAGCATGTGCGGCCATCTAAGTGAGCAGGACAAAGAAATAAAAAAAGAACAAACAGCAGGTGGCGCTATACAGATACCTTTCACTGAATAACTCAGTGGCTATGCTAAATTTTCAGTTACATGCAATTACAAAAGTATTCAGATGCAGGGGATGATTTGAAAACTGTAGAATATTTTTCATGGGGCAACCCCTTTAAGGCACCCTACCCAGTGGGAGGGTGCCTAAGCTATAGGTTTTCTAGGTTTTCCTAGTAACTAACACAGGTGTATGACTACCCATGTACCATACTCCAGCCTGACTATCCACTACTGACTTATAGCACCTTCCATGACGTTAGCCTGTTTCTTGGATTGCCCTACTGCTTCCTGCTCTGACTTCAGACTTGTCTCACTGATATGCTTGTACGTTGCCTGCCCTGACCTTTGCCTGTTTCCTGACTGCTCATATTGCTTGACTTCTCTGTGCTTCGCACCTGTGTGTCTGACCCTGTGGGTTAGCCGACAACCACACCAAGACTTTCAAGATGTAACGGCCTGGTGGCTCTTCTACAGTGAAGTCCAGATACCTGTATAGGGGCTGAAGGGTAAATACCAGAGGATTACCAGGATGACACTCTTAGAGTTAGCCCTGTCAAGCCTGTTGGTTGGTACAGTGGGCCCACACCAACTGCCCGTAACAGTGATGATGTCACGCGTCCTATTGATGATGTCATGCTAGAAATTGATGATGTCATGTGAGATATTGTCATCTAGTGAGGGAATGGTAGCAGTCACCACCTTTCTTCCTACTATGGCACGATTGTCCAAGCTTTGGGGGTTGCACCCTACTTTCTTGCCTTGAACTTGAGAAGGAACAGATGATCCTTTGCAATTTTGTTCCCTGTTTTTGCAATTTCTAGAGTGGGGATGCCATCCTCAGGTTCTCATCTCCCATGTTAGAATAAGGATAGGGCCAACCTGAGCCTAGACCCCCCCTTCACATTGGTATAATAGATCCTGATCTCCTTCAATGGTTAACACACCCTGTATACAACTATAGCCCTGAACAAAAAATTTTAGCAAAAAATGTCTGGTGGGATCTTCATAAAATAAAGTCTCATTGAAATGTTATCAAAGTTTTGGACACATCATTTCAGATTTGTCATTTTTTTTCCTCCATGAAATAACCTTCTTGAAAAAGTGGAGAAGATTGAAAGAATAAATTGAACGACACAGGCAGGAACTTTTTGAAAACTTACAGGTTATGGTAGAACTTTTTCGAAGCCTTCAGGAATGATGATTGACAAAGTTCCGACTATGAACTGAGAAACCTAAATAAATCCCATTGCGGGCCCTTCAGTAGATCAATGGCAGAAGGTTTACTCTGTATATACCGTATCCATTATGTCCTGATAGAGATTTAAACTATCATTGACCTTGGATCAGGGGAAAGGAAAGATTATTACAGAGCGAGGTAGAACAGAACGGAGACAGTTTGTATCAGAGCTGTCACGGTAGACTTCCAATGTGTCACGCAGACTGATGGAGATTGACTTTCGCCAGAATTGATTTTTACCGGAGGCTATTGAGCGGTTGGGCTGCATGTGTCCGGAACGTACAGGAAGGCGCGATTTAAGATGGTGAAAGAGATGCCTCGGATGGTCCACACAAGCTCACCTTAGATAAACAATTTCACTGTCAATTATTTATCTTGTGGACGTCGCCATGAAGTCTTGTGAAATTCTGTTGTTTCCTTAGAAAATGTGAAAATCAAAAAATGTGCTATTTTTGAAGGGAAATCTTATTTGTTGCACATTTCTGTGCAAAATGAATCTGTAGCTTGGAGTTCTGGTTATAAGTGTCAGCTGCACCATCAAAGTAACACACCTGGAGGCCCAAGCCCTGACACAATAATGTGCCCCAAAGATCCAGCAGAAGACATCACCATTTGCCAGTGACTTTGGATTCAGACCGGGGTTTATAGAATCATTCTTACAGGGGTATTCCGGTTACCATAAATATAACTTATGTTTTAGACTAATTCATCATCAATCATTACCTAATATAATGTCAATTTTGCATATTTACCGTTCAGTAGTTATAAAAGTAGTTTTCTTCCTCTGCTGCCCACTGTGTTTCCTCATAAATTACCATGGCACCGACCTGTAGTTCTGAGCCTTTGTCAGGTCGAGCATGCTCAGTGTGTTGCCATCAGTTCTCTAGCTAAATGTCAGTGTGCTGCTGATTACTGAGTAGAGGGGGCGTGTCTGCACTGTGATATCAGGCAGCCAATCAGTAATCATTAACACTCATGAACAAGCAGAAACTCACAGCAGGAAAGCTAGGCATTGTGGGGATTGTAGTTTTGTGAGGGAGGATCAGGAGCCATGATACTGTCAGTGTGCTGCAGGCTCACACAGGAGCTAGACAAATGGATTGCAAGGTAAACTGAAGCTCTGGTTATATGTACAGGTATGGGTTCTGGTTATATGTACAGGTATGGGTTCTGGTTATATGTACAGGTATGGGTTCTGGTTTATTATATGTATGGTTGGTATGGTGGTTTGTTATATGTTATATGTATAGGTATGGGTTCTGGTTATATGTACAGGTATGGGTTCTGGTTATATGTACAGGTATGGGTTCTGGTTATATGTATAGGTATGGGTTCTGGTTATATGTACAGTATGGGTTCTGGTTATATGTATAAGTATGGTTCTGGTTATATGTACAGGTATGGGTTCTGGTTATATGTATAGGTATGGGTTCTGGTTATATGTATAGGTATGGGTATGGTTGGGCTCTGGTTATATGTATAGGTATCTGGGTCTGGTTATATGTAGGGTATGGGTTTGGTTATATGTATAGGTATGGGTTCTGGTTTATATGGTACAGGTATGGGTTCTGGTTATATGTATGGGCCTGGTATATAGTACAGTATGGGTTCGGTTTATATGTATAGGTATGGGTTCTGGTTATATGTACGGTATGGGTTCTGGTTATATGTATAGGTATGGGTTTCTGGTTATATGGTACAGGTATGGGTCTGGTTATATGTTATGGTATGGGTTCTGGTTATATGTACAGGTATGGGTTCTGGTTATATGTATAGGTATGGGTTCTGGTTATATGGTATGGGTATGGGTTCTGGTTATATGTTATAGGTATGGGTTCTGGTTATAGGTACAGGTATGGGGTTCTGGTTATATGTATATATGTATAGGTATGGGTTCTGGTTATATGTATAGGTATGGGTTCTGGTTATATGTATAGGTATGGGTTCTGGTTATATGTATAGGTATGGGTTTGTTATATGTATGGTATGGGTCTGGTTATATGTATAGGTATGGGTTCTGGTTATATGTATAGGTATGGGTTTATATTACTATGGTTCTTATATGTATAGGTAGGGTTCTGGTATATGTACAGGTATGGGTTCTGGTATATGTACAGGTATGGGTTCTGGTTATATGTATAGGTATGGGTTCTGGTTATATGTACAGGTATGGGTTCTGGTTATATGTACAGGTTATGGGTCTGGTTATATGTACAGTATGGGTTCTGGTTTATATGTATAGTATGGGTTCTGGTTATATGTACAGTATGGGCTTCTGGTTATATGTACAGGTATGGGTTTGGTTATATGTATAGGTATGGGTTCTGGTTATATGTACAGTATGGTTCTGGTTATATGTACAGGTATGGGTTCTGGTTATATGTACAGGTATGGGTTCTGGTTATATGTATAGGTATGGGTTCTGGTTATTATGTATAGGTATGGGTTCTGGTTATATGTATAGGTATGGGTTCTGGTTATATGTATAGGTATGGTTCTGGTTATATGTATAGGTATGGGTTCTGGTTATATGTTACAGGTATGGGTTCTGGTTATATGTATAGGGTATGGGTTCTGGTTATATGTACAGGTATGGGTTCTGGTTATATGTACAGGTATGGGTTCTGGTTATATATATGGTATATGTACAGGTTTCTGGTTATATGTACAGGTATGGGTTCTGGTTATATGTACAGGTATGTATGGGTTTCTGGTTATATGTACAGGTATGGGTTCTGGTTATATGTATAAGGTATGGGTTGGTTCTGGTTATATGTATAGGTATGGGTTCTGGTTATATGTATAGGTATGGGTTCTGGTTATATGTACAGGTATGGGTTCTGGTTATATGTATGGTATGGGTTCTGTTTATATGTATAGGTATGGGCTCTGGTTATAGGTACAGGTATGGGTTCTGGTTATATGTACAGGTATGGTTCTGGTTATATGTATAGGTATAGGTTCTGGTTATATGTACAGGTATGGGTTCTGGTTATATGTACAGTTATGGGTTCTGGTTATATGACAGGTATGGGTTCTGGTTATATGTACAGTATGGGTTCTGGTTATATGTAGGCTATATGTTCTGGTATATATGTACAGGTATGGGTTCTGGTTATATGTATAGTATGGGTTCTGTTATATTGGTATAGGTGGTTCTGGTTATATGGTGATAGGGTATGGGGGTTCTGGTTATATGTACAGGTATGGGTTCTGGTTATATGGTATGGTATGGGTTCTGGTTATAGGTACAGGTATGGGTTCTGGTTATATGTATAGGTATGGGTTCTGGTTATATGTATAGTATGGGTTCTGGTTATATGTACAGGTATGGGTTCTGTTATATGTACAGGTATGGGTTCTGGTTATATGTATAGGTATGGGTTCTGGTTATATGTATAGGTATGGGTTCTGGTTATAGGTACAGGTATGGGTTCTGGTTATATGTACAGGTATGGGTTCTGGTATATGTATAGTATGGGGCTCTGGTTATAGGTACAGGTATGGGTTCTGGTTATATGTACAGGTATGGGTTCTGGTTATATGTATAGGTATAGTTCTGGTTATATGTACAGGTATGGGTTCTGGTTATATGTATAGGTATAGGTTCTGGTTATATGTACAGTATGGGTTCTGGTTATATGTACAGTTATGGGTTCTGGTTATATGTACAGGTATGGGTTCTGGTATATTAAGTATGGTTCTGTTAATGATAGGTATAGGTTCTGGTTATATGTACAGGTATGGGTTCTGGTTATATGTACAGGTATGGGGTTTCTGGTTATATGTACAGTTATGGTTCTGGTTATATGTATAGGTATGGGTTCTGGTTATAGGTACAGGTATGGGTTCTGGTATAGTACAGGTATGGGTTCTGGTATATGTACAGTATGGGTTCTGGTTATATGTATAGGTATGGTTCTGGTATATGTATAGGTATGGTTCTGGTTTATATGTACAGGTATGGGGTTCTGGTTATATGTATAGGTATGGGTTCTGGTTATATGTATAGGTATGGTTTCTTGGTTATATGTACAGGTGGGTTCTGGTTATAATGTATAGGTATGGGTTTGGTTATATGTACAGGTATGGGTTCTGGTTATATGTACAGGTATGGGTTCTGGTTATATGTACAGTGTATGGGTTCTGGTTATATGTACAGGTATGGGTTCTGGTTATATGTATAGGGTATGGGTTCTGGTTATATGTACAGTATGGGTTCTGGTTATATGTATAGGTATGGGTTCTGGTTATATGTATAGGTATGGGTTCTGGTTATATGTATAGGTATGGGTTCTGGTTATATGTATAGGTATGGGTTCTGGTTATATGTACAGGTATGGGTTCTGGTTATATGTACAGGTATGGGTTCTGGTTATATTTATAGGTATGGGTTCTGGTTGGGTCACAGCTTGCAGCCTTAATGCTGTTTATCAAAAATTAAGTTACGTTACCGGAATACCCCTTTAAATAACCTGTTAGATGTTAATGATACGTCCTGTGTGGACGATGATGACAAGGGTTACAATGTAATTATGAGGGGGCATCACATGTTCTGTGAAGGTGGGAGGTGGCTCCAAAGAAGCCCTGCCTGACGCTGAGGCCCTTCAACATTTTAGGTTCCTCGCACCATATATAAAGTGGAATACTGGATCAGCTCGAAAGATCATGAGAAACTGATATTTTCTTGTAGCCCAAAGGGACTAGGGCAGACATTTTTAGGAAAATGACATATTATTTAAATCAATTTTACAAGGATTGCAATGAAAGGTAACACCTATATATATAGATCACTCAGGATTTATTATTAAAAATTGGTGATGTCACAGCTTCTATACTCCCTTTCCCTGCACAATGACACAATGACTTCTATACAGGTTGCATGCCTAGAACACTTTCCCATAGAAGTCTATAGGTAGTTGCATCTCACATCCTCCCCCTCCCTGCAAAGTTACCTCTGCACAAGTTACAGAGCATGCCCACAACTCTTTTCCAAAAAGTCTATATATGATAAAAGCTCACACCTGCATAATAGCATCAGTACAGGGCACACAGCATGTACACAACACAGAAGTCAATAGGATATGCTCAAAGCTTATCTTCTACCCCTTCCTGCACAATTACCTTTCCACAAATCACAAAGCATGCCCTCAACTCTCTTCCACAAAAGTCTGTAGGTGATCACAGCCCACCTCCTTAACCCTCCTTCCAACGACCTCTTCTTGTCACAAAATGTGGTCCACGACATTGTCCTTTAGAGGACAATAGGTGGAGTTCACAGCTCACCTCCTCTCCCTCCCTGCACAATGTCTTCTGCACAGGTGATAGATCACACCCAGAGCATTATCCCATATAAGTCAATGAATAATTTCCAGTCTACAGGTCCCTGTGGCCTATGTGGCTATAGCTATAATACCGGTTACATGATAAAATTCTCACCTCTAGGTGGTGATTTATCTTCCCTTTCCCAACCTCCACTGTACATGTATGGTGGAAGTCCAGTCTTTAAAAATGGCGCCCGCTCCCAAGCACAGTGGGCGCAATAGCCGTCAGGTTTCTGCTGCTTTAGACAGCAGACAGCCAGGGCTAATATATGCAATGTTTGCTAATGTTGTACGCAGACATTTAACCCCTCAAATGCCGTGGTCAAATGTGCAGCGCGTCAGGGCCTGGAATAGCGATGATTGGGGTAGCCATTCATTCTTTGTAAAAGGCCTAAGCCTGCTGGAGACTACCAGGCCTTTCACAGGTGTATTCCAATGTAGGCCTGCAGGTGGCAGCACTACATTACAATCTACTGAATTTTCTTTTTAGCAATGTCTTAAATCCCATTGCTAAATTGAAATGGCAATCTGCCGGAAAAAATAAATAAATAAATAAAAGTTTTTAAAAAAATATATATATAAAAAAAACTAATTTCCCCAGAGTAAAAAATAAACAATAAAAAATCGAATAAAAGTCATACACAGTTGAAAATTGTAATGAAACTAAACAAATAAATAAAAACTAAAGGTCATCCCGCAAAAAATGAGCCCTCACACAGCTCCATAGACTATAGTTATAAAAAAAAGTAATGGGAGTCAAATGTGGAGATGAAAATAAAAAAAAATGTTTTTTTCAAAAGTTTTAAATTTTTTTTTAGTATTAAAACACACGAAAAATAATAAAAATGTGAAATCAATGTAATCGTTCTGACCCAGAGAATGAAGTGCAGGGGCCAATTTAATCACATAGTCAACGACGTAAAAACATAACCCATAAAACCTTGGCAGAATTGTGGTTTTTTTCCAATTCCATCCCATTTGGAATTTTTTTCCAGCTTCCCACTACATCATTTGCAATATTAAATGGTGCCATTAGAAAGTGCAACTTGTCCCGTAAAAAACAAGCCCTCATACGGCTATGTAAACCGAAAAATAAAAAAGTTATCGCTCTGGGAAGGCAGGGAGTGAAAATACATTCTACAGATCAGTGGGATGTGTGCTTAGCTCCCTCTAGAGGCGGCAGCGGAAACTAAATCACTTAATCACTTAAATCATCATTTAATCATTTTATCTGTTAATGTGCGTATCGTAATATTTAAAATGAATGTGTGAAGGAGAGGATTTGGCGCTATGTAACAGGAAGCTATAGTTCAATACAGATACATTAGGAAATTAATAAGCGCAGTACTTTACACCTAAAAACAAAGTGCGATTTAGCGTAATCTTTTCCATCATGCGGTATTTTTATGACTTCGGAGAGACGGTGCGGCTCTTTACAGGCGTTGTACCTGACGGATTTTATCACCGGTTTTTGACTTCTAGATGACTTTTCAGATCTGAAGACAAGACGCTGAACCAGGCAGAATGCAGACCCCGCCATGCGTGGCTCTGGGGTTTGGCAGGATAATTATGTACAAATGGCAAACATATCAGCCATCGCTCAGCAAGAATCAGCGCGGTTTTATGGAGTGTTTAAGATTCTTTTTGGTCATGCCTAATAAAATAGAGCTTAAAGATGAGAACGATCCTACGGGGAGAGCAGAATTCATAGGGACGGCTTCAATTCCCGGCATTATAAACGTCTCTCTAATACAAGCGCTTGATATAAGAACCTTTCTGCCAGGTGGAGAGAGAATTCCATAAAGCGCTCAGTTCTCTGCTCCGCGGTGCAGTAATGTGCGGTATTATTTCAGTAGCTTTGCGGCCTTAAAGGGGAATGCTCCTCACAACAAGGTCCACTGCATAGGGGATATATTTTAGATCCATGGGATCCGATTGATGGATGGATGGATGGATAGATAGATAGATAGATAGATAGATATAAGATAGACAGATAGAGATAGATAGATAGATAGATAGATAGATGTGAGATAGATAGATAGATAGATAGATAGATAGATAGATAGATAGATAAATATTAGATAGATAGATAGATATGAGATAGATAGATAGATATGAGATAGATAGATAGATAGATAGATAGATATGAGATAGATAGATATTAGATAGATAAATATGAGATAGCTAGATAGATATGAGATATATAGATAGATAGATATGAGATAGATAGATAGATAGATAGATATGAGATATATAGATAGATAGATAGATATGAGATATATAGATAGATAGATATGAGATAGAAAGATAGATAAATATGAGATATATAGATAGATAGATATGAGATAGATAGATAGATAGATAAATATGAGATAGATAGATAAATATGAGATAGATAGATAGATAGATAGATATGAGAAATAGATAGATATAAGATAGATAGATATGAGATAGATCGATAGATATGAGATAGATAGATATGAAATAGATCGATAGATATGAGATAGATAGATAGATATGAGATAGATAGATAGATAGATATGAGATAGATAGATAGATATGAGATAGATAGATATTAGATAGATAGATAGATAGATAGATAGACAGATATGAGATAGATAGATATGAGATAGATAGATATTAGATAGATTAGATAGATAGATAGATAGATATGAGATAGATAGATAGATAGATATGAGATAGATAGATAATAGATAGGTAATTGATACCACAGTGTTTTATTGACAAGACAAAGAGAAGCAGAAGAACTTCCTCTTATTAGGATGCACCAGGCTTGATGGATACCAGATGACATTTATTGGGCTCCCAAGCAGCAAGCAGGGATCTTGAACTGAAACAAAAAGTTTTTAAAGGGTAACTGAAAATTAAAAAAAACACTCATGGATGAAACTTCCAAGTATTAATATGGAGAGCGGACGGCGTCCACTCTCCATATTAATACTTGGAAGTTTCATCCATGAGTGTTTTTTTTTTAATTTTCAGTTACCCTTTAAAAACTTTTTGTTTCAGTTAGAGATGAGCGAGCATACTCGTCCGAGCTTGGTGCTCGTTCGAGTATTAGGGTACTCGTAAGTGCTCGCTGCTCGGACGAGTATCTCGCCATGCTCGAGGAAATGGCAACTTCCGCATCGTGCATTTTTGGCGCCTATAAACACAGCCAATCACAAGCCAGGAGACTCTGTGGTACACCCAGCATCACGTGGGGCCCTTACATGTCGATAGCAGGGGTTGGCTGGCCTGATCAGATGACCCTGGAATATACTAGTGACTGGCCGCGGTGCTCGTCTCAGATGCCGTCTGGATGTCGTTAGGGATAGAGCTGCTGCGTTTCAGGGACAGTGTTAGGGCCTGCATTTAGTTCTCTGTTAGGCAGGGATCACCCACAAAGAACCCAACAGCCCTTCTAAGGGCTAGAAGACATTTTTTTTTTGTCTCCTGGCTTGGCTGGCTGGCACTAGTAGTGCAGCTATCGCCATATATAACCCTGTTTTTTTTATTATTGTTCTATCTCAGTGATACAAATCCATTTCACACAGCAGTGTGGAACCATTCTGTGTGTCACAGTTCAGTACACTCGCTCCCATCCGTATATACTGTCCAGGTGACACTTTCTGTACGTCACAGAATACAACCAAGTCATTTGCTACCAATAACGTATACAGCTTGATCCAGAAAACTCTCTGTGCGACATTTGTCTGGGTCGCAGTCTAAATAGCCACCGTCAGTAGGGTGTCAGTCAGCTCTACGATAGTTCCTGCACGTCACGTTCCCAAAAAAACAAAACTACAAAAAAAATATAGAAAACAAAATATATTAAAAAAAATAGTTTTTTTGTTGTTTTAGCTGAGTGATACAAATCCATTTTACTCAGCTGTGTGTAACCTTTCTGTGTGTCACAGTTCAGCACACTCGCTCCAATCCGTATTTTCTGTCCAGGTGACACTTTCTTTACTTCATTTAATTAAACCAGACTGAACAAGTTTGTGGGTTTCAGTACACCAGGCCCGTTTATTTTTTTTTTTTTTTATATCATACACTTATATAGAAAATGTTGAACCCCAGGGCTAAGGGTCGATGACGTGGGCGTAGGCATTCAATTACTGCAGGGGGCAGAGGCCGTGGTCCTGGGCAGGGTGAGACAGTACCTGCTGATGAGGGAGCAGGGGAATTCCGCAGAGCTACACTCCCTAGCTTCATGTCTCAACTTACAGGGACACGTGGTAGAGGACTGTTGAAACCACAACAGTGCAAACAGCTGATCTCGTGGATTGCGGACAATGCTTCAAGTAATTTGTCCACCAGTCAGTCTTCCACGCAGTCCACCCACGTTACCCAAGGGAGCACTCCTCTGGCTCCTCCACCTCAACCTCCTTCCCCCCAGTCTGCCCCCTCCCAGGAAAATTTGGAATGCGATCCGGCATACTCTCAGGAACTGTTTTCTGGACCCTTCCCAGAGTCACAAACCACTTCTCAGGTTGCTGCTGACCTCGTTCCCGATGCCCAAGTTTTCCAACTGTCGCAGTCTGTGGGTGATGATGATGATGATGATGACAATGTTGACTTAGTGGAAGAAGTTTGTAAAGAGGTGTCGGACGATGAGGAGACACGGTTGTCAGACAGTGGTGAAGTTGTTGTCAGGGCAGGAAGTCCAAGGGGGGAGCAGACTGAGGAGTCGGAGGATGATGAGGTGACTGACCCAAGCTGGGTTGATATGCCGAGTGAAGACAGTGCTTCTGAGGTGGAGGCGAGTGCTGCACCAGAACAGGTTGTAAGAGGCAGTGGTGTGGCCAGAGGGAGAAGCAGGGCCAGAGCTGGTGCATCAGCAGTAACTGTTTCACGTAGTGAAGCTCCCGTGGCGAGGCCTAGATGTTCGCAAGTCTGGAGGTTCTTTAAAGAAAGTGAGGATGACCGACGGACTGTGGTGTGCAACCTGTGCCACACCAGGATCAGCAGGGGTGCCACCACTACTAGCCTAACCACCACCAGCATGCACAGGCATATGAGTGCTAAACACCCCACTCAATGGAACCAAGGCCGTTCACCACCTCCTGCGGGTCACACCACTGCTCCTTCCCCTGTGTCACTCGCTGCCTCTGCTAGTCAACCCCCTGCCCAGGACCCCGGCACGAGCGCCTCCCGCCGGAAAACCAAATCTTCGCCTCCACGATCCTCCACAGCGTCCACCAATGTGTCCGAGCGCAGCGTTCAGCTGTCTTTACAGCAGACGCTGGAGCGCAAGAGGAAATACAGTTCCACCCACCCACATGCCCAAGCCCTCAACGTCCACATCTCCAAATTGCTGAGCCTGGAGATGCTGCCCTATAGGCTGGTAGAGACCGAGGCCTTTCGCAATCTCATGGCGGTGGCTGCCCCTCGGTATTCGGTCCCCAGCCGCCACTATTTTTCCCGATGTGCCGACCCAGCCCTACACCAGCACGTGTCACAGAACATCATCCGTGCCCTTACCAACGCTGTTTCTGAGAAGGTCCACCTAACCACGGACACGTCACATTGGGTTAACTTGGTGGAGGCTGGGACCGAGAATGACCCTGGGGCCGCTCATGTACTGCCCACACCGAGGATTGCGGGGCCTACCTCGGTCACGGTCCCTCAGACGTACTATGCCTCCACCTCCTCCGACCCCTCCTCCTCCTCCACCGAATTACCATCCGTGGGCACGGCGCCTTCAGTCGGTAGCTCTAGGTGCAGCAGCAGTGCCGTGGGTAAGCGCCAGCAGGCGGTGCTCAAACTGCTGAGCTTAGGTGACAAAAGGCACACCGCCCAAGAGCTGTTACAGGGCATCACGGCGCAGACCGATGTGTGGCTGGCACCGCTGAACCTCAAGCCAGGCATGGTTATGTGTGACAATGGGCGTAACCTGGTGGCGGCTCTGCAACTCGGCAGACTGACACATGTGCCATGCCTGGCCCACGTGTTCAATCTCATAGTTCAGCGGTTCTTCAAGACATACCCCAATCTGTCTGATTTGCTCACCAAGGTGCGCCGCATCTGTGCGCATTTCCGCAAGTCGACCACAGATGCTGCCACTCTCAGGGCAGCGCAGCGCCGCCTACAACTGCCCGCTCACCGACTGTTGTGCGACGTGCCCACGAGATGGAATTCGACATTAAACATGTTATCCAGAGTTTACCAGCAGTGCAGAGCGATTGTAGACTGCCAGATGTCAACTTCCACCAGAACTGGTAGTCAGGTCAGTCAGATTCCTCAAGTCTACAATGAGGAGTGGACGTGGATGTCTGATATCTGCCAGGTGTTGACCAACTTTGAGGAGTCAACACAGATGGTCAGCGGCGATGCCGCCATTATCAGCCTCACCATCCCGCTGCTTTGCCTGTTGAAAAAACTCACTGCTCAGCATCAAGTCGAATGCTTTGCGCTTGTCACAAGAGACGGTGGAGGAAGATACGTCGCTTGATAGCCAGAGCACCCTCCGGTCTGTTTCTCAGCGCGTATCGGAGGAGGGGGATGAGGATGAGGAGGAAGAGGAGGAGAATGTCGGTGAGACAGTAGAGGGTACCAGTGCTCAGTCCTTAACTCTTGAGCGTGTATGGGCTGAAGAGGAGGACTTGGAGGAGGAGGAGGAGGAAATGGAGAGTCAGACCAGTGAGGAGAGGGAATTCTTGCGTGTTGGGACTCTGGCGCACATGGCAGACTTCATATTAGGCTGCCTATCCCGTGACCCTCGCGTTAGAAGAATTTTTTCAAACACCGATTACAGGGTGTTCACTCTCCTGGACCCACGGTACAAGCAGAACCTTTCCACTCTCATCCCTGCAGAGGGAAGGAGTATGAGAGTGAATAGATATCAACAGGCCCTGGTGCACAAGCTGAAACAATTCTTCCCATCTGACGCCGCTAGCGGCAGAGGGCATGGTTCTGTGGGCCAAGTAGCGGGGGAGAGGAGGCGAGCAGGCAGCTTGTCCAGCACTGGCAGGGGAACGCTCTCCAAGGCCTTTGCCAGTTTTATGTCACCCCAGCAAGACACTGTCACCTGTCCCCAGTCTAGGCAGAGTAGGGGGGAGCTTTACAGAAAGATGGTGAGGGAGTACCTAGCTGACCATACCAACGTCCGTAGCGATCACTCTGCTCCTTACAACTACTGGGTTTCAAAGCTGGACACGTGGCCTGAACTGGCGCTGTACGCCTTGGAGGTGCTGGCCTGCCCTGCCGCTAGCGTGCTGTCAGAGCGGGTATTCAGTGCAGCTGGTGGCGTCATCACCGATAAGCGTACAAGCCTGTCAACTGTCAGCGCTGACAGGCTGACGCTTATTAAAATGAACAAAGCCTGGATTTCACCGGAATTCAAATGTCCTCCTGGGGAAAGCAGCTAAAGATTTAAATAACTTATGTATCCGATTCCTCTTCTCTACTCCTCCTACTCCTCCTCCTCCTCCATATCGTCTTTGCCTAACTCTGACCAAAAAAACGCCATTTTTCAGAGGTCCAACTGGCACTCTTTTACCACAATTTTCAGGAGGGCCCCCTACAGGCCCTCTCTCCAAACAATTTTTCCAGAGGTCCACCTACAGGCCCTCTCTCCAGTTCCAGTTTCCAGTTTTATTTGCGCAAACTGGATAGGTGTCAAAAATAATATTACCTGCGTATCTATATTGCCCAACATTGGATACGGTAGCAAGTAGAAGACCAAACACATGCTGCCCACAGGGTTCTGCAAATTCCTTGTCCACAATGTCAAGGAGCTCGAGGTTCTGTTGATGAGCAACAAGTCCTTCTGTGCAGAAATCGCCCACAACGTCTCCATCTAAGAACCTAAAGACCATAGTGGAGAGAGCGGCACAGCTCACCATCAAAGTGACGAACCCCAACGCCAGACTGCGCAGAGAAGATAACGAATAAACATCTCTGTGGTTATTTGTGCTAAATAAAAGTTAAATAAACACAAAAAAAATAAAAAATTCATCTGTTCCTGTGCCTGATCCACCCAAGTTGAATCTGTCCCATCATGAGAAAGTCCCCCCAAGGAGTCCCCACTGTAACTTGCTTCCCATACAACTACCTCACCCCCCGACACCTGTGTCTCGCCATTGTCCACCACCTCCTCAGACAACACTGGTAAATCCCCACTGTCAGCACACGGAGACTGCAAAAGGTCTTGCGAATTGGGGCAGAGAATGTTCTGGGGTAGCACATCAGGGAAGGGGTGACTATGGGGTTCCAGGGAGTACGTGACCACATGCAATCTCCATCTAAAAAGTCATGCCACACTTGATCGAGCTCATAATTGACAATTGTACCGGTTGATGCTAAATTTTTAAGTTGGGGTCCTGCGTCGTCATTCTAACTATATCCGGCTGTTGTCACCACCACACACGCTAGCCCAGGGGGCACTCCTCTGGTTCTTCCAGCTCAACCTCCTTCCCTACAGCCTGCCACCCACCTACAGGCCCTCTCTCCAAACAATTTACGTCTTTGTCCTATCTTTCTCTCTCTCCAAACTATTTTTCCGGATAGCTGCCATATACGGTATTAAACTGAGTAGTATACATAGAACACATACCACACTTGATCTATACCAGGGGTGCACAACCTGCGGCCCGGGGGCCACATGCGGTCCTGGATACCATTCTGTGTGGCCCCATCCATCTGGTAACAGACATGTATGTCCATGTTTTGTGGCTGCTCACATGCATTTTTCATGTATTTCTCCCATTAGATGGAACTCCTGGAACTGTAACTAGACATTAATGGTATACACTGTGTGTTCAATCTGCCATAAATACAGTATTTCAGTTGGTAATACCCCTTTAAATTTTATTTTCGGCCCTTGACGTTGGTTCAGTCGGACAATGTGGCCCCCACCCAGAAAACGTTGTGCACCCCTGATCTATACTGAACGTTACTTTTAAAAATACGTCATTTTCCTCTCTTTCTCTCATTTGTCTGGGTTGCAATTAAGCAGACCACGTCTGCCTAATCTAATAGTTTCTGTGTAATTGCTCCATACTGCACGTCTTTTTCCTCTCTTTCTCTCTCTCAAAACTATTTTTCCGGATAGGTGCCGTATATGGTATTAAACTCAGAAGAATACATACCGTACCGGTTGATGCTACAGTTTTTCCAAATCCATCCGGCTGTTGTCACCACCACACACGCTAGCCCAGGGGGCACTCCTCTGGCTCTTCCAGCTAAACCTCCTTCCCCCCAGCCTGCCCCCCACCTACAGGCCCTCTCTCCAAACAATTTACCCGGATAGGGGACGTATTAGATATTGTACTGATGTTTTTTTTTGTTCTTCTTTTAATTGCCTCCTGACCTGTGATAGGCAGAGCATGGACACGTCCCCTTAGCTGCAGTGGGAAAGACACTCCCCTGGCCAGAGCAAGCTCTTTTTCAGTTTTCCGTGTTCGAAAAATCCATGAAATATAAGGTCCCAAGATAGGGGACGTATACGGTATTAAACTGAGAAGAATCCATACCACACATGCCCCAGTAGGAGAATTTGGGGTAATGGTGGGATTAGGCAGCCTCAGAGGCATCCATGCATGCTGCCCCTGCTGTTTCCTGTCCATTTCCGTGGTGTTTCCATCATTTTCTGAGGTTTCCAGGTTTTCACCCAGCCTTCCCTAGGCAGAGCCTTGGTCCCCCGCAAAAATGCTCGAGTCTCCCATTGACTTCAATGGGGTTCGTTATTCTAAACGAGCACCCGAGCATCGGGAAAAGTTCGACTCGAATAACGAGCACCCGAGCATTTTAGTGCTCGCTCATCTCTAGTTACAGTTCAAGATCCCTGCTTGCTGTGAGTGAATAGATTCTGTAATTTACCTGGAGAAGCAGAAAACTGATCCAGACCTGCAGTATCTCTGCTCTCACAGCTAAAGTTTGTTCCAGAAGACCCTGCCCGGGGTCCCAGAATGCACAGGAAGATTGACGCTCCAATCCGTCTGTTGTCCACGTGTCACGCCCATGTTTTATTATGGTCACGCCGTGGAGTGGCGACCAGACCGCGCTGTCTGTGAATGGTGTCATTACTGAAATGCTGCAAGGTGTTCTTACAGGGGAAGCAAATGTGAAACCAAATGACTTCAATTCCACGGCCGGTTACCAGAGGCGCCGGCGGGTGATTTATGGTCGGAGATCCAACCGGCGTCCGGTGTCAGTTCAATTTACAAAAAGGATGGGAGGGTTGGAATTATCCGGCAAAAACGACCAAGGCGGACAATCATGGCGGGAGTGTACCATTCATCTACTGTGCCTCCTGCCGATCCCGCAGCACATCGCAGACTGTGAATCCTGAGGTAATGACCAAACAAAAACTGGAAAAAACTGCTAATCAGAAGACCCAGGTTAGTTTCCATTTCTAGAGCTTTACTTGCTTTCATTGAATGGAAACAACTTCAGGGAAAAGACTATTCCCACCTGCGACATTAGTGGCATATCGCTAGAATATACCATAAATGTCAGATACCGTAGATGCGGTTCTCATGTCTGGGGCCTGCTCCTATCTCCAGGATGAGACCCCTGAAGTAATCAGAGAGATGTGTGCAGGCTGCACTGATGACTATGGCAGGCAGAAACACTAACAGTGACTACAGGCCGCACTGATGACTATGGCAGGCAGGAACACTAACAGTGACTACAGGCCGCACTGATGTCTATGGCAGGCAGGAACACTAACAGTGACCACAGGCCGCACTGATGACTATGGCAGGCAGGAACACTAACAGTGACCACAGGCTGCACTGATGTCTATGGCAGGCAGGAACACTAACAGTGATCACAGGCCGCACTGATGACTATGGCAGGCAGGAATACTAACAGTATGTCCTAATATGGGTGTCTGATCCAATGTCCTGGAATTTATGGGGGTCTGATGTGATATCATGTTGTGGGGTTGTGGTGTAATGTCTTAGGGGTCAGTTCTGAGGCTCTGATATGGGGGTCTGATCTGAGGATCTGATATGGGGGTCTGATCTAAGGATCTGATCTGAGAATCTGATATAGGGGTCTGATCTGAGGATCTGATATTGAGGGTCTGATCTGAGGATCTGATATTGAGGTCTGATCTGAGAATTTAATATGTGGGTCTGATCTGAGGATCTGACATGGGGGTCTGATCTGAGGATCAGATATGGGGGTCTGATCTGAGAATTTAATATGGGGGTCTGATCTAATATGGGGGTCTGATCTGAGGATCTGATATGGGGGTCTAATCTGAGGATCTGATATAGGGGTCTGATCTGAGAATTTGATATGGGGGTCTGATCTGAAGATCTGATATGGGGGCCTGATCTGAGAACTTGATATGGGGGTCTGATCTGAGGATCTGATATGGGGGTCTGATCTAAGGATCTGATATGGGGGTCTGATCTGAGGATCTGATATGGGGGTCTGATCTGAGGATCTGATATGGGGGTCTGATCTGAGGATCTGATATGGGGGTCTGATCTGAGGATCTGATATGGGGGTCTGATCTGAGGATCTGATATGGGGGCCTGATCTGAGGATCTGATATGGGGGCCTGATCTGAGAACTTGATATGGGGGTCTGATCTGAGGATCTGATATGGGGGTCTGATCTGAGAATTTAATATGGGGGTCTGATCTGATATGGGGGTCTGATCTGAGAATTTGATATGAAGTCTGATGAAAAATATATTTTTTTAATTTTCCTCTCTAAAACCTGGGTTGCGTCTTATCATCAGGTGCTTCTTATAAAGCGAAAAATACGGTATGAGTTCAATGAATTCCCAAATAAAATACATTTCACAAAAAAAATCTTGTTTCTATGACATGCCAAATTCTCCGTTTTGATGCCTCAAAAGATAAGATTTTTTTTTTTTGCTTTGCTTATATCCTGCAATAAAACAAGTGTGTGCTATAGATAGCCGGATTTACTGGTTTCGATCCCTCGTGCAAAGGAGTGCAGTAAAAGAAATTATCCTCTTGGCAAAAGGAGACGTTGAGCTTTGTCTTTTGCTGGACAAGTATTGATCCTGTTTTTATTGCTTCTTTCCAATTTTCAGTTTACTTTTATTTGTTTTTTTGGGGGATTTTAGTTGTAAAAATCCCTTTTCTGGAGAACAATGTGAATGTCCTATATTAGCAGATCACCAAAATAACATAGACGAGGGGATTACTTCTCACAGAGACAGGTCATGTGACTGCGGTGGGACCCTGAGAGAGATGGGGCCCAAATCTGGTTTGCCCCATGTCATTTTTAAGCTTTTTTCAGCTTTTGTTAACAAACTAGGTCAAGGGAACTTGGTCTAAGAGTCATGAAAAGGGGGGTGAGGGGAAATAAATACCAAGCCCTTCATCCTGCGTGAAAAAACGTGGCACGATAATGGGGGTGGGGGATTTTTTTTCTGGATACTGTAGATATAGGTGCTACCTGACATTGCAATCCTGCCTGTTATGATAATGAGATGACGGCTGAGAATTGATCCCCGCTGAACAGGAAGTGTCAGTCTGTTGTCAGTTCTTAAGGTGAAAACTTCAATATTTCTGAAATATTTTTAATACAGAAAGTGACATAAAACACTAAAAATGCCAAAAAATATATAATTGTCATATAGAAAGTTGAATTACGCTGGGATAGTCCAAAAGTATAATAAAAAAAAAACCAAACATTGCACACTCAATCCACACAATCCAAATACCCCATCGCCTCCAGCGCCAATGTTTTTTTTTATTTTTCATGTAAATGTCTACTCCAGATTTTTTTTTTTTTTAAATGTTCCCTTGGTATAAAATAATAAAAGAATCCCAACCGATCCCAAGCCGGTCACTGGCAAGTGGTGACATTTGTAACCCGCCTCAGCCAGTGATTGGTCATTTCCTGTCTGTCAAGAAGTCTAGAAAGTGGTGGAATGGGAACGGCGGGAGATTGGTAAGGTATGATTTATTTTATTATTTTACACCATGCAAAGACTTAAAAAAAATAAAACATTTAAAGAAGAACTCCCGCAAAAAATGTTATTCCATGTCCTGCTAGAAATGTACATGATGTCATCTGTAGTGAATGTCATTTTCTTACCAGTGTCTGTATTTGTGAGTTATATCTCCCTGATGTTTCTCATCTGTGTCATGTGACCAGCAATCAGACTCACCAGATAACACAGCATCTTATGTGTGGACAGGAAGTCTAATTTTCTATGCATTCCTATGGGAGCCTCACTTTCAGTCTCATAGGAATGAATAGAGAAGTGACTGGCTTCCTGTCCTGGGTCAGTTGGAGGTCAGGCAATTGGTCACATGACCCAGCTACCATTAGAAGAGAGGGGATAACTCACAAATACAGTCTCTGATAAGATTGTATTCACTACAGATTATATAATGTACCTTTCTAACAGGTCAGAGAATACAAATGTTTGCGGGAGTTCTTCTTTAAGTGGCTGGACAGTCCCTTTTAGACTGTAAAGTCATATTTGAACCAGATGGGATGATTTTCCAAAGTACGGATTTCCTTAAAGTTTAAAGGATACCACAATAATTTTTTGAATGTGTTTGGTGCTTCAAAGTCCTGTATTTTTTTCTGTCATTTGTGGATTTTCTAGAGAACCATTTATATGTTTTTGGATTTTTACCTCCATGAATATCATCGTGGAATTTGTAAGGTCTCCGCATAACTGTTCATGTAAGTTGGAGAAGTATTCCACCATTACCTCAACATAGGTCAGTGGAAATCAAAATTTCCAAGGCAGATATCTTCTAAAACATAACTTTTATTTTCTTCAAGACAACAATAGACAACGTTTCAGCCTGAAAAGACCTTTTTCAAGTCCCTTTCATTGCGAAATGCTTTTGGAGACAGAGACTTTTTCTATTGTTGCTTTTATGCTTGGTGAAAATTAAAAAAAAAAAAAACAGCTTTAGAAGATATTTGGCCTTGGATTTGCCTTGGAAATGACTGAATTTCACAACTCAAGATGTCTGGAGGAAAACTGTCTTATATGAAACAGTGAAAAAGCATATTTCAAGTATTCTGAGCGCTGGAACGTTGTTAATTTTGTATCCTTGAATACGGAATATTTAAAAATAAAAGTGAGAGTGACCTGAACCCTGGGAATGGTGACTTCATCAGGCCCATTGTTGTCAATTAGGTTTCATATGCTCTGAATGAAATGAAAAAAAAAAAAAAAAAATTCTGTTCCAATGAAAGATTTAAAAGCCACTTTTGGGTCTGGATCTGCATGAGGCTAAAGTGGCAGTGCTCATTAGCAACTGAGGTTCAAATAAATTTTTATATTTTGGTTTTATGCAAACATTTAAATGAAAAACAAAATATAATGCATTTAGGATTTTTAGTCATTTTATTGGTATTTGGCATCATTTTTTAAAAGATTTGTGTGAGGCAAAGAATTTCTTAAACGTGACCTATCTGATCGGAGGGGTCGACACCTGGGACCATCGATCAGCTGTTTGAGAAGGCACCAGCACTCACAGTAGCGCCACAGCCTTCTCTCAGCTCACCAATCACAGCGCCGTACATTGTATAGTGGTTGTGCTTGGTATTGCAGCTCATCCCATTCACTTCAATGGTACTCAGCTGCGCCTAGGTCATGTGACCAATGAACAAGCCATCACATGACCTAGGGAGAGATGTGAGAAGGCCGCGGTGCTACTGTGAGTACTGATGCCTTCTCAAAACCAGCTGACCAGTGTAAAATAATATCCTTTACACTCCTGCACTACACCATCTTTGGAAAGCCACCCCCATCTACTCTTACCATCATACAGCACACAAATAATATTGCCTTGGATACAAATATCACACATTATTATTATAAACATCTTTTTTATATTTTTTGGTGCTGTTTTATATGTTTTTAGACTCTCCTCATAATATGTTTGAAATTCACACTGGCCAGAAGACCTGACTGACATTTTATGATTTTTCCATTCGTCACTTTTGCTGTGCAGACTGGGAGAGAATGAGCAGAGTCATCTCATGATCGTTAGAGAGTGTGCAAGTTAATTCTGACTAATTATACAGCTGGAGGTCTAGCTAAGGCTGGATAATAATACCATACATTATATACACACAGAAGAGGCTCTGTATGCACCCCCCCCCAAATAACCCCGCCCACTGCCTGATCTCAGGGGGAGGGGCTTTACTCAATCATTTCCTGCAGACTAATAATATGTGACATTTCTCTGTCGATGACCATTCATTTCAGCTGCCAATATGGCCGCCCAGGGGCAACGTTTTGTAAAATGACAAAAAAATTAATAATGCCATTTTGAACAAATAGCAAGTGCATTATTTCTCTTCTACATGTATGAAAATACTGTCATATATTTGAGACAGTCCCCTTTAATTAGTAAAGTGTCCGGGTAAGAGTACTTTCTGTGCCCAGATAAATAATGTATGTAATGCCCAGAGAGTGTCATACTGAACCTACATAGTGTATAAAGTAGCTATATAGAGTGCACAGGGGTGATATAGTGCTGTATAGTGCATCAATAATGTAATAAATATAACATAAAACCTGAGAAAACACATAAGAATACATATTGTATTAAAGTAAAATTATCATTTCAAGACCTGCTACAGTTTACAAAAATGTAACCTACTCAAAAACACATGAAAACTGTACAGTTATGTGACAGGTGACATGAAAATGAGAAATTATACATTTCCATCCACTGACATTGTACATCTGGAGAATGTACAAAAGCAAGAAATAAAAAAAAAATTAAAACAATCCCTAGATCACTAGATATAATCCGCATGGTGACGAAACTAAGGTGTAAGAGCCGGGGCTAATTACAAGGTTTCCAAATGACAGGCTGGATGTGGTGGTGCTAATTAGAAAATTACATTTTTATCAGGATAAACGCGATGTGTAAAGAGAAAAGAAAACGCGTTGTTCCTATTTGTACCCAAGGAGAGGTCAATGTGCCAACAGCACAAAGAGATTGTGATTTACCGACTAATTTTCACGGAAATATGGCAGAAGGAGGGGAGGATAGGTGGGAAGAATCAGTGAAAAGACCAACAAGGTCGATAAATGACAAAAATTTGGAAAAAAAAAAATGAAAAAAATAGTTTTGGGTCAAGTAGACTTGCAAAATTGTGACATGTTGTTACTATTTTTGGAGATATGGGATTTATGTAAACTGCAAAGAACAAAATGGGGGTCAGTCAGCACATTCCAATGTAAAGGTGCACGTCGCCATGACTGAACGCACAAAAGCAAAAATAAACACAATGCAACAGAAACCTGCAAATAATGAAGTAAATACAACAGTGCCTTACTCACTATAGAAAATGTACTAATGCTAATGCTGCGTTATAAACGGGAGATTCTTGTCCAATACATTTTGTACAAAATCATGTGTGCCTGTCCGCCAACGACAAGGCGATCTCTTTAGGACAGGAACCTACACTAAATACTACCTCTTGCAGGTTTCACATCCATGCAGAGCCCACTCTATATTATACCTCTTTTGGTGCCACAATGAATTAATACAGAGTGGGCTCAGCATGAATTTAATGGAGGCCGGTATGGCACCAGTGGACGTAGTATTTAGCGTAGGTTCCTGTCCTAAAGAAATTGCCTTGTTGTTGGCGGACAGGCACAAATAATTTTGTACAAAATGTATTTGCCGAGAATCTCACATTTATAATGTAGCATTAGTACATTTTTCTATAATGAGTATGTTATTTGTGTTTGCAGAGCGCTGTTGCATTGTGCTTGTTTTTTGCTTTTGCGCTTTCAGCCATGGCGATGTGTACCCGCGCGCTGGAATGTGCTGACTAATCCCCGTTTTTGTATTTGCAGTCTGCATTAGAGATATGGCTAACTCCATTGGTTGTGCACTCCTAACTTCCCTGAATTTAATGGAGGCCTGTATGGCACCAGCAGATGTAGTATTTAGTTCCTGTCCTAAAGAGATCGCCTTGTCGTTGGCGGACAGGCACAAATGATTTTTGTATAAAATGTATTTGCCGAGAATCTCACATTTATAATGTAGCATTAGTACATTTTTCTATAATGAGTATGTTATTTGTGTTTGCAGAGCGCTGTTGCATTGTGCTTGTTTTTTGCTTTTGCGCTTTCAGCCATGGCGATGTGTACCCGCGCGCTGGAATGTGCTGACTAATCCCCGTTTTTGTATTTGCAGTCTGCATTAGAGATATGGCTAACTCCATTGGTTGTGCACTCCTAACTTCCCTGAATTTAATGGAGGCCTGTATGGCACCAGCAGATGTAGTATTTAGTTCCTGTCCTAAAGAGATCGCCTTGTCGTTGGCGGACAGGCACAAATAATTTTGTACAAAATGTATTTGCCGAGAATCTCACATTTATAATGTAGCATTAGTACATTTTTCTATAATGAGTATGTTATTTGTGTTTGCAGAGCGCTGTTGCATTGTGCTTGTTTTTTGCTTTTGCGCTTTCAGCCATGGCGATGTGTACCCGCGCGCTGGAATGTGCTGACTAATCCCCGTTTTTGTATTTGCAGTCTGCATTAGAGATATGGCTAACTCCATTGGTTGTGCACTCCTAACTTCCCTGAATTTAATGGAGGCCTGTATGGCACCAGCAGATGTAGTATTTAGTTCCTGTCCTAAAGAGATCGCCTTGTCGTTGGCGGACAGGCACAAATGATTTTTGTATAAAATGTATTTGCCAAGAATCTCACATTTATAATGTAGCATTAGTACTTTCTGTATATTGAGTATGGCTCGATGTTATTTACTTTATTAATGGTGTTTGTAGAGTGCTGTTGTATTCCTGTTCTTTTGGGATTTATGTAAAGCACAAAGTAATTGTAATATACCTACACATTTTCAGGCAAATATAGGAGAAGACAGGGAGGACAAGTGGAAGGAATCAGTTTAAGACAAGAAAGGTGAATAAAATTCTAATATAAAAATCTAATATAAAAATCTGCATTTTATCAAGCAGACTTTCAAAATTGTTACTGCTTTTGGAAGGACCTGATACCAAACAGTGAATGGGATTTATCTGAAGCAAACCAGTCCCATATTCAGGGATATAACTTCAGGCGATTAGGGTTCCACCCAGGCCCAAGTTCTTAAGGGTGCCTCCATGTAAGGAGAGCAGTGCTACAAATTAGCTGGAGGGAGCCCTGTTATAGATTTTCCATCTATACATGTAGCATACACATCCCATAGAGAACAAAATATTATCCTTTTTTTTTATTTTCCAAGTGGGGCGTCACTTACCAGATTCCAAGCTTGGACTCAGCTGGAGGCAATAATCTTTTTTGTGTCATTACTAGTCATTTGATTGGCTACATCGATTAGACACTTGCCATTTGATTGGCTAAAATTTGCATATATCTATGCAATACCCTATGACCACAAGGTGTGCAGTGAAGGAGAATAGTTTTCATGTAGGTGCATGTAGTACAATATTCCACAGCTCCACCTAGTGGTAGAAATATTTACTGCGGTAAATTACATATTCCGCACTGCACGATTCCTAGTTGTGTCTCAGTGTATAGAAGAATTTTGATGATAATTTGAAACATGTCACATCTGAAGAGACTAACTAGAGAGCATTTTCACCTGTTTTCTATGGATTTCTACAGACAGCAGGGGATATTTTTCCTCCATAGAGGTAACCTGAAGATAAGTGAAGTATGAAGGATCTGCTCCCCTCTTCTATTCACAACTGTTAGGTTTAGTCTGATTACTCAGAACTGCACTGCAATTAGTAATTAACAGCTTTGGAGGATACATAACAGCTAGAAGTTTCTGCTCACACAAGCCGAATAGCTTAAACAGTTATAGCATTGGATGCCATAAAAATGAGGAATTGCAAACATTGAGGGCAAATGGGTCTGCTTTTTTTCTTTTTCTTTTTGAAACAGCACAAATCTTGTCTGTGGGCCGTTCCTGGTATCAAGGGGACAGAGCTGCCATGCCAGCCACTGTCGATGACAGGTCAAAAAGAGACTTGCATCCATCCAGTTCAACCAGTTACCCTGAAGAGCTGTAGGAAAGTCAGGGACGTAACGAGGGGTAGGCAGCAGAGAGGCAGTGCAGATGAAGGAAGCCAGAGGATAAGATGGCACCATGATCAGAAGACAGGCCAGCAGTCAGTACCAGGAGTAGAACCACAGGCACCAGGTGACAAATCCAAAGGGTAAGGGAAGTGTCTGGGAGCAAAGTCGAAATTAAGGATGGGAGACACAATGGAAAAAGAGCGAAACAAAGGCTATACCCTAATCTTCATACAAGGTACACAAGCCAGAGTCACCTTTTAATAGGTAGCCAGGGTCTAAGTCTTTGAGCGCGCCAGTTGCCTTAACAACCTAATGCGACTGGTTGAGCAGGGAAGAAGAGCTGGAAGACATTAGTTGTCACTGGAACAACAGACGTGTCTAATTGTCTGGCAACTGGAAGCAGTTGGAGTGTGACCACCTACGTGGACCCGCAGCTTCAATCAGGTGATTATAAAGTGATACAAAACGTTCCCAATTATAAACCCGCCTTTAGTGTCACCTTTGTAAAGAACTCACATTCGGGCTTTAGCACTGTGTTTTCCACAGTGCATGGGTGGTGCACCTGGTTCCCACGCCAAGCAAATCCGTGTCTTCTGTGCCAGTTACAAGTATTCTTACCCTGTTGTTTTTCTGTTTGGAGTCTGCACAGTACCATATCCTGGTTCTTCATTGACTTCCATTACCTGAACTTGTCTTGTTTGACTATGCTACTGTCCATTCCACCTTGTTATGCTTGGTCTCCAACCTGTTTGCCTTTGCTCCAGTATCTCAGGCGTATCTTTCTACCATCAGTGGTATCTTCTGACATTGACTTGTCATTGAGTCACCAATTGGTTACTCTATATTCTGGTTCTACCTCTGCGGGTCAAACAGTGGACTAGCTTAGGACACTAAAGTCCTTGGGACATAGGCTTAACTACCATAGCGGCAGACCATGCGACTGCTATGGGGCCCAGGACAAGAGGGGGCCCAGTCTTAGTTGGGATCATCTCCTCTTCTACTGGAATTGAAAACTTGGTCAGGACTCTATCCTCTAAAGGAACAACTTTTAGCAAATGAAGCGGTGGAAAAATGGCCAAGGGTCACTGAAAGGGGTTTAGGCGGAAACCCTTCTGTCCTGTCTGGGGGCCTGGTTTGATCCTTGCTATGGGGCCCTTACTTCTCTATGTACACCACTGATGGGACCCTTACTTCTCTATGTACACCACTGATGGAACCCTTACTTCTCTATGTACACCACTGATGGGACCCTTACTTCTCTATGTACACCACTGATGGGACCCTTACTTCTCTATGTACACCACTGATGGAACCCTTACTTCTCTATGTACACCACTGATGGGACCCTTACTTCTCTATGTACACCACTGATGGGACCCTTACTTCTCTATGTACACCACTGATGGGACCTTACTTCTCTATGTACACCACTGATGGGACCCTTACTTCTCTATGTACACCACTGATGGGACCCTTACTTCTCTATGTACACCACTGATGGACCCTTACTTCTCTATGTACACCACTGATGGGACCCTTACTTCTCTATGTACACCACTGATGGGACCCTTACTTCTCTATGTACACCACTGATGGGACCCTTACTTCTCTATGTACACCACTGATGGGACCCTTACTTCTCTATGTACACCACTGATGGGACCCTTACTTCTCTATGTACACCACTGATGGGACCCTTTACTTCTCTATGTACACCACTGATGGGACCCTTACTTCTCTATGTACACCACTGATGGGACCCTTACTTCTCTATGTACACCACTGATGGGACCCTTACTTCTCTATGTACACCACTGATGGGACCCTTACTTCTCTATGTACACCACTGATGGGACCCTTACTTCTCTATGTACACCACTGATGGAACCCTTACTTCTCTATGTACACCACTGATGGGACCCTTACTTCTCTATGTACACCACTGATGGGACCCTTGCTTCTCTATGTACGCCACTGATGGGACCCTTACTTCTCTATGTACACCACTGATGGAACCCTTACTTCTCTATGTACACCACTGATGGGACCCTTACTTCTCTATGTACACTACTGATGGGGCCCTTACTTCTCTATTTACGCCACTGCCTTGGGCCATCTGGGTATCTTGATCCAAACTGTAGCCTGGGGTAAAGCGGGGTCCTTGGTTGGTTCGCTTCCAGGGAATGTAGCATTACGTATAATTTTCCATATGACTTATTGCATCCTCTTGGATGTTTGACCCTTGATGTTGGATATTTTTTGGCAGCAGAATTTTTCACTCTTCTGTTTAGTAGGCAGTTACCGTACTCCACAATCGTTCAGCCGCCGCTTGGCCTTTACAATTGCACTTAGTGCAGAGTCAGCCATTTAAGCGGCAGTAGCCGGAGGTACTAAGAACTCATCACTTAGGGGATTTTGTTCATTATTATAGCACTTTTCCAGCTAAAAGCTGCAATTTTCACTCGTGGAGAGGCATTAAATTGCAATTACTCTGGATGTAATTGTCACGCAGAATAATTATGAACACGCTGAATGAAATGCTCATCGAAACTGAAGTTTTACCAGTAAAACAAAACTGGAAGAGGCTTTGAATGGCCCTAATGTGAGGATTGCAGCACTTTAAGCAGATTTTAATTTTTGTTTGCAGGTACTGTATGTTCAGAAGTAGGAATTGCTGATGTAATAATAAACCTTTCTTTTTAATTTTGCACAGGATTTTATATTACATTTTATGTAGAGTCTGCTTCTCCTGTTTTAACCTGTTAGGGCTTTGATTGGTTAGCATTGCTTCATTATAGCATTGGGGCCATGGCAGTGACCTTTGGAGCTCTTCCTAGAGTAAGAGGTCCTATCTCAGTTTGGTCTTGTCCCCAACCAGAGTGGGTCATCCACAAAGCAAATATGGCTTGGTCCTGAAAACTGTTTGGGGGTTCTAGAACCGGTAGTTGTTGATAGTAAGGAGTGTGCTGGTGTCAAGCAGTAGCGGCGACGGGTCTAATTTTTTATCTTCCCATGAGGCCTCTCAACAAAGAGTTTTATGGGCCCCAATTAGTTATGGCCACTTCCAACATCTAGAGAACACCTTTAAAGATCTCTCTGTTCCTTAGGCTCTTGATGTTCTTCCTACCCCTTCCATTGGTCTCTCTTTCTTCATTCTCAACCCTTCATTTACATATTCCCTCCTTTCTCAACTACATGTTAGCAACTGCTTCAACTATGAGAGCCCTTTAAGAGTCCAGTTGGGCCTTTCAGGTTCTGGGCTCTATAGCAGTTATTATGCCTTGCCATGTTACCCTTTTGGCCATGGTTTTGGATCCAACCCATGGAAATATTTGCATGAAGCTTTTATAATCCTTCATTCTCTCTAAAAACATTTGGGAATCCTAGGAATTGATCCCAAGATGAACCTGACAAAACTAAAGACCTCACTCTCTCCAGAATTCTGGCCAGCAAATATTGAAGATTTTCCAGATGGCCAAGAGGTATTTTTTCAAGTACTAAAGAAAAAGAACTTTATTTTAAATAGAAAAGTTAGACTTTTCTCTATGTTCCATAGTAAAAGAAGAACTCCCGCAAAAATTTGTATTCTCTGACCTGTTAGAAATGTACATGATGTAATCTGTAGTGATTGTCATATTCTTATCAGTGACTGTTTCTGTGAGTAAAAACCTCTCTTCTAATTGTAGCTGGGTCATGTGACCAACTCCCTGACCTCCAACTGACCCAGGACAGGAAGCCAGTAACTGCTCTATTCATTCTTATGGGAGCCTCACTTTCAGTCTCATAGGAATACATAGAGAATTAGACTTCCTGTCCACACATAAGTCTATGTGTGAGTTGGTGGGTCTAATTGCTGGTCACATGACACAGATAAAAAACTTCAGGATGATAGAAGTAAAAAATACAGACACTGGTAAGAAAATGACATTCACTACAGATTACATCATGTACATTTCTAGCAGGACATGGAATAAAATTTTTGTCGGGAGTTCTTCTTTAAATAGTTACATAGTTGTTAAGGTTGGAAAAAGACAAAAGTCCATCAAGCCCAACCTGTATACCTGTAATTCCATATCAATAAGTCTGATGGTGCCAATGGGTTGACCATGGGGTGGGCAACAATAGGTTATGGTAGTGGGACCTACCACACAGGTATAGTTATAGCATATGTGCCCTGCCAATAGTCCTGATTTTGGGAGGACAATCCCATAAACTCTTAGGTGCCTTAGGTACTCTTGGGTCCCTTCCAGGGCAGAGCTTAAAGTCTTAAAATTTGGGAAATTTTGGTAACTATGCTACAGGGGGTCAGAGGAAGGGGTCACACATAGGCCGTGGAGTCTGAGTGAGCCCAAAAGTCCCCCTGATATTATAAATGGCACATCAGGTCCTGTTATAGATTTTGCATTGGGGCCCTGGAGCTTCAAGATACACCTTTGCCCCTGGGGGGATCCAGTCACATAGGAGAAGGCAGTCCAAGCTGGATAATTTGAATGTATCCTGAATAGCATGTAGTAGGTGGCCATAGTAAAAATTACATCTGGACCCCGCCCCTTTTTGTTGCTGGTAAGTCCTCCCATGCTGTATACAGCATTTAGGCCCTCTGCTTCCCTAATGTCCACCTCAATCCTGAGCCTTGTAGGAGAGATGGGCAACAAGGACCTTTGACCAGTTCTAGCCAAAGTTTCAATATCTGAGGAGAGAGGAAACCATGCTAAAGATGGCTGGCCTCTGAGGTATACGTCCCTCTTAGATGTACGCCCTTGCTGAGAAAGTTCGGAGTAGATTTCAGGGATTTCTAGAGATGCAGGTTGTTTTTCTTATTTTCATGCTTCAATATTTTCCTGATTAATTTAATTAATAAACATTACATCAATTAAAACACTTTTCTAACATGTGACCTGTAAATTGAACACTGGGGGAAAAGCCAATTTAAATCCGAAGACTTCAGTCAGAGCCGCTTCCCCCGTCCCGTGAGAAATTACAGTGGAATTTAAAATGTGCCATTAACCAAGAGAATAAAAAGATGGAAATCACTGAAACAGCATTTTACTGCACAAGTTAAATCTCTTGTATTCCGCTGTATACGGCGCGACCTAGTTTAATATCATCCGGTAATCACCGGCAGTGCTGAGCCTCGGACCCAGCGCGCCGCCCATTAATATTAGATGCTGTGAATTAAAGATTGGATTATGTGATATTACTCAGGTGTAATCTTACACAGTAGCAAAAATACAACGGCAGTCACGCAGGACGCCTCAGTCTACCTCGCTGGAGGGGGCTCTGCCGACGATCTGGCGGCATACTATAACACTATTACCACGTGGCGCTGTTATTTATACACCTTATTGTACAGCACTTATACAGTAAATAGACATTCTATGGTATAGTCATTTATGCATTGTATGACTGCATACATTACAGATATAGCACGTGTTGAAGCATTGGCCAGCATGCTACCCTAATAGCACACCATGCCATGCTTATTTGCCTAGTGAGGCAGTTCTAACACAAAGTGTACAGTATGATGACCACCCGCCAATTGTAATAAATATGGGCCTATATGTTCAGATCTTGCACCATATAGAACCATAATTTGCAGAGGTTCTGCCACATATGCCATCACTTGCTAATGGATGAGGGTCCGACCTATGGGACTCCAGAGATGGCTAGAATGAAGGAGTCCCATTTTAATTGTTTTGCCTGCTCAGTGCCACTGCCATCCTGGTATTCGCCGGCTGCGCATTGTCACTCTCCAACAGGCACTGAGAAAATACCTTCACTCTACCTCCTGTCCCGATTTGACATGCCCCTCGTACACTGCTCTAGTCCCTGCTGCTCTCCACTTCCTATCCCGGTTTGACATGTCCTTCTGACGCTGCTCTAATCCCTGCTGTGTCCTGGCTCGCCATGCCCTTCCGCATCTGCTGTGCTTCCTGCTGCTCTGCACTTCCACACCCTGTTCTGCATGGCAGATATCCCAGAAAGAAAATCTCAGCCAATAGCTCAACATATTGTTCCAAGACTGATCTGGTCCCTGCTGCTCTCTACTTCCTGTCTTGGTTCGACATGCCCTTCCGACGCTGCTCTAGTCCCTGCTGCTCTCCACTTCCCGTCCCGATTCAACATGCCCTTCGGACATTGCTCCAATCCCTGCTGCTCTCTGCTTCCTGTCCCAGTTTGACGTGCCCTTCTGACACTGCTCTAGTCCCCGCTGCTCTCTACTTCCTGTCTTGGTTCGACATGCCCTTCTGACACTGCTCTAGTCCCTGCTGCTCTCCACTTCCTGTCCCGGTTTGACATGCCCTTCTGACGCTGCTCTAGTCCCTGCTGCTCTCCACTTCCTGTCCCGGTTTGACATGCCCTTCCAATACTGCTCTAGTCCCTGCTGCTCTTTATATCTCGTCCCGATTCAACATGCCCCTCGGACACTGCTCTAATTCCTGCTGCTCTCTACTTCCTGTCTTGGCTCAAAATGCCCTTCTGACACTGCTCTAGTCCCTGCTGTTCTCCACTTCCTGTCCTGGTTTTACATGCCCTTCTGACGCTGCTCTAATCCCTGCTGCTTTCCACTTGCTGTCCCGTCTCGCCTTGTCCTTTAGTAACTGCTGTGCTCCCCGCTGCTCTGCACTTCCTGACCCTGTTCTGTATGGCAGAAATGCCCAGAAAGCTCAGCCAATAACTGGCCTCAGCAGTGACCCACCTCAGCCAGTGAGCAGTTCTGATGTGTGGAGCCAGGACAGGAAGTGGCGATCGGTGGCGTAACTATTGGGTGTACAGGGGCAGCAGTCACATCTAGGTTCTGGTAACTGACGGAGCCCACAGGTTCTATTGTTTCCTGTTATTAACCACTTTAGAATCCAGTAACATTTACATCCATATGTGTGACTGATATCAGCGGCCCCTCCGCTGCATTATTATCAGCTGCTGCCTTTTTAGGTGTACGGGCCCTTTAAGCCTGATAAATTTGTAATTCCCCAGTTCATTAATGTTGTTGTGGCCGGGCCGACGCGTTTCACATTGAATTAACGAGCAGTAATATATCTGTTAATTCACCATCCTATAATGATATCACTCTCTTGCCGGCGACACATAATCTCGCTGTAATGTTGTCATCGTTGGCCGCGTTTCAGCGTCTCCCACTATATTTAATGTACGGAAGCTGGAATCTTAATTTCTTTCAAAAACTCCTTCCAAGAGCCACTTCATCTTCATTACTGGGCCCTTAAAGTGAGCACAATGGACAGAGGTGGCACATAGCAAGAGACAGGGAAAAAAAAATCCGCCAACCGATAAAGAAAACCCGCAGAGTCTGCCATTGTTCATGTTCAGGAGGCGCCGTCCCCGCCAGTGATTACAAGACATTATAACGCACAGCGATCACTTACATGTAACCGACCGACAGCGGCGTGTGCTAAAGTATGGAGGGACTGTTATACTGAGGGGTTAAAGGGAGGAGAGTGGGGATTATACTTCCCAAAATGTCTGTATAGGAGATAACAGACCCCAAGTTTATAAGGATGACACCGAGATTTCCCATGCCATTCCCAATGAATAAATGAGGGAGGAGGGGTAGACAATACACACCTCAGCTGCTGCAGAACCTCCTAATACACACCTCAGCTGCTGCAGAACCTCCTAATACACACCTCAGCTGCTGCAGAACCTCATAATACACACCTCAGCTGCTGCAGAACCTCCTAATACACACCTCAGCTGCTGCAGAACCTCCCAATACACACCTCAGCTGCTGCAGAACCTCATAATACACACCTCAGCTGCTGCAGAACCTCCTAATACACACCTCAGCTGCTGCAGAACCTCATAATACACACCTCAGCTGCTGCAGGAACCTCATAATACACACCTCAGCTGCTGCAGAACATCATAATACACACCTCAGCTGCTGCAGAACATCATAATACACACCTCAGCTGCTGCAGAACCTCCTAATACACACCTCAGCTGGTGCAGAACATCATAATACACACATCAACTGCTGCAGAACCTCCTGATACACACCTCAGCTGCTGCAGAACCTCATAATACACACCTCAGCTGCTGCAGAACCTCATAATACACACCTCAGCTGCTGCATAACCTCATAATACACACCTCAGCTGCTGCAGAACCTCCTAATACACACCTCAGCTGCTGCAGAACCTCCTAATACACACCTCAGCTGCTGCAGAACCTCATAATACACACCTCAGCTGCTGCAGAACCTCCTAATACACACCTCAGCTGCTGCAGAGCCTCCTAATACACACCTCAGCTGCTGCAGAACCTCATAATACACATCTCAGCTGCTGCAGAACCTCCTAATACACACCTCAGCTGCTGCAGAACCTCCTAATACACACCTCAGCTGCTGCAGAACCTCATAATACACACCTCAACTGCTGCAGAACCTCATAATACACACCTTAGCTGCTGCAGAACCTCCTAATACACACCTTATCTGCTGCAGAACCTCCTAATACACACCTCAGCTGCTGCAGAACCTCATAATACACACCTCAGCTGCTGCTGAACCTCATAGTACACACCTCAGCTGCTGCAGAACATGATAATACACACCTCAGCTGCTGCAGAACATGATAATACACACCTCAGCTGCTGCAGAACCTCATAATACACACCTCAACTGCTGCAGAACCTCCTGATACACGCCTCAGCTGCTGCAGAACCTCATAATACACACCTCAGCTGCTGCAGAACCTCATAATACACACCTCAACTGCTGCAGAACCTCCTGATACACGCCTCAGCTGCTGCAGAACCTCCTAATACACACCTCAGCTGCTGCAGAACATCATAATCCACACCTCAGCTGCTGCAGAACCTCCTAATACACACCTCAGCTGCTGCAGAGCCTCATAATACACACCTCAGCTGCTGCAGAACCTCCTAATACACACCTCAGCTGCTGCAGAACCTCATAATACACACCTCAACTGCTGCAGAACCTCCTGATACACGCCTCAGCTGCTGCAGAACCTCCTAATACACACCTCAGCTGCTGCAGAACCTCCTAATACACACCTCAGCTGCTGCAGAACCTCCTAATACACACCTCAGCTGCTGCAGAACATCATAATCCACACCTCAGCTGCTGCAGAGCCTCCTAATACACACCTCAGCTGCTGCAGAGCCTCATAATACACATCTCAGCTGCTGCAGAACCTCCTAATACACACCTCAGCTGCTGCAGAACCTCCTAATACACACCTCAGCTGCTGCAGAACCTCCTAATACACACCTCAGCTGCTGCAGAACCTCTTAATACACACCTCAGCTGCTGCAGAACCTCTTAATACACACCTCAGCTGCTGCAGAACCTCTTAATACACACCTCAGCTGCTGCAGAGCCTCATAATACACACCTCAGCTACTGCAGAACCACATAATACACCTCAGCTGCTGCAGAACCTCATAGTACACACCTCAGCTGCTGCAGAACCTCATAATACACACCTCAGCTGCTGCAGAACCTCATAATACACACCTCAGCTGCTGCAGAACCTCATAATACACACCTCAGCTGCTGCAGAACCTCATAATACACATCTCAGCTGCTGCAGAGCCTCCTAATACACACCTCAGCTGCTGCAGAACCTCCTAATACACACCTCAGCTGCTGCAGAACCTCATAATACACATCTCAGCTGCTGCAGAACCTCATAATACACACCTCAGCTGCTGCAGAACCTCCTAATACACATCTCATCTGCTGCAGAACCTCATAATACAAACCTCAGCTGCTGAAGAACCTCATAATACACACCTCAGCTGCTACAGAACCTCCTAATACACACCTCAGCTGCTGCAGAACCTCATAATACACACCTCAGCTGCTGCAGAACCTCCTAATACACACCTCAGCTGCTGCAGAACATCCTAATACACACCTCAGCTGCTGCAGAACCTCATAATACACACCTCGGCTGCTGCAGCACATCCTAATACACACCTCAGCTGCTGCAGAACATCCTAATACACACCTCAGCTGCTGCAGAACATCATAATACACACCTCAGCTGCTGCAGAACCTCCTAATACACACCTCAGCTGCTGCAGAACCTCCTAATACACACCTCAGCTGCTGCAGAACATCATAATACACAACTCAGCTGCTGCAGAACCTCATAATACATACCTCAGCTGCTGCAGAACCTCCTAATACACACCTCAGCTGCTGCAGAACATCATAATACACACCTCAGCTGCTGCAGAACCTCCTAATACACACCTCAGCTGCTGCAGAACCTCCTAATACACATCTCAGCTGCTGCAGAACCTCATAATACACACCTCAGCTGCTGCAGAACCTCCTAATACACACCTCAGCTGCTGCAGAACCTCATAATACACACCTCAGCTGCTGCAGAACATCATAATACACAACTCAGCTGCTGCAGAACCTCATAATACATACCTCAGCTGCTGCAGAACCTCCTAATACACACCTCAGCTGCTGCAGAACATCATAATACACACCTCAGCTGCTGCAGAACCTCCTAATACACACCTCAGCTGCTGCAGAACCTCCTAATACACATCTCAGCTGCTGCAGAACCTCATAATACACACCTCAGCTGCTGCAGAACCTCCTAATACACACCTCAGCTGCTGAACGGGAAAAAGTTACAGATTTGGCCGCAAATCCCCTTTGACTCCGAATCGGCGACAGATCTCCCCCGGACAGTGATGAGACTCCTGCAGATGCGGTGTAATCGCCATCGCCCTTTACCGGTATTATTGACCGGATCCATTAAAGCGTAATTAATAAGCGGCTGTTTCTGAGAAGTCACGGCTTTTTTTCCGCGGAGAATAAAATCTTTCCAGAAGTTACTTTTGTGCAGGGGGATTAATTTCGCTTCTGCATAAAACGTCTTTGATGTGACGGGAGGAATTCATGAGCCGAAACTACAAAGGCTGAAAAGGACTTTGATGGTTTATACAAGATCCTGAGCCGCGGACGACATATCGCCCGCGAATCTGCGCAAATTGTCTTACAACCGTTCAGATGTCATTAGGGTTTCGCATTTCGCTTCTCGACATAAAATCCTGGAGGGATCGCGGCTGTGGAAGAGGGTGCGGATGCATCTCATCACCTGCCCGCGAGGCACAGACGACTCCACCGCCGTCCGCTATCGGATATGTCAGTCACGGTTACCCGGGGAGGCCGCTCTGCTTCTACTTCTCCCCTGTTTACATTGCTCTATACTAATACAGTTGTGTGCAAAAGTAAGTGCACCCCTTGTCACATGCATACGGATAATATCAAATCCAGAAACATAAAAGCTATAAAAAATATAAATAACAAAAACATAATTTACAAAGCAAAAAACTTTACCAATTCAAACATTTTTGTGAAAAAGTAAGTGCACCCCTTGTCATATACATATAATGTTCAAAATATCAAAAGTAATAGTAAAAGCAATTAAACAAAAACTGTAATATTTCATAAATATAAAAAAAGTATGTTTTATTTTTTTTTTAAAGTAAGTGCACCTCTAGATTTATCACTACCTGAACCCCTTTAAAGGGGATTTCCAGCAATTAGAAAAACATGGCTGCTTTCTTCCAACAACAGCGCCACACTTATCTGCAGGTTGTGTGGGGTATTGCAGCTGCTTTTACTGGAATGAATGCAGTTTTAATAAATAATAATAATAATAATAATAATAATTGGGGCTGAGCTGCAATACCATATCCAACCTGTGGATATGAGTGGCGCTGTTTAAAAAAAAAAAAAAAAAGACACTTTTTTTTCTGATCCTGGACAGCCCCTTAACCCCTTAGTGACCAGCCTGTTTTTGGCCTTAGTGACCAAGCGTTTTTTTTTTCTTTTTTCATCGTCGCGTTCCAAGAGCTATAACTTTTTCATTTTTCCGTCTATATAGATGTATGAGGGCTTATTTTTTACGGGAGAAGTTGTAGTTTTTAATGGTGCCATTTTGGGGTACAGATAACTTTCTGATTAACTTTGATTAACTCTTTCTGGGAGGGAAATGGGAAAAATTGCAATACCACCACTGCGTTTTTACATTATAAATTTTACGGCGATCATTTTTCGGTATAAATTACAACATATATTTATTCTCTGGATCAATACGATTACAATGATACCAAATACATATAGTTTTTTTTGCGTTTTACTACTTTTTTGCAATAAAATCCTTTTTTTAAAAGAAAAAAAAAGTTTTTGCATTGCTGATTCCCAAGAACAAATTTTTTTTAAATTTTTCTTTCTATGGAGTTGTGTCAGGGCTTCATTTTTGCGGGACAACTTGTACTTTTCATTGGTATCCTTTTTGAGTAAATGACACTTTTTGATCGCTTGTTATAACGATTTTTTGGTGGCAACTAAGAATAAATTAGCAATTGTCTTTTTTTTTTTTCAATTTTTTTTTAAATTGTGTTTACCGTAGGGGCTAAGTTTTGTGATATTTATGTAGTACGGGTCGTTACGGACACGGCAATACCAAACATATGGGGAAGATTTTTTTTTGCAATTTTTTTTTATTGAAAAGCTTATTTTCAATGGAAAAAAAGAGTAATTTTTTTTTTATGGGATTTTTTTAATAGAAAAAATGTGTTTTGCTTTTTTTTACTTTTTTTACCACTTAATAGTCCCACAGAGGGACTATAACAAACAGTACTTTGATTGCCTTTAAAATGCAATGCATTATCCCTATAGTGCAATGCTATTCATACTTTGACCAGCAGGCTGCGCCAGAGAGGCTCAGTCTGCTGGTAATGTACTCAAGGCTGGTCTGGGGCCTAGATCAGACCCCTGCCAGCCTTCCCACACATCGGCACCCTGCGATCGCTTTTGCAGGGTGCCAATGGGAGACAGAGGGAGACCGCTCCCTCTGTCAGCACTTTACATGCGGCGGGCGCCATTGCCGACGGCATGTAAAGTGTTAAACAGCCCGGATCGGCACTCCTGCCGGTCCGGGCTGTTAGAGCAAGGCCGCGGCTTTCATGTGAGAGCCGGGCCCGTGCTCCCCGCTGCACGGGAGACCCGTGCAGCGCTTAGACTGGGCCGCCGTGAAAAAGCGGCGGTCCAGCCTAAGGCCCCTTAGTGACCGCCGTAAAAAGGCGTATGGGTGGTCACTAAGGGGTTAAAGGTGTTGGCCCATCTCATATATTGGTGGCGTATGACCTGTGGGACCAGCACCTACTGTATCTCAACAACGGAACCTGCAAAGTGAAGGAGAGTGGGGTGAGCGAGGTGCATGTGCGGCTGTCCTCCATTCATTTCTATGGGAGTGCCAAAAATAGTAACAAGAGCAACGCCCTTGACTATTTTTGGAAGTCCCATAGAAATGAATGGAGGGCGGCCGCGTATCCGCGGTCCATTCTCCTTCGCTTTGCAGGTTCCGTTCTAGAGATCAGTGCGGGTCCCAGAGGCTCTATTCCACCGATGTATTTAGCGGATGCAGAGTTTTTTCCTTCCATTGGCCACATTCTAAAGGCTATAACTTTCTGATCTTCCTCTTGGTGAGGATTGGGGCTGAGCGAATTGAAGTATCCGAAGTGGACTTCGATCCGAATTTCAAAGAAACTTCGATTCACCCTGAAGCCGAATTTCCTCGTGCTTCGTGGTAACGAATCAATTTTCCCTGAAATGGCGGTAAAATAAAATCATACTCGCCTCATCCATTTGAGCGCCAAGAGGCCGCTACCGCCGTCTTGATTGAAGATCCCGCGCACGAAATTGACATCACACACCACACGGATCTTCAATCAAGATGGCCGCGGCGGCCTCTTTGCACGGAAATAGATAAGTTGAGTATTTTTTTTTTAACCTGATTAACCCCTGGAAGCCCTAATTTTTCTTCTCAGATGCCGCGATCAGCAATGAACGCGGCATCTGAGGGCTTCAATGATGGGGGCGGCGCATATGCCTTTCCCCGTCGTTGCGCCCACTGCTTACAAAGAATTTTGATTTGTGACAAAAATCGAATCAAATCGAATTTTTGTAAACTTTGCTCATCACCAGTGAGGATTTATGTTTTTGCAGGACTGTTTGTAATAATACTGGGGGGGAGGGGGTCATGTTGTTTATCTATTAATCTTCAGTATTTTTTGGTATTTTTTATGCCTCTTGCCGTGAAGTATAAATAACATTCTCTCTTTTTTTATGAGTTGTTGCAACATCAAAGTCTTATTTTTGCTTTTCTTTTGTTAGAATTTTTTACCTCTTCTTTTGGTCCCACTCGGGGACTTGAACATGCGATCATCTGATCTCTTATAGAATCCATGATCACACTGACGTGTCTCAGGCCTGGAGGCTGGTGGTGTTTTTTCCTGACATAATGACATGTTATGTCCCTAAACATGAAATCCAAATTTTTGGATTTTCCCCTTGATGTAGCTGTATAAGGGCTCATGCACACGGCAACAGCCGAGGCCATATTGCGGCTCACATACAGTGCGTCCGCAATACACGGGCAACGGCCGCGTGCACCCCGCATAACGTATCGCTTCACTTCACTTAAATGGGTCCACAATCCCGTAGATGCGGTGCGGAACGGAGGCACGAATCGGAACCCCACAGAAGCACTATGGAGTGCTTCCCTCGTGTTTCTGTCCGTGCCTCCACACCGCAAAAAAATAGAACTTGTTCTATTTTTTTTTTGAGGTGCGAACAGTCGGATGCGGATCACGGATCCCATTGAAGTGAATGGGTCCTCAATCCGCATACGGAAGCCCCACGGTCAGTGCCTGTGCATTGCGGACCGCAAATTGCAACGGCCGTGTGAACAAGCCCAAAGGCTTTTTTTTTTTAATGCTGGTCTATTATGGAGTTTTATTGATTAAGGCCCCATTCACACGACCGTATGAATAGGGCCGTATCTGTTCCGCAATATTGCGGAATAGATGCGGCCCCATTCACCTCTATGGGAGCGCACAGCCGCGGCTCTGCATAAGAAGATAGAACATGTCCTATACTTGTCCGCATGCACGGACAAGTATAGGCATTTTAAATGGGGCCGCAATAATGTGGACCCGCAAAAATACAGTCGTGTGAATGAGCCCTAACTTTTATTATTATTATAATTGTTTTCTGCTGAGGGGATTTGCCATTGCTTTTTGGAATTTTTTTTGTTTTCTACATTCGCAATGCGGTATAAATGCTGTAAGTAACTTTGCTCTGCATTATTCTATTTTATGATTTCAGGCTCAGTTTGTTTATTAAAAAAGGGTCATTTTTTACTTTGGCAGTTTTTTTTATTATTTTTTAACCATTTTTCCGCTTGGACAGGTATTTTTGCTTTTAATTTTTGTTTTTACTTTTCAGGGGTTTTTTTGTTCTCACTTTGCAAATTTCTTTTATTTCTAAAACCTATGAATTTGGAAGGTTTTTTTTAACGTTGCCATGTTTTTTTTTTTTTTGGCCTTTTTTTTGCATTCTGGCAGTTTTTTGTTTCAATTTGTTGTTTTTTTTTCCTTTGGAAGTCTTTTTAGTTTGGCAGGTTTTTTTACATGCTTTTTCAGCTTTTATTTCTTTTTCTTTTTTACATTTTTTCTCTTTTTTCTTCCAAGGAAACCGATTATGTGATTACTTACGTAATACACTGTAACACTTCATACCACTGACAGTCTGTTAGGCCTTGCATTAGGCTTTCCCTAGTGGTCATATACAGTAGTATTGGGAGGCCTAAGGGGTTGTACTGTGTTTGTTCCTGACATAGGGACTTGTCCGGTCCCAAAGAGCGGTGAATGTACAGAACCTAATATATAGAAAATGTAGAAAAATCTACTTAACAGGTCATTAACACGCAGTGTTTCTCTGAAAACCAATATATTTGTTAGCGCCCCGAAGGCTGTAGTAACTCCTCAGCTCCCTGTGATTGTATTGCAGGGGCACTGATCATCCAGCAGAGGGAGCCGTCTCTCCTTGTCAGAGCCCTTAATCTTGCACCACTGACGCTAATAGAGGCTGTGACTGGACTTGCCCTTTAAATCTTCATCTTCAGTAGTAAAAAGTCCCCTGTTTTCTATCACATTAGACCCAAGGACATAATTAATTTCAACCTTTACGTTTTCTCATCCTTTGCCCCTCAGTAGTGTCTTATTATCATAACTGATGACATTTCGGGGACTCATTGCCGTCTTCATCTGAAATGTCACAGTTTAACACTTTTTAGTGAGACTGGCTATAAGATCTGCAGAGAAACAGCACAAATCACAACATTCAAGTGCTGTACAGTACGTCACCATCGTCCTGGGCGAACAACTGCAATCCCACAGACATTCCTATAAATGCTGCAGTGCTTGCTCAATAGGTACAGTACACCGGCGTAGATACAGTACCATTGTAGGACTGCCTAGCTCCCCACTATGATATAATGTACATAATTTTGTGTTAGGTTCAATATTCTCTGTTCATTCATTTCAATTATACCTGCAGAAGAATCCTCATTTTTTTATTTTGTGATAAATGATATAATTCTGTCTACTTGCAGCCACCTCTAGGGGGAGCTAATTACACATGGATTCATACTACTGGTATTGAACTCAGTAAGGACTGTATATGCCTCAGTGCAGTGATATCATCCATGTGGTGTCTGCAGGTAGACAGTATTTGTGAGCAGGGGAAGCAGTCATATGCCATTTATTAAGAGCCTGTTCATTAGTCCAGGAAACAAACAAAAAAAAAACCAAAACAGCTCCACAGGTTGTATGTGATGTTTTCTCCTAGCTACATTTATTCAGTAGCGGTGAACTACAATACTAAAAACAATGAACGAGAATACTGCTCTGGAATACAATGCAGGATGTAATGTATGTATGTACACAGTGACTCCGCCAGCAGAATAGTGAGTGCAGCTCTGGAGTATAATACAGGATGTAATTCAGGATCAGTACATGATAAGTAATGTAATGTATGTACACAGTGACTGCACCAGCAGAATAGTGAGTGCAGCTCTGGAATATAATACAGGATGTAACTCAGGATCAGTACAGGATAAGTAATGTATGTACACAGTGACTGCACCAGCAGAATAGTGAGTGCAGCTCTGGAGTATAATACAGGATGTAATTCAGGATCAGTACATGATAAGTAATGTAATGTATGTACACAGTGACTGCACCAGCAGAATAGTGAGTGCAGCTCTGGAATATAATACAGGATGTAACTCAGGATCAGTACAGGATAAGTAATGTATGTACACAGTGACTGCACCAGCAGAATAGTGAGTGCAGCTCTGGAGTATAATACAGGATGTAACTCAGGATCAGTACACAGTGACTGCACCAGCAGAATAGTGAGTGCAGCTCTGGAGTATAATACAGGATGTAACTCAGGATTAGTACAGGACAAGTAATGTAGGTACACAGTGACTGCACCAACAGAATAGTGAGTGCAGCTCTGGAGTATAATACAGGATGTAACTCAGGATCAGTACAGGATAAGTAATGTATGTACAAAATCACTCAACTTTTATCTAAACTGAAATATTGGGTACACCCTTTATTATAAAAAGATGTGAAGGAATCAGTCTGAGAACCTTCTGACTGTTGGATAAATGGGGCTGCCACTAGTCATGAATGTAGAGTTTTTTTTTCCTATTTTGATGGATCTACTTATTTGGTAATTGCTCTGTTTTTCAGATGTACTGAGCTGCACTACCCATCAAATCTTCCACCTACGAGTATCATTATTACCTTTCACAATGAGGCTCGATCCACACTTCTGAGAACGATTAGGAGGTAAGATAAATCCTTTGACAGGAGTATGTCATTCGTTCACACATGGCGGTGTGCACTGTAAATTCTCATCACATTGTTTCTTCTGCAGTGACATTGCAGGTTATCATCTGAAGTGCCGCTAATTAAAACACTCACCGGAACAGCTAAAAAGCTGCTCTGAGATGACAGTCGGGTTGAAGGTTGCAGAGATTCATGAAAGGAGTTGCTGACATTTCCTATTGAGCTGTCTCATTTTATACTCAGGAATTCTTCAACAATTAGCAAAAGATGAGAACAAAAATCAATATAAATAGAAGCGTCTCAGGAGATAAATACCCGGCGCTCAAAATCTCCAACAAGTAAACAAGATTTAAGTTTTAATAGTTTCTTTTTCTAAATGCAGAATATCATTATCTTTCTTGAAATAAGGCTTAATATTGTGCACAAAAATAGACTTTAGCAACAGGGTTCATGTCTAAGCCATCCCGGACGAGCCCCCAAAAAGTGTAACATATTATTTATTTTGCTCACTTATATAGCGCTGCCATATTCCCCACGACTTTACAGGCATTATCATTAATTGCTGTCTCCATTGGAGCTCACAATCTAAGCCCTCTACTAGTATGTATTTGGAGTGTGGGAGGAAACCCGAGTACCTGGAGGAAACCCAAACAAAAACGGGGAGAACATACAGCAGATATTGTTCTTGGTCAGATTTCAACCTGGGACACCAGCGCTGCAATGCTAACCACTGAGCTACCGTGTTGTGTACTGATAATGATCATCAGGTCCTGTAAAGAGCACTTTTTAAAATGTTGTAAGTTGTATGTGTCGCAGGTTAAAAACCTTGGTTTGTACAGTGTTTAAATAGGTGGTACGTCTCATATCCATATGATGTCACCACCCAAGTTTACCCAGCAGAACATTTCTCAGAGCAACACACTGCCACCGCCGTCTTTTCTTCTTTCTATAGTGCATCCTGGTGCCATCTCTTCTCCAGGTAGAAACATACATCCAACCATTCACATGATGTAACATAAATTATCAGGCCAGGCTTTCTTCTTCCACTCTCTCATTGTCCGATTCCGATGCTCCCATTGTAGGTACTTTCGGTGTGGAGAGGGATCATCATGGGCATTTTAGACCGTTGGTGACTGCAGAACTGAATACATACAAAATGTTATTTCCTATGCGTCGCTAAACCTTGTTAGCAATTAGCTCTTTTCTCTTGAATTGGACTAGAAGGGTCAGTCTCACTTTTTTACAGATATCAATGAGCCTGTATCGTCCTTGAGTCTTACGCCAGTTCATTGCTTGTCCTTCGTCAGATCACTTTTGGTAGGTACTATACACTACGTTCTGTGAACCCACTGCAAGACCATCTGTTTTGGAGATGCCCTAACCCAGTTGTCTACGCATCACATTTTGGCCCTTGTCTCAGATACTTGCACTTACTTGTCCATTTTCCTGCTATCTATCTATCTATCTATCTATCTATCTATCTATCTATCTATCTATCTCATATCTATCTATCTATCTATCTCAGATCTATCTCATATCTATCTATCTATCTATCTATCTATCTATCTATCTATCTATCTATCTATCTATCTATCTATCTATCTATCTATCTATCTTGAAATCTGTTTCATTGTTGCATTTTCCTGATTACTACAACTAGACAGATTGTCCCAGCATCCCCCACCCATGAGTACAGTGTCAGCAGATAAATCCTGTTGTGTTCAGCTTCCTGTCTTCACCACCTTTAACCGTAAAGACAGATTGTTCCAGAGATGTGATGGAGTCACCCGTCTTGGATCTCGGCAGGACCAGCCCTGCAGGAGTTGTTTATGCACACGCAGAGTTTTGAGCCGTCCAGCTGCTGATTTTCTAACCTTACATGTTTACCAGGGACATGTTCCATCTTTTAAATAGATTAATGTCGTTAGATTTTGGTGGAGTTTGTGCTTTCCCCATGTATTCTCCACTCCAGTGGCTTGTAACACATATTTATTACCTTTATGTTTGGTTTTCACTTATGTTTCAGTTTATTTTTTGGAAATAGTTCACACATTGCTGATGACAGATCCTGCATTCTTACTTAGGTGTCTCTATTTAATACCGTGAGTGCAAAAGGGTGTACTATGGGCAGTGGTAATGACCTTACCTTATTAAAGAGGCTCTGTCACCCAGATGAAACCTACTCTATCAGGCATATAGCCTGGTAGGGCTGATGACGCTGATAAAAGCCATACATTTTATTCTGATGTAAGATGTCCTGTTTTGCAGAAAAAGAAACTTTTAAAAATATTCAAATAAGGCATCGGAGCACTCGGAGGCGGGCTTATGCCGTCTGAGCACTGCTTCACCTACGCCCCTTTTCCTTTCTAACGCTGCTTCCTCCACTAAATAACGCCCCATTGACTCTTGACTGACAGCGCTAGACCCACCCGTCTAGCGCTGAGTTCCAGCTCCCGCACACTCGCCTCCTTGCCGGCACGTGCGCACAGCATCTTTTCTTTCCTGTCCCGGCTTCTGAATATGTCTTCTGCACACACACCGCCACGTCACTGAACCCAGAACTGGCTGCGCATGCGCAGAAGACATATTCAGAAGCCGGGACAGAAAAGAAAAGATCCTGTGCACACGTGTCGACAAGGAGGCGAGTGCGCAGGCGCTGGAACTCAGCACTAGACCGTCATTAGCCCTACCAGGCTATATGCCTGGTAGGGTAGGTTTCATCTGGGTGACAAAACCTCTTTAAAGGTGTTTTTCAAAAAAATAAGTAATGCCAGCATTTAACTTCACTGCATTATATAAGTCAGATGATGATTTGAGTACATTTTGACTCCTCCAGCATAATTGTGATCCGTGACCCGCACCCTGTGTATCAGATCTCTGCCTTTCCTTCCCCTTCCAGCTTGAACATCACAGATCCAAGCCTGCTTGAAGCCCTGCTGGAAACACCTCACCCTAAGACACATCATCATTGCTGACATCATATCTACAGGGCAGGGTCCAGGGGAATGAGAAGAACACTGCCCCCAGAGACAAGGTCATTGATGATGTTGATAGGGGAGAGCCTTATGGAGGCTCTTATGGTGGCAATGGAGTCCATGAGGAGACATGAAGTACAGAGAGGACGGACAGGACAGACTGTGGTAATGGAGACTGCATACAAGAGCTGGTGCTCATCAGCCACATCTGCTCATGTACTCCATTCCTACAGAGATTCAGCTGAAGATCTTATCATCTGTATTCAGGATCATAATCCCTGACAAGCAGAGAAGAGAGGAGGATGAGGCAGCTCTTTACCTCAGTGTTGTGAAGTAAGTTGTCCTTCTGTGTTATTAGGACAGGTTCTGTGTGCACTAATAGGACGGCGGCCATTTTATTTCCCTAATGATTGCTCCCAGACAAAATGAGCCATTATAACGAATGTTTAAGTATTTTAATTTTCTTAATTCCCGGAGAACCCCTTTAAGTAATTGTGGTAGTCACGTTGGTTAAAGGGGTTATCCAATAGTAGAAACACCCCCCACAATGCCCGGGCCCCTCCTATAGACGATACTTACCCATTCCTCGGCATCCCCTTCCCCTTGGATCCCTGCACATCTGCTGTTGCGTTTTGCAAAACGGAACAGCTGACCCCTAATAGAACAGTCCTATCGTTGTCCGTAATGTGTGGACAATAATAGGACATGTTCTATTTTTTGCAGACCCATTGACATGAATGGTTCTGTTTATGGTCCGCCACAAAAATGGAACTTGGACATGGAAAGAAAATACATTCTTGTGCATGAGCCTTAAGGCCTAGTTCACACTTCAGTTATTCTGTCAGCGATTCCATCAGTGATTATGAGTGAAAACCAGGTTTGGGTCAAAAACACAGAAGAGGTGCAGATCTTTCCCTTACACCTTATGTCTCTGGAGGCTTCACTCCTGGTTTTGGCTCACAATAACTGATGGAAATAACTGACCAAATAACTGAAGTGTGAGCTGGGCCTTATCAATATTTCTTTTCAAACCACAAAAGATTTCAAGACTGGAGCACATTTTGGATCTTGTTGTCCTATTTTTATATTGCTGGCTCTTTGGCCCCATACTGCCGGTGCAGATGTTGTACAGCACAAAAACATAAATAAACTTCAAAATGACTATTTTTTTAATGTTGGTATTCATCTTGGGGATTTTTGGACATTTTAAGCTTTTGGCTTTTTAATTTTTTTTTTATAAATAAAAAAACATGTTTTTTTTAAAGTTCTACACAAAAAAAAGCTGTACTAAATAGCGCTAAAACAAATATATAATGCTTCCTATAGGACGCATTATTTCCCCCCCCCCCCTAAAGTGGGGGCAAATGTCTGTACGTCTTATGGGGCGAATACTAATGAACTCTTCCATTATGGAAACTCTCATTTGTATCGGAGGACCATTAAGCAGTGAATGCTGCGCTGCCCGGGCTCTGTACTCACCGCTTCCTGGTCTTTCTCGGCTGTGCGCTAACCTTTGACCTACGCACAGTGTGAGAACATTAGAGCTCTGTGACCTCAGGCTGTGTGGCGCCAGGTCACAGCACAGTGCGCAGCAGGAAAAACACGAAGAGAGCTGGATGATAGGAGCGGCGTCCGGAGAGTTAAGTTGTTTTATTTTTTTTCTCTGATCTGAGCATGGGGGTCATTCACATTGAGCTCTGATCTAAGGTCTGATTGAGGGACTTAATAACATGAAGACTTATTAATATGGAGGTCTGATAATATGGGGGTCTGATTAACATTGGGGGTCTAATCTGGGGTCTTATGAACATTTGGGATCTGATCTGAGCTCTGATTGGGGTCTTATTAACATTGGGGGTCTGATCTGGGGTCTTATTAACACTGGGGGTCTGATCTGAGGTCTGATTGGGAGTCTGATCTGAGCTCTGATTGGGGTCTTATTAGCATTGGGGGTCTGATCTGAGGTCTGATTGGGGTCTTATTAACATTGGGGGTCTGATCTGAGGTCTGATTGGGAGTCTGATCTGAGCTCTGATTGGGGTCTTATTAATATTGGGGGACTGATCTGAGATCTGATTGGGGTCTTATTAACATTGGGGGTCTAATCTGAGTCTTATTAACATTTGGGATCTGATCTGAGCTCTGATTGGGGTCTTATTAACATTGGGGGTCTGATCTGAGCTCTGAATGGGGTCTTATTAACATCGGGGGACTGATCTGAGATCTGATTGGGGTCTTATTAACATCGGGGGACTGATCTGAGATCTGATTGGGGTCTTATTAACATTGGGGGTCTGATCTGAGCTCTGAATGGGGTCTTATTAACATTGGGGGTCTGATCTGAGCTCTGATTGGGGTCTTATTAACATTGGGTGTCTAATCTGAGCTCTGATTGGGGTCTTATTAACATTGGGTGTCTAATCTGAGTCTTATTAACATTTGGGATCTGATCTGAGCTCTGATTGGGGTCTTATTAACATTGGGGGTCTGATCTGAGGTCTGATTGGGAGTCTGATCTGAGCTCTGATTGGGGTCTTATTAATATTGGGGGACTGATCTGAGATCTGATTGGGGTTTTATTAACATTGGGGGTCTAATCTGAGTCTTATTAACATTTGGGATCTGATCTGAGCTCTGAATGGGGTCTTATTAACATCGGGGGACTGATCTGAGATCTGATTGGGGTCTTATTAACATCGGGGGACTGATCTGAGATCTGATTGGGGTCTTATTAACATCGGGGGACTGATCTGAGATCTGATTGGGGTCTTATTAACATTGGGGGTCTGATCTGAGCTCTGAATGGGGTCTTATTAACATTAGGGGTCTGATCTGAGCTCTGATTGGGGTCTTATTAACATTGGGTGTCTAATCTGAGTCTTATTAACATTTGGGATCTGATCTGAGCTCTGATTGGGGTCTTATTAACATTGGGGGTCTGATCTGAGGTCTGCTGAAAAATAGTTTTTCTTATTATTTTATTTTTATAGGGTGAAAAATATTTTTTTACATTTTTTATGATAGAAAAAGGGAAAAAAATGTGTGTACACTTGTATGCTTTACACACAAAATCTGTTATAGTATTTCTAAAACTAATACATATTTTATTTTTTATGAAAGAAAAAGGGAGAAGTGTGCTTGTGTGTGTAAGTCTGCTATACTATTGCTAAAACTAATATATAACTTTTTTATGTGACTTTTTTATTTTTGTTTTTTTTAAAACTTTTCTGAATGAAATAAAAGGTGTATTAACCTCCTCCTACCACAGTCAGGACAGGAATGGGTTAATACACGGCAGGATCACAGATAACTTTACAACCAGCAGGGGCTGCGCACACATCAAGGATCTTAGCTGTCACTGTGATCTTATGCCCAGAGACCACTTCAGCTGGTCTCCAGGATCTTCACTGTGACCGCAGCTGATCTGACCTGCAGAATGTAATGTAACCAGCTGCTTTTATATGGCGGTTAGGCTTGTATCAGACTGCCGCCAGACTGTCTCGGCATTGAATGCCAAGAATCGGCCCTACGAAAACTTCTGTGTGCAGCGTTATTTGTCCGTCCGATTCTCGTAATATTTGCCAGACCACCGCCGGACCCTATTACAGTTAACGGGGCCGAACGGCATTCTCTTAGCGTTTGGCAATACCAGATCTGGCAGGCAAATGCAAACGTGAAATATGCTTTACGGTATAAAGCCGTGCGGTAAGTAAGTAAGTAAGTGATTAATCAATAAATTATATGTACCCCTTAAAGGGGTTGTCTCACGAAAAATATTCTACAGTTTTTAAACCAGCATCTAGATCTGAATACTTTTGTAATTGCATGTAATTAAAAATTTTGTATAGCCAGTGAGTTATTCAATAAAATGTGTCTGTATAGCCCCACTTAATTTCTTATTTCTTTGACCTGCTCACTGAGAAGGCCGCACATGCTCAGTTTCATCCTTCAACTGCCTCCTGAGCTGTGATAGGGAGAACTGAGACACGCCTCCTGAGCTGTGATAGGGAGAGCTGAGACACGCCTCCTGAGCTGTGATAGGGAGAACATGGACACGCCCCCTTAGCTGTAGCAGAAAAGACACTCCCCTCGAGCTGTCAGCTTGATATAAATCTAGTAGAGAAATGAATGAGGAGATCTCTGGATCCATGTGAGGTACAGGGCTGGTTCTAGCTTTGTTAGAAAGAGATTGTCATGTACTATATAATGTCTGATTTTCATTTTTTACATTATTCGTGGGATAACCCCTTTAATGATGTCATTGAAAATACAATTCATCCCACATATAAACCCCAAGTTGTTGTACAGCTACGAAAAAATAAAACCGTTATTGCCGTTACAATGTGAAGATGAAAAAAAAGAAAACATTTTCCGGGTTTTAAAGGCCAAAATAGGCAGCTCGTTTAGGGCTGTAATCTAAGTAATCGCTTACATTTGGATGCCGCTAGCCTCTTATCGTACATTTTCCTGCGCAAGTGTTTCATTTCAGGCGCTTTTATTCATGGAATTTGTATCCGCGCTGTGATTAAGTGAAGGCTGAAATCAAATTAGGGTTAAAGGAAAAAAGTAATTCACTTTTTATGGATGACTGAACTATGATTAGATTTCACTTAACAGTCATCTATTATTTTTCTAAGCGGCGTACGTTTTCTATTATCAAAATGCAGATTCAAAAGAAGGAAACTTTACGTGAATTTTTTTGTACTTCCATTTTTTTTTTTTTTTTTTTGCATTCTTGTATTGGACTGTGGAAGTTTACTAAAACCTAGTAACAGCAAAGGTGAGCCAGGCAGGTGTGTGCCGGCGGACAGCCGGTAATGTGGACCCGCTGGGTCACAAATTGATTTGGTGTAGGGCAGAGTCTAAAGGATTGTGCCTACTTCACCCTTAACTCTAAGCAAGAGGGGTGTGGACCTTCCCGCAGATCGGAAAACTTATGAGTCACCAAGGCAGCAGAAGGAAATGTGGTCAATAGGCAAGAAGAGTTCGGTTGTGATCGGCCGACTTAAAATGAGAAGCAAACGCATAGACCGGGTCAAGACTACAAGCTAGATCGATACCAAATGGAGCAGGACCAAAAACACCTTTGCAAACTCAAGAACCAAAAGGACCTTTTTGCTTAGAGGGAATACTGGAGCACTTGGGCACCGTTTGGAGTCAGGGGAGATTAGCATAGACTGGCCCTTAAAGGGGTTGTCCGAGTTATGAAGAAAAAAAAATATAGTACTTTAAATCTGATGGACAGCAATATATAACTAATTTAAGCAAGTTTTAGGCAAAAAAAAATCTCTATTTCCTCATTTCCCTGGTTCTCTTCTGGCCTTTGTTTACCTGCAGTAATAACAATCTCTGCCCCTCCCCCCTCTCTGTAAAGGGAGTGAATACAAGTGCTGCCCTGAGTGACATGTCTGTCTGCTGGGATACTCAGCAGCATGTTGTATGTGTAGGACTACAAGTTCCAGCTGTACAATGACACTGCTGATACACACAGGATCTTCCCCCTACCTTTCTTGTACAATACAATACTTTGCATCTCCTCCAGATCAGCCCCAGTCAGCTCTGTGTCTGTAGGGTGAGGAGGGCAGATCCTGTGTCTCTTTACATCTGCAGCTGCTGTTGTAAAGCCTTCAGTGTCTTCTGGCTGAACGGATTAAAGAGGCTCTGTCACCATGTTGTAACCTATGTATATTAATACATAGGTTAATAGGCGCAGTTTTCCGATAAATCCACATACCTGTATTGCAGAGTAGAACGCAGCGGTTGTGGAGAAATCTTAACTTTAAAAATTATGCTAATGAGCCTTCGGAGCGGGGCGGGCTTTTTCCTTCCGAGCACTGCTTCTTCACCGCCCTCCCGGCTCCGAGGCTCTTGCGGACAGGGTCCTCATTCCTCTTGTTGGAATTGTTGACTTGTTTCTTGCTGTGCGATGTATGATTTTATTTGTACATGAACCCTCCGAAGTCGAATATGTTGTTGCCATATAAATAAAGATTATTATTATTGATTAGTTTCCGGGAAGTGACGGCGCGTGCACAGATGAATGGAAGCGCATGCGCCAGGCCCGGATACAATGCGCAGGCGCGGGATTTCAGCGCTAGACCGAACGGTCTAGCGCTGTCAGTCAGTTGATAAAGGGGCGTGCACTTAGGCAGGGGGGCGAGCCTTGGAGCCTGGAGGGCGGTGAAGAAGCAGTGCTCGGAAGGAAAAAGCCCGCCCCCCGGTGCTCTGAAGGCTCATTAGCATAATTTTTAAAGTTAAGATTTCTCCACAACCGCTGCGTTCTACTATGCAATACAGGTATGTGGATTCATCGGAAAACTGCGCCTATTAACCTATGTATTAATATACATAGGTTACAACATGGTGACAGAGCCTCTTTAATGTTTTATCTGAAGGAATCCAGGGAGAGAGCAGATAGCAGCAGCGGCAAAGCAAGGGGGGGGGCGTAGCCACCACAGTGACGTCTCGTGTACAGGCTGTTATCTGATCTCTGAGGCTTGTGCACGAAACATCACACAGCAGAGAGATAAGCTGACATCACAGCTCATGTGACCCTGAGTTAAATCTAAGAAACCGGCAGCTTTAGAAGCAGAAAGTGTATGGAAAAGCTGTTGTAATAAAAAATAACTCGGACAACCCCTTTAAAGAGGTATTCCCATTATAGACAATGGGTCCCACCGCTGGGACCCGCACCTATATCAAGAATGGAGCAGGGATCGCTGTGCCTGGAGGACCCTGGTTTCCCAGGGTCCGGCCACCACCAGGCGCCCATAGAAATGCTCCCATAGAAATGAATGAAGGGTGGCTGTGCATGCGCAGTGCACCCTTCGTTCATTTCCCCGCTCCATTCTCGATATAGGTGCGGGTCCCACCTCTGGACAATGGGGGCATATCCTAGCGATATACCCCCATTGTCTGTGATGGGAATACCCCTTTAAAGAGACTGTTAGTCGCCGCATGTGCTTGACCCATGGCCATAGCAGTGCAGTGAGCAAACACCTGGCACCCGGAGCTGAGCTGGAGAATTGGGACAATATGGCAAATACGGCTGCGCCACTCATACTGTTCTCATGAATACAGTTTATCCTAACAGCGCACCAAGTGGTCAGGCAGGGTACTGAATGTTGCAGTAAGGGGTTGTCCCATGTGGTCAAATGCTTTCCACATAACCTGTGCTAAATACTTTGTTGTGATAATAGAGGCAGTGTCCAGTAGCAGAGTCCCCAACATTCTATTACTGTTAGTGGAGCTTGAAAACTTAAAGGGTTTGTGCATGCTGGGAGTTGTAGTTTCACAACTGCTGGAGTTCTGGAGGTGGCTGACCCCTAAACTACAGCTAATCAATAATAATAATCTTTATTTATATGGCAACAACATATTCGACTTCGGAGGGTTCATGTACAAATAAAATCATACATCGTACAGCAAGAAACAAGTCAACAATTCCAACAAGAGGAATGAGGACCCTGTCCGCAAGAGCTTACAATCTATGAGGAGATTGGGGTGACACAGAAGGTAAAAAGTGATTAATATATACAGTGGTCCGACCATCTTAACACAATAGAGGAGTAGATATAAAGAAGCATGAGCCGTCACCAGCCGATATCTGTAGAGCTTGTGAGTGCATGGGGTGTGGTTGATACTGATGGGTATGATTCAGAAGAATGATGATTAGGTGGGGGGAGTGAATGGAGAAGAGTTAAATTAGGGGATGTGATAGGCTAACCTAAAAAGATTTTTAGGGAGCGCTTAAAACGGTGTATGTTGTGAATTAATCAAATTGCCTGGGGTAGGGCATTCCAGAGAACTGGTGCATCTCACGACCATGAGTAGGATGATAGACAGAAATGAGGGAAGAGATGTAGGGGGTGCGGCACTGTGGAGAGAAGTGTGGGTGAGAATGAGCAGTCTAAATGGAAACCTATACTGTATGGGCAACCAGTGGAGTGACTGGCACTGGGTGGAGACGACAGAGTAATGACTGACACAGGGCGGAGGCTTCGGAGTAGTGACTGGCACAGGACGGAGGGATCAGTGCAGTGACTGCCACTGGGCAGAGACATCAGAGTACTGACTCTCACAGGGTGGAGGGATCGGAGTAGTGACTGGCACAGGACGGAGGGATCGGTGCAGTGACTGGCACAGGACGGAGGGATCGGTGCAAAGACTGGCACAGGATGAAGGGATCGGTGCAGTGACTGGCACAGGACGGAGGCATCGGTGCAGTGACTGGCACAGGATAGAAGGATCGGTGCAGTGACTGGCACAGGGCGGAGGGATCGGTGCAGTGACTGGCACAGGGTGGAGGCATCTGTGCAGTGGAGTAGCGGTTAGATAGCTGGTACTGATAGTCTGATCGGGGCTGTGTAGAGAGGAAAGAGGAATGAACCTAAAACTGAACCTTGAGGAACCCCAACATTAACAGGATGAGGAGAAGAAGTAGAGCCAGCGAATGACACTAAAGGAGCAGCTAGAAAGATAGGAAGAAAACCAATAGAGAGTGGTGTCCTTAAGGCCAATAGATTGGAGTGTGGTGAGGAGGAGATGGTGATCTATAGTGTCAAATGCTGCAGAGAGATCCAGAAGAATGAGCAGAGAGTGCTCACCGTTGCTTTTGGCTGTCAGGAGGTCATTTATCACTTTGATGAGGGCAGCTTCTGTAGGGTGTGGAAACAAGATCTAATGGGTCTAGAAGATATAGAGAAAGCAGATGAGGCAAGAGTAGACCAAGCGATCCAGTAGTTTAGAAATGGGGGGGGGGGAGGAGAGACAGGTCTAGAGTTAGTTGGGTCAAGAGATGTTTGTTTTTTTAGTAACGGGGACAGAATGTTTGAAAAAGGAGGGGAGGTTACCAGAAGAGATACAGAGATTAAGAGTTAAAGGCACAGTCATGATTCTCAACATACATTATGATGCAACATATGAACCTAGGATTGTAAGAAGGTGGAGCTTATGTAAAAAAAAAAAAAACAACTTTGACAATAAGGATGGATCTTATCTGATCGTCTGCAGGGAGGCTTCTCGCTGTAGTATAAATCTCCACCTACTCCTATATCTGCAATATAGATCAGGCAAGGTAAAACCCACCCCTACATCTAGACTCCAGCCATCAATGATAACTGAGCTGGGGTTGAGGAGGAGAAGGGCTCTTGTTTTGTTTTTGCAGACTAACAATCGAGTAAATGTTTTCTCGTTCCATTAAAGGTTTATGTCTAAATTCTGAAATTCTTTAGATGTTGAGGATTTAGTACCAAGTACAAAATAAATGACCACAGAAGATGCTGAGGAACAGACCTCATGCACATAGTCATATTACAGCTCTATATAGCCAAAGGGGCTTTATCAGGGGCGTAGCTGTAGGGTGTGCCTAGGTAGAAGTTTCACCAGGGCCCTGGTTGCCAGTAATATGCTATAAGTGGCACAAGTTTTGCGTTTGGGCTAGTAACTTCACCTTATGTCTCTAGCTCCCATAGATCTCTATGGGGCCCTACCGAACCTCAACATGCCTCCAATTTCATGCAAAGGTTTTGCCAGATCCATACGACTCCTATAGGAAAAAAAATAGACTTTCCATCCTCCAGATATATTATTTCCAGGGTAGAATGTGCCCGATATATGGCACTGTGCAGAGCACCATGAGTGGTCAACAAGAGTCCATTCTGCCCCATAGTACAGAGCTTCAGGGGACTCCATAGACCTCTTGAACCTGGTGGCAGCGTGTGCATGAGGCCTAAAACAAACAAATGTTGCGCTCCACTGATAGACCGCTGCAATGTCGCCCCCGGGAGGGCTTGCTACATTTGAAGTCCTTGGCTACTGAGCGGTAATATTTCATGGCACTTTTCATCTTTAACCAGTGTCCTTGAGCGGTGATTTTCCGCCGGTCTTTATGCACAGTTTGGGCCGTAACTCTTCCGTCCGAGCAGATCGCTGTCAGCCGGTAATGACTCTTCCTCTTTTGCCCTTGAAGAGGTGCATTTTCCTCGGCTTTAATAACATTATTTGTATTGTTTTATGATTTTTCAGTTTTTTACTGGCCGCGCTTTCATGGAGATCCTACTGTTTCTATTATTTCTAGATGGCGGCAGACACTGACATTTAATCAAGGGATGTGAACCATCGCTTATGTGCATCGCCAGACCTTGGGTTCCAGCTCATATATTTCTATTGGGAATCTTACTCTCCATGTCAAACATTTTATACATTTTTGCATCTTTGTACCTGAGGGCAAGATATTCGTAAGAGTTAGGGCTCATGCATACGACCGGTGCCAGCCCGTGCTCTTATTGCGGCCCACATACGGCAGGTCCGCAATACACGGGCACCGGCCGTGTGCAGCCCGCATCACGGATCGCGGACCCATTCGCTTCAATGGGTCCGCAATCCGGGAGATGTGGAGCGGAGGCATGGATCGGAACATGGATCTGGCCGTGCCTCCGCAACACAAAAAAGTAGCACAAACACTACTTTTTTGCGGACCCCATTCAAATGAATGGGTCGGCGATCCGCATGCGGCGGCCCCAATGTCAGTGCCCGTGCGTTGTGGACTGCAAATTACGGTCCACAGCACGGGCACTGACTGCACACACTCGTGTGCATGAGCCCTTAGAGTGAACCAAACCCTGAACGTGGAAGACCACTGCATTCTTTTTGCTCTGGGCATCTATTACCCCTTTCCCAACCCTCCCCAGATCTCCACCCAGTCATCGAGTTGTGACATGTTAGAATATGAGTCCGATGGGCGGCTCTATCCAGTGATTGACCGCAGTTTCATGTCAATCACTGATTAGCTCCGCCCACCAGCAAGTAGGCAGATTACCTCCCCTCTTATGCACACTCTAAATAGCCTTTGACTCAGATACTGCACCATGACCGTAGCCAGGGAATCCACTTCAAATCTTGTCTATGGCACTTGTTCTTTTGGAAATATGTAACTGGGGGATGTACATAGCTCCCAGTGCTACTGAGACAATTTTTCCATGAACACACAGGAGGATTATTTGCAGGAGGTATACTTTTTACATGCTGTTTTTCTCATATATGCTGCAGCAGGCCTTCTGCAGTGCTCACCCCCAGCAGGTTGATGAGTGCACAACATGAGATTATTCTCCAGTCTGCAAGAAGATGTCTCCCACTAGGTTCCTTATACCTTTCTCCTCTTTGACAGAGTGCACCAACTTCTTGGATGGGGCTTGCCTCTTTCTTCACCAGCAGCACCGCCTGGCTCATGTTATCCATACTGCTTAGGCATCAGAGCATCAGTGATGCTCATTTTCTCTTAGGGACATTTTTCATATGGTGGACTCTGGCTCCCTGCTTATATCACCATACATGGAAACAGTGTGTCACCATACAGGGAGTCCTATGACACTATACAGGGAGTTAGTGTGTCACCATACAGGGAGTCCTATGACACTATACAGGGAGTTAGTGTGTCACCATAAAAGGAGTCCTATGACACTATACAGGGAGTTAGTGTGTCACCATAAAAGGAGTCCTATGTCACTATACAGGGAGTCCTATGTCACTATACAGGGAGTCCTATGACACTATACAGGGAGTCCTATGACACTATACAGGGAGTCCTATGAGACTATACAGGGAGTCAGTGTGTCCATACAGGGAGTCCTATGAACTATACAGGGAGTCCTAATGACACTATACAGGGAGTCAGTGTGTAAACCATACAGGGAGTCAGTGTGTCACCATACAGGGAGTCAGTGTGTCACCATACAGGGAGTCCTATGACACTATACAGGGAGTCAGTGTGTCACCATACAGGGAGTCCTATGACACTATACAGGGAGTCAGTGTGTCACCATACAGGGAGTCAGTGTGTCACCATACAGGGAGTCAGTGTGTCACCATACAGAGAGTCCTATGACACTATAAAAGGAGTCAGTGTGTAACCATACAGGGAGTCAGTGTGTCACCATACAGGGAGTCCTATGACACTATACAGGGAGTCAGTGTGTAACCATACAGGAAGTGCTATGACACTATACAGAGAGTCAGTGTGTCACCATACAGGCAGTCCTATGACACTATAAAAGGAGTCAGTGTGTCACCATACAAGGAGTCCTATGACACTATAAAAGGAGTCAGTGTGTAACCATACAGGGAGTCAGTGTGGTCACCATACAAGGAGTCCTATGACACTATAAAGGAGTCAGTGTGTAACCATACAGGGAGTCAGTGCTTCACCATACAGGGAGTCCTATGACACTATACAGGGAGTCAGTGTGTAACCATACAGGGAGTCCTATGACACTATACAGGGAGTTAGTGTGTAACCATACAGAGAGTCCTATGACACTATAAAAGGAGTCAGTGTGTCACCATACAGGGAGTCCTATGACACTATACAGGGAGTCAGTGTGTCACCATACAGGGAGTCCTATGACACTATAAAAGGAGTCAGTGTGTAACCATACAGGGAGTCCTATGACACTATAAAAGGAGTCAGTGTGTAACCATACAGGGAGTCCTATGACACTATACAGGGAGTCAGTGTGTCACCATACAGGGAGTCCTATGACACTATACAGGGAGTCAGTGTGTAACCATACAGGGAGTCCTATGACACTATACAGAGAGTCAGTGTGTCACCATACAGGGAGTCCTATGACACTATACAGGGAGTCAGTGTGTAACCATACAGGGAGTCCTATGACACTATACAGGGAGTCAGTGTGTCACCATACAGGGAGTCCTATGACACTATACAGGGAGTCAGTGTGTAACCATACAGGGAGTGCTATGACACTATACAGGGAGTCCTATGACACTATACAGAGAGTCAGTGTGTAACCATACAGGGAGTCCTATGACACTATACAGGGAGTCAGTGTGTCACCATACAGGGAGTCCTATGACACTATACAGGGAGTCAGTGTGTAACCATACAGGGAGTCCTATGTCACTATACAGGGAGTCAGTGTGTAACCATACAGAGAGTCCTATGACACTATACAGGGAGTCAGTGTGTAACCATACAGGGAGTCCTATGACACTATACAGGGAGTCAGTGTGTAACCATACAGGGAGTCCTATGTCACTATACAGGGAGTCAGTGTGTAACCATACAGGGAGTCCTATGACACTATACAGGGAGTCCTATGACACTATACAGGGAGTCCTATGACACTATACAGGGAGTCAGTGTGTCACTATACAGGGAGTCCTATGACACTATACAGGGAGTCAGTGTGTCACCATACAGAGAGTCCTATGTCACCATACAGGGAGTCCTATGACACTATAAAAGGAGTCAGTGTGTAACCATACAGGGAGTCCTATGACACTATACAGGGAGTCCTATGTCACATACAGGGAGTCCTATGACACTATACAGGGAGTCCTATGACACTATACAAGGAGTCCTATGACACTATAAAAGGAGTCAGTGTGTAACCATACAGGGAGTCCTATGACACTATACAGGGAGTCCTATGACACTATACAGGGAGTTAGTGTGTCACCATACAGAGAGTCCTATGTCACTATACAGGGAGTCAGTGTGTAACCATACAGGGAGTCCTATGACACTATACAGGGAGTCCCTATGACACTATACAGGGAGTCAGTGTGTCACCATACAGGGAGTCCTATGACACTATACAGGGAGTCAGTGTTTAACCATACAGGGAGTCCTATGACACTATACAGGGAGTCCTATGACACTATAAAAGGAGTCAGTGTGTCACCATACAAGGAGTCCTATGACACTATAAAAGGAGTCAGTGTGTAACCACACAGGGAGTTAGTGTGTCACCATACAGAGAGTCCTATGACACTATACAGGGAGTCAGTGTGTCACCATACAAGGAGTCCTATGACACTATAAAAGGAGTCAGTGTGTAACCACACAGGGAGTTAGTGTGTCACCATACAGAGAGTCCTATGTCACTATACAGGGAGTTAGTGTGTCACCATACAAGGAGTCCTATGACACTATAAAAGGAGTCAGTGTGTAACCATACAGTGAGTCCTATGACACTATACAGGGAGTCCTATGACACTATACAGGGAGTTAGTGTGTCACCATACAGAGAGTCCTATGTCACTATACAGGGAGTCCTATGACACTATAAAAGGAGTCAGTGTGTAACCATACAGGGAGTCAGTGTGTCACCATACAGGGAGTCCTATGACACTATACAGGGAGTCCTATGACACTATACAGGGAGTCCTATGACACTATACAGGGAGTCAGTGTGTCACCATACAAGGAGTCCTATGACACTATAAAAGGAGTCAGTGTGTAACCATACAGGGAGTCAGTGTGTCACCATACAGGGAGTCCTATGACACTATACAGGGAGTTAGTGTGTCACCATACAGAGAGTCCTATGTCACTATACAGGGAGTTAGTGTGTCACCATACAAGGAGTCCTATGACACTATAAAAGGAGTCAGTGTGTAACCATACAGGGAGTCCTATGACACTATACAGGGAGTCAGTGTGTCACCATACAGGGAGTCCTATGACACTATACAGGGAGTCCTATGACACTATACAGGGAGTCAGTGGTTTAACCATACAGGGAGTCTATGACACTATACAGGGAGTCCTATGACACTATACAGGGAGTCAGTGTGTCACTATCAGGGAGTCCTATGACACTATACAGGGAGTCCTATGACACTATACAGGGAGTTAGTGTGTCACCATACAGGGAGTCCTATGACACTATACAGGGAGTCCTATGACACTATACAGGGAGTCAGTGTGTCACCATACAGGGAGTCCTATGACACTATAAAAGGAGTCAGTGTGTAACCATACAGGGAGTCCTATGACACTATACAGGGAGTCAGTGTGTAACCATACAGGGAGTCCTATGACACTATACAGGGAGTCAGTGTGTAACCATACAGGGAGTCCTATGACACTATACAGGGAGTCAGTGTGTAACCATACAGGGAGTCCTATGACACTATACAGGGAGTCAGTGTGTAACCATACAGGGAGTCCTATGACACTGTACAGGGAGTCAGTGTGTAACCATACAGGGAGTCCTATGACACTATACAGGGAGTCAGTGTGTAACCATACAGGGAGTCCTATGTCACTATACAGGGAGTCAGTGTGTAACCATACAGGGAGTCCTATGACACTATACAGGGAGTCAGTGTGTCCACTATACAGGGAGTCCTATGACACTATACAGGGAGTCCTATGACACTATACAGGGAGTCAAGTGCTTCACCATACAGGGAGTCCTATGACACTATACAGGGAGTCAGTGTTGGTAACCATACAGGGAGTCCTATGACACTATACAGGGAGTCAGTGTGTCACTATACAGGGAGTCCTATGACACTATACAGGGAGTCAGTGTGTCACTATACAGGGAGTCCTATGACACTATACAGGGAGTCAGTGTGTAACCATACAGGGAGTCCTATGACACTATACAGGGAGTTAGTGTGTCACCATACAGGGAGTCCTATGACACTATACAGGGAGTCAGTGTGTAACCATACAGGGAGTCCTATGACACTATACAGGGAGTCAGTGTGTAACCATACAGGAAGTGCTATGACACTATACAGAGAGTCAGTGTGTAACCATACAGGGAGTCCTATGACACTATACAGGGAGTCAGTGTGTCACCATACAGAGAGTCCTATGACACTATACAGAGAGTCAGTGTGTCACCATACAGGGAGTCCTATGACACTATACAGGGAGTCAGTGTGTCACCATACAGAGAGTCCTATGACACTATACAGGGAGTCAGTGTGTCACCATACAGAGAGTCCTATGACACTATACAGGGAGTCAGTGTGTCACCATACAGGGAGTCCTATGACACTATAAAAGGAGTCAGTGTGTAACCATACAGGGAGTCCTATGACACTATAAAAGGAGTCAGTGTGTAACCATACAGGGAGTCCTATGTCAGTGTATAACAATACAGGGAGTCCTATGACACTATACAGGGAGTCAGTGTGTCACCATACAGAGAGTCCTATGACACTATACAGGGAGTCAGTGTGTCACCATACAGAGAGTCCTATGACACTATACAGGGAGTTAGTGTGTCACCATACAGGGAGTCCTATGACACTATACAGGGAGTCCTATGACACTATACAGGGAGTCAGTGTGTAACCATACAGGGAGTCTATGACACTATACAGGGAGTCAGTGTGTCACCATACAGGGAGTCCTATGACACTATAAAAGGAGTCAGTGTGTAACCATACAGGGAGTCCTATGTCAGTGTATAACAATACAGGGAGTCCTATGACACTATACAGGGAGTCAGTGTGTCACCATACAGAGAGTCCTATGACACTATACAGGGAGTTAGTGTGTCACCATACAGGGAGTCCTATGACACTATACAGGGAGTCAGTGTGTAACCATACAGGAAGTGCTATGACACTATACAGGGAGTCAGTGTGTCACCATACAGGGAGTCCTATGACACTATAAAAGGAGTCAGTGTGTAACCATACAGGAAGTGCTATGACACTATACAGGGAGTCAGTGTGTCACCATACAGGGAGTCCTATGACACTATAAAAGGAGTCAGTGTGTCACCATACAGGGAGTCCTATGACACTATACAGGGAGTCAGTGTGTCACCATACAGGGAGTCCTATGACACTATACAGGGAGTCAGTGTGTAACCATACAGGAAGTGCTATGACACTATACAGAGAGTCAGTGTGTAACCATACAGGGAGTCCTATGTCACTATACAGGGAGTCAGTGTGTAACCATACAGGGAGTCCTATGACACTATACAGGGAGTCAGTGTGTCACTATACAGGGAGTCCTATGACACTATACAGGGAGTCAGTGTGTCACCATACAGGGAGTCCTATGACACTATACAGGGAGTCCTATGACACTATACAGGGAGTCAGTGTGTCACTATACAGGGAGTCCTATGACACTATACAGGGAGTCCTATGACACTATACAGGGAGTTAGTGTGTCACTATACAGGGAGTCCTATGACACTATACAGGGAGTCAGTGTGTCACCATACAGGGAGTCCTATGACACTATACAGGGAGTCAGTGTGTAACCATACAGGGAGTCCTTTGACACTGTACAGGGAGTTAGTGTGTCACCATACAGGGAGTCCTATGTCAGTGTGTAACTATACAGGGAGTCCTATGTCACTATACAGGGAGTCCTATACTGCTGTATGCCATGTACATTGGACCTTATGTCTGATGTCTAATATGAGAAAACTTTGGTAATGTTTTTCTACTCATTTTACTTTGCAAACTTAGAATGTGGAAAAGGACTAAATTATCGCTAATGACGGGCACTCTATCCATTCGGCAGGGAATACAATGAAGCAATTAATATTCACAATTCCCCGATGATGAGGAGAGATGTCCGCTTTATATTTATCAGCAGTGTGTAAATTAACTTTTCACTGCAGAAGACGGGAGCGGTCCTAATACCGTCTCACTATTGTCTCATCAAGGAAATTGTAATTCTGCGACTGATATTGTTATTAACACGCAGCATTAGCATAAGCAGCATCTGCTCCACGTGTGACTGGGAAGGTGTTTTATAGCCGTAAATCACTCTGAAAATATGTGGGAGGACAAATTACCCGTCTCAATTTAGAATACAATATGTGCTGCTGCATAAACTTATCTGACGCTTTTCTCCAAATTGTCAGTTTATATTTCCATTTATCTGACAGCTTTTCTGATAACAGAGAGAGAAAAAAAATAATTAACCATTGAATTATTCTCAGCTAGAGGCAAACAAGGAGGAACGCACATCTAGAATCCAAACATTCATTTATGAAAATTCACTGATCCTTTTATTATTATCATAAGAGTTTGAGCTCTATTCTTCTGATACACAGTTCCAAATCCCCTGCATAGTCACAGAGATCAGTGATAAGATTCTGGCTACCGACGTCCAGTTTATGTAACTACAATAATATACTATAATACTGCTCCTATGTACAAGAATATAACTACTATAATACTGCTCCTATGTACAAGAATATAACTACTATAATACTGTCTCCTATGTATAAGAATATAACTACTATAATACTGCTTCCTATGTACAAGAATATAACTACTATAATACTTTCTCCTATGTATAAGAATATAACTACTATAATATTGCTCCTATGTACAAGAATATAACTACTATAATACTGCTCCTATGTACAAGAATATAACTACTATAATACTGCTCCTATGTACAAGAATATAACTACTATAATACTGTCTCCTATGTATAAGAATATAACTACTATAATACTGCTTCCTATGTACAAGAATATAACTACTATAATACTTTCTCCTATGTATAAGAATATAACTACTATAATACTGCTCCTGTGTACAAGAATATAACTACTATAATACTGCTCCTATGTACAAGAATATAACTACTATAATACTGCTCCTATGTACAAGAATATAACTACTATAATACTTTCTCCTATGTATAAGAATATAACTACTATAATACTGCTCCTATGTACAAGATATAACTACTATAATACTGCTCCTATGTACAAGAATATAACTACTATAATACTGCTCCTATGTACAAGAATATAACTACTATAATACTGCTCCTATGTACAAGAATATAACTACTATAATACTGCTCCATTACAAGAATATAACTACTATAATACTGCCTCCTATGTACAAGAAATAAACTACTATAATACTGCTTCCTATGTAAGAATATACTCTATAATCTGCTCCTATGTACAAGAAATAACTACTATAATACTGTCTCCTATGTATAAGATATAACACGTTCTATAATACTGCTTCCTATGTACAAGAAATATAACTACTATAATACTTCTCCTATGTATAAGAAATATAACTACTATAATACTGCTCCCTATGTACAAGAATATAACTACTATAATACTGCTCCTATGTACAAGAATATAACTACTATAATACTGCTCCTATGTACAAGATATAACTACTATAATACTGCTCCTATGTACAAGAATATAACTACTTATAATACTGCTCCATGTACAAGATATAACTACTATAATACTGCCTCCTTGTACAAGAATATAACTACTATAATACTTGCTCCTATGTACAAGTAATGCTATAAACTACTATAATACTGCCTCCTATGTACAAGAATATAACTACTATAATACTGCTCCTATGTACAAGAATATAACTACTATAATACTGCTCCTATGTACAAGAATATAACTACTATAATACTGCTTCCTATGTACAAGAATATAACTACTATAATACTGCTCCTATGTACAAGAATATAACTCTATAATACTGCTTCCTATGTACAAGAATATAACTACTATAATACTGCTCCTATGTACAAGAATATAACTACTATAATACTGCTCCTATGTACAAGAATATAACTACTATAATACTGCCTCCTATGTACAAGAATATAACTACTTAATACTGCTCCTATGTACAAAATATAACTCTATAATACTGCTCCTATGTACAAGAATATAACTACTATAATACTGCTCCTATGTACAAGAATATAACTACTATAATACTGCCTCCTATGTACAAGAATATAACTACTATAATACTGCCTTCCTATGTACAAGAATATAACTACTATATACTGCTCCTATGTACAGAATATAACTACTATAATACTGCTCCTATGTACAAGGAATATAATACTATAATACTGCTCCTATGTACAAGAATATAACTACTATAATACTGCTCCTATGTACAAGAATATAACTACTATAATACTGCTCCTATGTACAAGAATATAAACTACTATAATACTGCTCCTATGTACAAGAATATAACTAACTATAATACTGCTCCTATGTACAAGAATATAACTACTATAATACTGCTCCTATGTACAAGAATATAACTACTATAATACTGCTCCTATGTACAAGAATATAACTACTATAATACTGCTCCTATGTACAGAATATAACTACTATAATACTGCTCCTATGTACAAGAATATAACTACTATAATACTGCTCCTATGTACAAGAATATAACTACTATAATACTGCTCCTATGTACAAGAATATAACTACTATAATACTGCCTCCTATGTACAAGAATATAACTACTATAATACTGCTCCTATGTATAAGAATATAACTACTATAATACTGCTCCTATGTACAAGAATATAACTACTATAATACTGCCTCCTATGTACAAGATATAACTAACTACTATAATACTGCTCCTATGTACAAGAATATAACTACTATAATACTGCTCCTATGTACAAGAATATAACTACTATAATACTGCTCCTATGTACAAGAATATAACTACTATAATACTGCCTCCTATGTACAAGAATATAACTACTATAATACTGCTCCTATGTACAAGAATATAACTACTATAATACTGCTCCTATGTACAAGAATATAACTACTATAATACTGCTCCTATGTACAAGAATATAACTACTATAATACTGCTCCTATGTACAAGAATATAACTACTATAATACTGCTCCTATGTACAAGAATATAACTACTATAATACTGCTCCTATGTACAAGAATATAACTACTATAATACTGCTCCTATGTACATATAACTACTATAATACTGCTCCTATGTACAAGAATATAACTACTATAATACTGCTCCTATGTACAAGAATATAACTACTATAATACTGCTCCTATGTACAAGAATATAACTACTATAATACTGCTCCTATGTACAAGTAGTTGGTAATATGAATAGGGCTTTTAGATTGTGACAAGTGTCGTTAGTACTTTTGTCTTTCTGTGTTTGATACACTTTTGACGCTCTCTTCATGTAACCCTTCATACTGAGTTAGGGCCCTTTCACACGACCGTATGCCCTCCGAGACACATTGTGCTCGGTATCCTCCCTATCTCAGACCCACATCATAAAAATCCGTTAATCGCTCGCTCGCCATTGTGTCTCCGTTCCGTTTCATGCTAGATTTCTGGTCAGCAGTTTCCCTCCCGTTACGTTCAACTTTTATCAATCCAATTATCCAAAACTGCAAATTAACCATGGAGCGATGTATCATTTGTGGCTCTCGGGAGCCGCTTGCTTAATGTTAATAGCGAGATGAGGCCGCGTGCCGCTGAGTTATGGCTGCGAGTTATAGACACAAGATATTTTATGCTTCAGGTTTTAAGCTAAAAGAAAAGATAAATTTGAAAATAAAATCAGCAATTTATGAAAAATGGGAATATTTCAGCCCTGAGAAACGGCTCGATGTCCCCAGTGCGGTGTTATAAACCGGAGGAAATTCATGACGTTCTGTCTGGAAAATTATATGATATTTACATTTGAGACGGAAAAAATAGAAGAAAGTGGAGTCATGTTTATCCCTCCCCGAAGCGCCATAAATCCTCGCCTCCTCTATTAATGGAATGGCGCGGTGTTGTTTTAGGTTGTTACAGTCGTCAGTAAGTAATCAAAGCAATTATACGTGATGTAAGTTTCGGAGCTCCGGCCCATAAATAATTGCCATTTAGCAAGGTTTCCGCCTGTGGAGCGACTGCTCCTCTGTTATTAGGTGTCTAATCTTTGTTTAAAACGATGACGGTTGCATAACTGTTAGCGCCCTGACTGTGCAGTGGGTGATATACCGTACAGCAAAATGTAACCACCTAACTGTTCTGCCCGAGTCCAGCTCGGGCAGTGTGAAAAGTAGCTAACTGGAGGGGGGCGGGCTGATTTAGATGGTGATATCTCCTCAATGGTAGCAACTAGAAGCATGCAACTGGTCTTGTCTGAAAGCTGACAGTCCATTTAATACAAGGCCGAAATGACAGCTAAAGACCACTGTTAGAAATCAAGTAGGGAATAATCGCGAGTGAAACCTGTTTTTACTGTCATTTTCAGCTGCATTCACAGCATCCCGATTTCTATCAGTGATGTCTTTCTCTGTCCTGAACATATTGCTGGTATTGTCTGAAAGCTTGGAATGTCTGCTTTCAAACAAGATCAGTTGCATCTTCATTCAGGAGGTAGCAGCATCTAAAACAGCCCTTTCCCCTCCAGTTAGCTACTTTTTCCACTGCTGGAGCTCCACTCTGGCAAAACAATTAGGGGGTTAAAGGAGTACTCCAACTTAAATTGGAGTTTAGACCTCTTGGCATGTATAATGGTTGTGGTGGTTGCCGTATTTTCCGCTAGAAAGCTGTGTTACATTTCCATAATATAAGTATGACCTCCTTCATCATACCTCAAAATGAATAGACCCTAAGTCAGGTGGGGGGGGCAGAGACTATATGTAAGGTGGGGGTTCCCCGTGCAGTAGTCACCTCTTGAAGAAACGAGTAGCGCAGGGACTCCGACACTGGGAATGCTTGTTGTGTCAGCTTCCTTGCGTTTACGGTATGGCATTGGCACAGTCCGGTTATTTGATGGCACTGTTGCACCATAAATTAGGGATGTTGCACTGCTCCCTGGGAGCAGAAAGCATAAATTTGACGCGACTAGAAGATCCCCCGTTCTCAGGGATGAAAGGAAGAGCTGTTATAGATCCACTGGTTGTGCTTTCCGTAGAGTAGTTTGGCTGCTGGGGGTGGGAGCTGGAGTAGGGCCTGCTGCAGCAGCTTCAGGTGGGTGGAAGACGAGTTCTATAGGAGTAGAGAAATTCTCTCTCTTTCTTTTGCATTTCAGGAGTAGTGCAGTAGTGGCCTTAGCAGTGGGCATCCATCAAGATGGAAAAGACCCGATTCTTGAATAGGGTCTTGGGGACCGAAAATAGTTTGAAAGGGTCTGCAGCAAATACCTAAAGATGGGAAGAGAGAGTGTCTCTCAGCTAGGAAGAAGAGGCAGCACAAGAATAGAGTTAGTGCCACGGGTCAAGGAGGCAAACCCTCTTTGCCCATTCTTGGACCTCTGAAGCAGCAGGAGGATAGATGCCCCAAGCAAGTGTGATCATTGCAAGCAGAGAGGAGACCCTGACCTGAGGCATCGGGACATCACCCCTTGAGAGTGATGAAATGTAGGACTGTGCCTTTAAGAGATCAGAACCGTCCCGTGTGAACCTCAAAGGTCCGTCACAGTGCTCCTCATCAACCACGGCAGCCATGAGTACTAATGTTATCCTCGGTCTGCGAGGTGAAGCAGCAGACACTGGAAGCAGCTTTGGATGTGACTGGAGTATATAACCAGGATAGTGAGTCTGTGATGTCTTTTCGCACCATATGGAAGGATCTGTGTGTTTCTTTGTGTCCTGAGGATTTGTAGCGCTTTATTCCTACGAGGACTGAACGTTTCCCATCAGGATGAGGCGCCGGCTCAGTATTCCGAACTCCTGCCATATTGTCATGTACACACAAGTGACACGGCGGAGCAGATGGCCGTCCTCAGCTCTGTCACTCTGCAGGACTGGGAGACAAGTGAAGCCATCTGACGCGTCGCTCTAAAAATAAACTAAACTGCCAAACCCCGAGGACGACGCGGAAAAGTTCTCAACTGAAATCAAAGACGTCAATGCAGCAATTACACAACCCACCCAACTTTTCAGAGATCCCGAGAGGCATACCCGACCACCCCCCACCCCCCCACAAATCCACAGCCTGTTGGCTTTTTTTTTTTTATGTGTCAGTCTTTACTGTTGTTCTGGAATTCTGTTCATGAATATGGACTGAACTATACATCCCACTCAAATTACAGAACTTAAGTGGAATTCTAATAATTAATACTTTCCATCCAAAATATGAAGGGTTAGAGAAAAATGGCTGCTTGTCCCCCATAGCAACATGAACAGCGCCCCACCTCACCGTGGGTTGTGTCAGTTCTGATCACTTCAATGAAGCAGAGCTGCAATACTACACACAACCCGTTAACAGGTGGGGCGCTGTTTTTGGAAGGAAGCCGCCATATTTTATTAATACAGACCCTTTAATCGACTAATTGTATCCATTACGGGGACTTCCAGATGTTTAAAGAACCTTAAAGGCAGATACGGAGTGCCACCACTTGTTGGCCTGTTCCTAGTGCTCTGTGTGTGTCAGTCTTCACTGTACTTCTGGAATTGTATTCCTGATTTAGAAGATTTTATAGAGTTTAAATTGATATTATTTGGGATGTACAGTAACTCCATGACATAGAGAAGTAGGTAGTCCTAACTCATAGATACATTGATTTTAAAGGGGTTTTCCTTGATTTTTCTACTAATGACCTGTCCTCAGTATAGGTCATCAGTATCTGATCGGTGGGGGTCCGACACCCAGGACCCCCGCCGATCAGCTGTTTGAGAAGGCACTGGCGCTCCTGTGAGTGCCGCTGCCTTCTCTAAGCTTTTCCTAGGCCAGTGACGTCACGTTCATCAGTCACATGGCCTAGGAACAGCTCAGCCCCATTCAAGTCAATGGGGCTGAGCTGCAATACCAAGTATGACCACTATAAAATGTTCGGCGCTGTGCTTGGTAAACTGAGAGAAGGTAGCAGTGCTCATGGGGGCGCCGGTGCCTTCCCAAACAGCTGATCGGCGGGAGTCCTGGGTGTCGGACCCCCACCAATCAGATACTGATAACCTATCCTGAGGATAGATCATCAATAGCAAAATCCCAGAAAACGTCTTTAAGAAAACCTGTCGTACCCCCTCATACCTCCCTGGCTCTTTACATTGTTTAGATCTAAAACGTCTCCTTTAAAGAGGGCGTCTCACCCCTCATGACATGTCTGTTAGTAACTACTTGCATTCCCCATGTAAGAACAGCTATTCTTATGACTTTTATGTTGTACAGTTCCTCTATTATTCCTGCTAGCAATAGTCTGCAAAAAAGCTCCTACTGGGGGGTTTCCAATTGGGGGTGTCCATGTGGTCTGACAATGGCAGCACTGATTGAATAGTGTCAGACTGTGCACAGACACCCCCCCCCACCCCTCAAACTGGTAACACCCAGCTGGACCTTCATTGCCAATTGCTAGTAATTAATTTAGAAACTTCTAGTAGGAACAACAGAGGAGTGATCCAATATAGAGTGATAAGAATAGATGCTCCAGAATTTACATGGGGAATGCTAGTAGTTACTAAAACAGACCCGTCAGGAGGGGTGAGAGCTCCTCTTTAAAGAACATCTTACTTCCACCATTTCCTATAGGGTCTCTAATAAATGAGAGCTGAAATCTGATTGGCTGCTCTGGGTGATTTCTTCGCTCATCTCTTGCGCTATTATAATAAGTCGCCCCTATTAACACCCCCCCCTTCCCGTTTTCCGTGATTTTCCTCCCATGATGTAGACGTCGTCCCATTGTCCACCCTTTATCTCTACCAGGCTCCATAAGACATTTGCAGGGATTCACATCCTCGCACAAGCGTTCTCCTTATCTGACACGATTGTACGTTATTACATTCGTGCGCGGGAATTAGACGTCTCGCTATTTGTCTTATCGCCGCACTGTTCGTGAGGAAACGGATAAGGGAAATAGCCTCCTTTACCAGCGTCCAGGTCTTTGTTATGCGGCACAATTAATATTTCAATCTACGGCTCCAGCACCGCTTCACATGGCTTTATATATGCAGATGTAGCAGAGCTCAATGTGTGTTTTCGTTCTTTATCAGTGTGGGTTTTATCATAGCGCTAACTGAACGTAAAAGCATACTTTGGTGTCATCACAAATTGTGCCATATGGGTAAATCAGCTCTACTACATTACTACATACAACTTCAGCTCTGCTCTACCGGATAAATGCAGCTCACCTACAATAAACTCAGTTTTACTGCATTGAATGATCTCAATCTCGTTACTACTTCACCAGCTCAACTCTGCTACATTTGTCAAAATCAACTCAGCTCTGCTACATCCAATTGTTTTTGTTTAATTCTCAAAAGGGTTATCCATGATTAATGTAAAAATGAAAATCATACATCATACAGTACATGACAATGGGCGTGTCATTTCTGCTGCAGCTCTTTCCCAGTCACATCTCAGAGGGTTTGTTCTTTTTGCAGCAGCTTTCTCCCTGTCACATCTCAGAGGGTTTGTTCTTTCTGCAGCAGCTCTTTCCCAGTCACATCTCAGAGGGTTTGTTCTTTTTGCAGCAGCTCTCTCCCTGTCACATCTCAGAGGGTTTGTTCTTTCTGCAGCAGCTCTCTCCCTGTCACATCTCAGGGTGCTTGTCATTTCTGCAGCAGCTCTCTCCCTGTCACTTCTCAGAGGGTTTGTTCTTTCTGCAGCAGCTCTCTCCCGGTCACATCTCAGAGGGTTTGTTCTTTCTACAGCAGCTCTCTCCCTGTCACATCTCAGGGTGCTTGTCATTTCTGCAGCAGCTCTCTCCCTGTCACATCTCAGGGGGTTTGTTCTTTCTGCAGCAGCTCTCTCCCTGTCACTTCTCAGAGGGTTTGTTCTTTCTGCAGCAGCTCTCTCCCGGTCACATCTCAGAGGGTTTGTTATTTCTGCAGCAGCTCTCTCCCTGTCACATCTCAGGGTGCTTGTCATTTCTGCAGCAGCTCTCTCCCTGTCACATCTCAGGGGGTTTGTTCTTTCTGCAGCAGCTCTCTCCCTGTCACTTCTCAGAGGGTTTGTTCTTTCTGGCAGCAGCTCTCTCCCCGGTCACATCTCAGAGGGTTTGTTCTTTCTGCAGCAGCTCTCTCCCAGTCACATCTCAGGGTGCTTGTCATTTCTGCAGCAGCTCTCTCCCTGTCACATCTCAGGGTACATGTCCTTTTTGCAGCAGCTCTCTCCATGTCACTTCTCAGAGGGTTTGTTCTTTCTGCAGCAGCTCTCTCCCACTCACATCTCAGAGGGTTTGTTCTTTTTGCAGCAGCTCTCTCCCTGTCACATCGCAGGGTGCTTGTCATTTCTGCAGCAGCTCTCTCCCTGTCACATCTCAGGGTACATGTCCTTTTTTGCAGCAGCTCTCTCCCTGTCACTTCTCAGAGGGTTTGTTCTTTCTGCAGCAGCTCTCTCCCGGTCACATCTCAGAGGGTTTGTTCTTTCTGCAGCAGCTCTCTCCCTGTCACATCGCATGGGGGGGTTGTCATTTCTGCAGGAGCCCTCTCCCTGTCACACTGCATGGGTTGTGTCTTTTCTGCAGCAGTTCTATCCATGTCATATGTCAGGGAGCATGTGCTTTCTGCAGCAGCCTTCTTCTTGTCACATCTCAGGGTACATGTCCTTTCTGATGCAGCTCTCTCCCTGTCACATCTCAGGGGGTTTGTTCTTTCTGCAGCAGCTCTCTCCCTGTCACATCTCAGAGGGTTTGTTCTTTCTTCAGCAGCTCTCTCCCTGTCACATCTCAGGGTGCTTGTCATTTCTGCAGCAGCTCTCTCCCTGTCACATCTCAGGGTACATGTCCTTTTTGCAGCAGCTCTCTCCCTGTCACTTCTCAGAGGGTTTGTTCTTTCTGCAGCAGCTCTCTCCCGGTCACATCTCAGAGGGTTTGTTCTTTCTGCAGCAGCTCTCTCCCTGTCCCATCTCAGGTGGTGTGTCCTTTCTGCAGCAACTCTCCACTACTTACCTAGTAAATTACCTTTAACTTGTGTTAAAATTGTGGAAAAAACATCCAACTTTAATTTTGTGTATTTGGGTTAAAATTGAAGAATACTTATGTCTAATGACAAGACTTCCTGCCCCTGTGGCCGAGGTTTTGTCATAGGGTCACTGGGCTTTATAGCGAACTATCATATTCCTTCCATTTTCACATGTTTGTCGCTGTATAATGAAACATTTCTACCACTTTCATTTCTTCCCTGTTTTCAATATCTCTGCTTGCTTTTACTGAATGAAAGTTTGTTCAAATCTGTCCTTGAGAGGGTTTGCAGTCTTTAGTGCAGAGGACCGCCTGAACAGGTAAATTGTAACAAACCCTCAGCTGTGGCAGAAGGACTAGAGCATTTAGCCTCTGAATGAGGACTAGAATGTTTCTATTCACTGACAGCAAGCATTTTAAACACCAAGGCTGTGTTATGGTCAGGTTTCTTGATGCAGTTTTGTAAGGAATGCAACTTCTCTTCTTTTTGGAATTCACTTCTGGTTTTTCTTCCAAAACTGCATCAGAAAACCTGACCGTGTGAACGCGCACTTAGTGTACATTACGCAGGGATTTCCTGAGGTCCGTGCAGAGGGAGTGGACTTTAGTGCATCACGCTCTAGGATTGGGAAACACATCTCCATTTACCAGTATGGAAAATGGGATACTGTCATGTGAGCGGTAAATGTTACACCAAAGGCTTCTTCACCTGTAGACTCGTTTCATTGCACATCGCCTACTTCTCTATGTCTGTGAATGAAGTGAACCTTCACCTGATTTCTCTGTGTCTTTTTTGCAGTGTATTGAATCGGACACCTATGCACCTCATCCATGAAATCATATTAGTGGACGACTACAGCGATAACTGTAAGTCTAAGGTCACCCGACCTCCTCATAAAATTCGTAGACAGGGACCCAAATATTAGCCAGAATGGAGATCAGGTGCCAAGGGTATCTCTGACTCTGGAGGACCAGAAACCTGTAATACTTCATTTCCCCTGTGGTGGAGCTGCAGGGAAAATGAACAGTAGCTGATCCACAGATTGGAGCTGATCACTTCTGATCCCAGCAGAAGAACACTCTGCGATCAGTTTGTTATTGTAAGGTATTGTTCGAAGGGGAGAACACCCATAATGTATCGCTAACTAATGAATTGTAGTCCGTCTCATACTTACCTGTGTTTTCTGTTAGTAAATTGGAGGCGTGTAAAGGGGTTATCCCATGATTGGTGCAAAAATGAAAATCGGACATCATATAGTACATGAAAATCTCTAGAACCAGCCCTGCACATCACATGAGAGCTCTGCATTCTCTGCTCCAATTGCTCTGCTAGATTATGTTCAGCCTGGCAGCTCAGGGGGCGTGTCCTTTCTGCTGCATCTCCCTCCCTGTAACTGCCACAGCTTCTAACAGAACATATGGCTGGTGGCAGTTGAAGATTTAAACTGAGCGTGTTCGACCTGCTAAGTGAGATGGACAAAAAATAAGTAAAAGAACAAACAGCAGGTGGCGCTGTACATATACATTTTATTGAATAACTCAGTGGCTAGACTAAATTTTTAATGACATGCAATTACAAAAGTATTCAGACCTAGGGGCTGGTTTAGAATATGCTTTGTGACACAGCCCCTTTAAGAGTAGAGAGCACCATGTAGCCGTAGCGCCCACTGCACGAGAAAGGAGGGATATATGGATGAGCCCCTGACTATATGCCTTCTAGTGGCCCAGACCAACTCTAAGGGTCTGTTCAGATTGAGTTGAAGTGATTTGAATTCACTTTCCATTGTTTTCAATGGGAGGCCACGGTTTATGGCTGCAACCGCCACAAGAAAAGACATGTCTGCATGATCGGCTGAAAACAGTGGGAGGCTGTTTCCTTGTGACGCCTCTTTGGCACGGACATATTCAGCCTGTACACTTCTGTGTGGACGGGCCCTAAGAAGCCCTAACTAGAAGCCATCAATGGGGCCCTAGAGAAAGGTCCTTCTTCCATCCGGGCATGAAGCCTCCTAATGAAGCGGCCATTACTCTATCTCCAGCCATGAAACTGACGAGTCATTTATAAGCCGAAAGCTTCAATAAAGAGGAATGAAGACCGAGCAGTGAGTGACGGCCCCTGAGGGACCCGGGGAGGAAATCCTGCATAAACCAGAGGCCATTAGGAGCCTGAAGTACAGGATTGGGAGCTGATGTGACACCGGGTGACTGATGACCCCGGATAATCCTCCCGCTAGAAATAGATGAGTTTAATAAGTTTTAATGGATTCTTTAATTCCTTTAATTCTGTATTCAATAGTCATGAAAGTAAATGAACCCTTCTGTCAGTGAGCGACTCGTCGGGTGGCGGTGGAGGACTTCTTCATCCTTCTTCCTACCATGACAGAGCTGAGGCTGCTGCAATATCCGTGAGATATGGCAAAATTTAAAGGGGTATTCTGATGAGATCAGACGTATTCCCTGCGCAGCGGACGTATTCCCTGCGCAGCGCCATTTCCTGTTCTGTGGATCATCCCCATTCATGTGACGGATGCAGATTGCGGTACCTGCTCTTTACCTGTAGGGCAGCGGCACTGTGCTGGTAAAAGTCACCTTGGAAGACGGCGGGCCCTTCATTCCCAGCACTCAGCAGAGATGGCACCAAATCCTGCCGTCACTTGCCATGACAAGGTCCCATGTCGAAGACCTCAAAATACATGGTACTGTACCTCTGCCAGATTCTCCACCAGTATCCAAGGGGCCCAATAGTCAAACCTAGAATGGAGCTCCATATGGACATGACGAGCATCAACGAGTAAACCGGTTGGGTTCTTCCCTCTCTTCATGGTCTCTTGGTCCTCCCATCATTCGCCGATCCTCCCTCCTCCTCCAAAGTCATCCAGAATGATTCCTTAGGCTTTGTGTAGACTACTTCCAGGCGCCATGTTTGGTGAATATGGTGATAATACAGACAGACAGACAGGCCCAGAGTGCTTGGGGTGATCCAAAACTTACAATGCCCATAAGACAGAGCATAGGTGTCATGTCAGGGGGTAGGTGCAGCCATGAATTGAACCCCACCTCTGACCCTGCCTACTTGCACGGCCCGTCCTAGGCAACGGCGTACAACTTGTCGACGTTCCCTAACCTGGATACGTGCTGGGGCATACAGGGAGGGGGAGCAAGAGGAGAACACAATAAACAAATGACAGTACAGACAAACACAATACAGAGTGGTCACCTAGCAAGGGTCAAACCGGGAGGACACCTTAAAGCCAAAGGAGCGAGCAGAAGCAAAGTCAACCAAACAAGCCAAAGTCTAAACCAGGAGGGCGCGAGGTACAGGAGGACGAGACGGAGAACGAAGTCGAGGAAACAAGCCAAAAGTCGAATCAGTAACAGCAATGGACGAAACACAAGCTCTGGACGGAAGACCAATCACAGGCAACCTGTGGCTGGCAGGCTGCCTGTTTAAATAGGGCTCCAAGTAGGTCACGTGACGAGGCGGCGTCACATGACCTAATTCCAAAACTGAAACAGAAAGTGCTGGCTTCCTTGCCAGTACTCAGAGGTAGGTCACGTGACATGGCCAGGTTCACATGACCTAACTCCAAAACTGAAACAGGAAGTGCTGGCTTCCTTGCCAGTACTCAGAGGAAGGTCACATGACCTATACCACACATATTCATAGCTGAGCGCTGGCCCTCCTGCCAGCGCTCAGAAGCTCCTCCTGCCTGTCAACAAGGGGAAGGAGAGGACGTCGGCCGCGCTGAGACTGAACGCGCGCTGGGTCCTCCCCTCCCTATTGTCATGGAGACGAGGACGCACATCTCGTCCTCGCTCCTGAACAACAGTGGGAGTCCGGCAGCGCTGCACGGAGCAAACGCACCGCCGCCCCCCCGTGACATTAGGTCAGTGAAAGTACCAATTATAGGAGTAGTGTCCGGGGCACTAATCTGGCAAGGGACAGTTTTCTTTAAAGGCTATGGACACCTTCAGGGCTTGATTGCATTTTAATCATTTTGGGATAAAAATCAGTTTTTCAATTGGTCTTTATTAAAAATTCCCAGCAGTTTTGGTGATACACGTGGTTAAAAATCATTCTCTTTACAGACTCTCCCTCCTGAGTTGCATCAGCAGATGGCTCATGTGAAGCCTTATCTCTGATTTCCTGACCTCATAAGCCATATTGTTATCAGTTTTATAAGAGTTTAGCTAAAATGAGTGTTTAGGAGGTCAGGAGATCAGAGATAAAGCCTCATAGGAGCCCTTCTGCTGACAGAGCTCAGGAGGGAGAGTCTGCAAATAGACTGATTTTTAACCACACGTATCATAAAAACTGCTGAAAATTTTTGATAAAAACCAATTGAAAAAAAATGATTTTTTTTTTAAAAGCCCAAAATCGGCAAATCTATAGGAAACTGGCAGGAAAATTTGCAAGAGAAATCCTCACCGGATCCTGCCGATTTTGCTGCCGATCCTCCAGTAATCCTCAGCAAAATCCAAAACAATGCATACCCTGCGGACTTTATTGCAGTGCATGCATCATGGATCTGCACTAAGCCGGGCCTTGGCTAAGGATCCTGTAGGCCCTCCATTGGCCTTCCCAATAGCTCCAAATTCAGCTCTGCTACATCTGTATTCAGTCTTCCAGTGTGTATACAGAACATAGTATATAGCAGGTGACATCACCATGGGGGCCTCTATGGACAGCTCACCAGGATTGCATGGTGGCTGTTGACAGATCTTCAGCTATAATAAACCCCCCCTTGTGCTGGAGAGCAGTGGGACGTGTGCGTCGCATTCATTTCCAGTGTCATGTTCTGCAGTCACATGCGGAGACGAGACGCTGTGACATCTGCCAGAATCGCTTTCTCTGTCTATTAAGAGCGTCTAAGAAGCAGATGGAGATCTGCAATGTATGATACGACTGTCATCAGCTACCGTGTAATATCAGCCTCCTCACGAGGTGCCGGAGCTGGAAGGCATAATACAAAGGGATCCTTTATAGGTAGTTTAGAGATGTAGCAGAGCTGGATTTGTCATGCACTGTAAGGCATTGACGCTCCTTATATAAGATCTGACCTCCATTAGCTTATGCAGCTCGCTAATAGACTTGGTGTTTCAATTCTGCACAATTTTCAAGATCTCTTGTTGCTGTCAGTGAATGGGAAGCGTCTAGATCAGTGATGGTTAACCTCCGGCACTCCAGCTGTGGTGAAACTACCACTCCCAGCATGCTCCATTCATTTCTATGGAGTTGTGAGAACAGCCAAGCAAGTGTACATCCTGGGAGTTGTAGTTTTACCACAGCCAGCAGAGATCTTCAAAGCCAGTATATCAGAAATTTGCAGAATTTTGAGTTATATCTAAAGCCAAAGCTGAACCCGTCAACTAAGTAAACCCAGATGCCAGATTATTGTGGATCAGATTATCAGTACCTGAGGTCCCCGCCGATCAGCTGTTTGAGAAGATAGCGCCGAGGCTGTCTCCCCGCCCACCAAGCACAGCGCCATACATAGTATAGTGGTTGTGCTTGGTATTGCGCTCAGCCCCATTCACTTCAATGGGAATGAGCTGCTCCTAGGTCACGTGACCGATGAATGTGACATCACATGGCCTAGGGAAAGCTGAAAGAAGGCCACAGGACTACTGCGAGCGTCGCTGCCTTCTCAAACACCTGATCGGCGGGGATCCTGGGTATCGGACCTCTACCTACTGTATATTTTTGTTATTATGTATGTAATTAATTAATGATTGTGGAATATTTTTTATTTTTTTGTTCCTATTTACTCATTTAGGGCTCATTCACACAACCGTAGGCCGCCCGTGCTGTGGACCCCAAATTGTGGTCTGTATTGCACAGGCATCGGCCCTGTGAATCCTGTATTGGGGCACAGACCCATTACCTTGAATGGGTCTGCGATCCGCAATATAGGGCAAAAGATTTGACATGTCCTACCTTTTGCAGTGCAGACGCTCGGACCCAAAGGCCCACGGAAGCACTTCGTAGTACTTCCGTGAGCTTCTGATCCATGACTCCGCTACACGCCGTATCTTGCGGATTGCGGACCCATTCAAGTCAATGCAGTCTGTAAAATGGGAACGGATGGCCTACAGTCGTGTATATGAGCCCTTAATCTGTTGGTGACCCTTAATTTTTTTTTATCTTAGTAGTCAGAGTTTTGTTTTTCTGACACAGTGCTCCGAATCCTCTGCAGAGACATACATGATAAAATGTTCTGTACCTGGTGCTGCCAGTAGGGGGAGCTAAAGAGCATAATGTAGACTGTTTCTGTTAGAGATGAGCAAATTGATTCGTCCCATTAGCAGGAGCCCTTGACCTGTGAGGGGCTGTCCCCACAGGTGAAATAATGCCCCCTTGCCATTTGACTGACAGGTCCAGACATCTCTGCCAGCTCTGTCAGTTTCTGTCTGTGCCACTGTTCAGACTAGCAGTAGAAGTGTAGAAGCACTCATTGGGCATCAGGCACAGCAACTGCGCATGTAACGCTACTCTTATCACTCACACGACAGGTGGGCGTATCTTCCTCTTTGGGGACAGACCCTCACAGGTGAGGAGCTCCTGCTAATGATACTAATCAATATGTTAGAATCGATTAGCTCATCTCTAGCCTGTATCAATCCATGGACAGAGAGCTCCACCTAGTGGCCACCGCATGAAGTCAGAATATTATTACTAGCACTGTGAAAGAAATTTGGTGCTCAATATAAAAAAAGGAGTTGCAAATTTTTCTGTATGCCCCTTTCTTACTTTTATTATGGAGCCCTGTGTACACCCTTGCAGTGACTACAACTCCCAGCATAAGGAGCCACTGCCACAATGTGTGATTTGGATGATAAGAACGTACAGTGCATTCAGAAAGTCTTTAGACGCTTTGACTTTTTTCACATTTTGCTATGTTGCAGCCTTGTGCTAAAATAACCCCCCCCCCCATCAATCTGCTCTCAACAACCCATAAAAAGAAAATTTTAGAAATGTTTTATAATTTATTAAAAAGAAAAAACAAAAATTTCTCATGGACATAAGTATTCACACCCTTTGCTGTGACACTTGACATTTAGCTCTGGGGCCTCCCGTTTCTCTGGATCATCTCTGAGATGTTTCTCCACCTTGATTGGAGTCTCCTGTGGTAAATTCCGTGGACTGGACGTGATTTGGAAAGACACAGCCCTGTCTATATATAAGATCTCACAGCTGACAATGAGGAGCAAAAACCAAGTCACTAGGAGGGGAGAACTGCCTGTAGAGCTCAGAGACAGGAGTGTGTGGAGGGAAAGATCTGGAGAAGGGGACAAAAGAATTGTGCTGCACTGAAAGTTCCCAAGAGCACAGTGTCCTCTTCCTAGAGTTGGTCGGCCCACCAAACTAAATAATCATGGGAGAAGGGTCTTGGTAAGAGCAGTGACCAAGAACCCATGCTGAGCTCCATAGATCCTGTGTGCAGATGAGCGAAACGTCCAGAAGGTTGACCATCACTGCAGCCTCCACCAATCTGGGCTTTATGGCAGAGCGGCCAGAAAGAAGCCTCTCCTCAATAAAACTCCCATGAAAGCCGCCTGGAGTTTGCAAAAAAGCACCTAAAGGACTCTCAAACTGTGAGAAACAAGATTTAATAGTCTGATGAAACCAAGATGGAACTTTTTGGCCTCAAATTTAAGCATTATGTCTGGAAACCAGGCGCCGATCATCACCTGCCCAATACCATCCCTACGGTGAAGCCTGGTGGTGGTGGCAGCATCATACTGGGGGGTGAAGAGAGAATGGTCAGGGTGGAGGGAAAGCTGAATGGAGCAAAGTAAGAGATATTCTTAATGAGAACCTGATCCGGAGCTCTGGACCTCAGACTGGGATGAAGGTTCTCGTAAGACAATGATCGTAAGCACACAGCCAAGACAACACAGGAGCGGCTGAGGGACAACTCTGTGAATGTCCTTGAGTGGCCCAGCCAGAGCCCTGAACCGATGGAACATCTCTGGAGAAACCTGAAAGTGGCTGTCCACTGATGTCCCCCAGCCAACCTGACAGAGCTGGAGAAGATCTGCAGAGAAGAACAGCCGAAAATCCCCAAATCCAGGTGTGAACCTTGTGATATCATCTCCAAGAAGACTGGAGGCTGGAATCACAGCCAGAGGGGCTTCAACTAAGTCCTGAGTAAAGGAGCTGAAGACTTATGTCCTGAGTAATGGGGCTGAAGACTTTTGTCCTGAGTAAAGGGGCTGAAGACTTGTGTCCCGAGTAAAGGGGCTGAAGACTTATGTCCCGAGTAAAGGGGCTGAAGACTTATGTCCCGAGTAAAGGGGCTGAAGACTTGTGTCCGGAGTAAAGGGGCTGAAGACTTATGTCCTGAGTAAAGGGGCTGAAGACTTGTGTCCCGAGTAAAGGGGCTGAAGACTTATGTCCCGAGTAAAGGGGCTGAAGACTTATGTCCCGAGTAAAGGGGCTGAAGACTTATGTCCCGAGTAAAGGGGCTGAAGACTTATGTCCTGAGTAAAGGGGCTGAAGACTTATGTCCCGAGTAAAGGGGCTGAAGACTTGTGTCCTGAGTAAAGGGGCTGAAGACTTGTGTCCTGAGTAAAGGGGCTGAAGACTTATGTCCCGAGTAAAGGGCTGAAGACTTATGTCCTGAGTAAAGGGCTGAACTTATGTCCTGAGTAAAGGGGCTGAAGACTTATGTCCTGAGTAAAGGGGCTGAAGACTTATGTCCTGAGTAAAGGGGCTGAAGACTTATGTCCTGAGTAAAGGGGCTGAAGACTTATGTCCTGAGTAAAGGGGCTGAAGACTTATGTCCTGAGTAAAGGGGCTGAAGACTTATGTCCTGAGTAAAGGGGCTGAAGACTTATGTCCCGAGTAAAGGGGCTGAAGACTTATGTCCCGAGTAAAGGGGCTGAAGACTTATGTCCTGAGTAAAGGGGCTGAAGACTTATGTCCTTAGTAAAGGGGCTGAAGACTTACAAAAGGGACTGAATACTTATGTCAATGTAAGATTTTAGTTTTTCCTTTTCAATAAATTAGTAAAGATTTCCAAAATTCACTTCTCACTTTCTCATTATGGGGTACTAAGTGCAGAAAGAGGGGGAGAAACATGACCTTTTTTATTTTGGCACAAGGAGGAAAAAAGTGCAGGGTGTGAATACTTTCTGAAGGCGCTGTGTGTACATGGGATCTGTATCACATGAGGTTTTAATCCTTCCCTCGGCTCTGACCTAAATCTTTCTTCCTTGGACTTTTCATAACCCAGAGCTTTTCTATTAACAGTTTTTTCTGCTTTGACAGCTGATGACTGCCGGCTTCTCTGCAAGTTACCGAAAGTGAAGTGCTTACGCAACGACCAGAGGGAAGGTACGGGCCTATCGGGGGACCCATCGACAGACATAACCTTAATGGACAGGAGCTGGGAGCAGCTGATAAGCTCAGAGCATCAGAACAACCTGATGATATTTTATAGGAACACATCAAATGTCTTCTCCTCAGAAAGTTATTTACCCCTGAAGTTAATGTTCCTGGCAAAGCTGGATGACAACCGATGTCCGTACAGCTGCAACACATTCTGCCTCCATTTTTGACTCCTTAATGGAAAATGAATGCAACAATGCATCCCCCCTACTATATGGCTTTGGGTTTTATAAATGGTAGCCATGCTGGATGTTACCAAGATTAAGATTACCTTCAAAATTTAATAGAAAAACATAATTCATAGGAGATTAAAAATCTCTTACCGTTTTGTGACTACAGCTCCTCTGGAGACCTATGTGTCTCCATGGTAACAGACTACAAACAAAGCTTATGTAGTCTGATATTGTAGTCGTGCGTTACGCCACTCTTTCTACCAGACACTAGAAGAGGAGTAAGGCCGGCCATATACATGAGATAGCTTTGTCCACCAAATGCTCCTTCGGCCCATAGTTGTCCCTCCTGGCCCCCGCACATGCACACTCAGTTCGGTTGGGTTTGCATGTGCTTTCTTTAGGGAGAGGAGGGTAAACTGCAACCATACATCTCTGTCTCATCTGAGACATATCGTTAGGCAATGCCACTAATGTCAGATTGGTGCAGGTCCAACCCAGGGGTGCCCCTAGCCTTTCAGCTGCCTGAGGTGAAAACTGAACCCCCCTCCCTCCAATGCCAATTTCTTAACCTAACCCTTCAGCCCATGGTCCTTCGGGTGCCCCTCTCTTGCCCCTACCTGGTTCTGCCTGAGGAGATCGCCTCACCTGGCCTCAATGGTGGTGCACCCCTGGTCCCACCTCTGGGGTCAGCATCTACGTATCTCTAGAACGGTGATCGCGAGGTGATCAATCACACCCGGGCACCCTCTACGTATTTCCATGAGAGTTCCGAAAATAGCCGAGCTATTTCTTGAGGTCCTCTAGAAATTAGTTGAGTGGTGGCCTCACTTGCGCATTGTGCCCTCCATTCATTTCTATGGGACCTCCGAAAATAGTCACTCGTCTACTTTCGAAACTCCCATAGAAGTGAATAGAATGCGCGCTGCGCAGGTGCAATGTTCTCTCGTTCAATTTGGCAGCCAGGTTGTAGAGATTGCCGCATTGGTGGTTTATCCTAGCAATATGCCACCAGTATCTGAGGTGACACAACCCCTCCCACTGATATCATTGGGGTTGGCCGACATTTGTCCAGTGTGTATGGCCACCTTAAAGAAGAACTCCCGCAAAAACTTTTATTCCCTGTCCTGCTACAAATGTACATTATGTAATCTGTAGTGAATGTCATGTTCTTACCAGTGTCTGTATTTGTGAGTTATATCTCCCTGATGTTTCTCATCTGTGTCATGTGACCAGCAATCAGTCTCACCAACTCACACATCATCTTATGTGTGGACAGGAAGTCTATTTCTCTATGTATTCCTATGGGAGCCTCACTTTCAGTCTCATAGGAATGAATAGAGAAGTAACTGGCTTCCTGTCCTGGGTCAGTTGGAGGTCAGGGAGTTGGTCACATGACCCAGCTACAGTAAGAAGAGAGGGGATAACTCACAAATACAGTCTCTGATAAGAAGATTGCAGTCACTACACATTACATCATGCACCTTTCTAACAGGTCAGAGAATAAAAATTTTGGCGGGAGTTCTTCTTTAGGACAAGACTACGCAGTGTTTGTGTGTCGTGTAACCATGGAGAAACATAGGTTTGCATAAGAGCTGTATACGCAGAACGGTGCAAGATGATTTTTAAAGGTGCCCTTTTATTGAAGATGCTCTAAAACAATAGAAAAAAATAATTGTACAGGTGGACTTAGCCTTAAAGCTATATTTTTATAAAACTGGAAAACCAGGGACTCGTCGTACAGACCACCCCTCCCCCCCCTAGTCAGGGGTGCACCTAGCCTTTCAGCTGCCTGGGGCGAAACGGCGCCACCCGCCGCCCCCAATGCCAAGTTCTTAATCTAACCCCTTTGCCACAATGAAAGCGCTGATTGCCCATGGCCCTTCTGCTGCCCCCCTCTTGCCCCTACCTGGTGCTGCCTGAGGCGATCACCTCACCCAGCCTCATTGGTGGTGCACCCCTGCCCCCAGTAGTCACAGCAGACAGGTGTAAATTTTACGGGAATATGTATTTGGTAGCAGAAGCCCCGGAACCTGATCAGGTATAATCTGCTTTATCTTTAGGTTATACAAAGCTTTCTTTGTTACAATGTAATTACTTATTTGCATTAGTCACAAATGCTTCCTTATATCTTCTGTTTCATTATCTTGGAAATTTTTAGGCGCCTAAAATCCGATCTGCGCCTGTCTTTGCTTTAAAGATCGCTGTAAAATTCAGCGCGTTACTCCTCTTACAGTTTTGGCGGTAATCAATATCCGGCTCCTGATATAAAATCAATTCCTTTGTGTTTGAGAATAAATCTCGCCTAACGAGCTACATTGACTCTAATGGAGCGGTGCCGCCTCCCCGACGTTACCCATGGAGTATACCACCTCTAATATCAGAGGAGTAGATGCCTATAACACATCTCATGCATATCTGTCATGACTGGGAAGCCAAGCGCTCGCCGATGATTCATAGACGGACCTGATCAAAGCTGTCGCCGGCTTACTGAGCTCAGGGTAAAACCGTTTAGACGGCAAAAATTCAATTTTTCCAGCAGGAATGAAAGTAATAATTATGCATGTAAACAGAAGTGGCATATGTGTATATATCATCAATCCAGTCATGCCGGATGCTGTCCGTATATCATCCCGGCAATAGATGGATTCCGCTAGCTGCTGCAGCTTCAATAAGTTGCCCTGTGCGGGACACATATGGACTACATTTCACAGCAACCAATCAGACATTCTAGGAACACCACTAGATGGCAGCATAGAGTATTCTACATGTGCTTGAATAATTAATTGCTTTGTTCATGGATGTGTTCTTCTTCACAGCACTCCATGTGGTCACACCTGGTATTACAAGTAAAATTTATCCATGTTTAGTAAAAGCAGGACACCGTTCAGGTCACTTCTCATAGTACAGCCAGGGGCGGTCTTGGCATTTCTGGGGCCCTAAGCGAAGTTATGTCTGGGGGCCCCCCCCCCCCCCCCAATGACACCTCACACCCCTGATGACACGGCCTCTGATGACACGCCCCCCCCCAATGACACACCCCCTATACCTCACTGGAGGGGGGGTCAAGGTTGCCCACAGCCTATGGCGTGTCCCAGACTCCCAGCTCTCTATTGGCTGCAGGGGCGTAGCTAAAGGCTCACGGGCCCTGGTGCAAGAGTTCAGCTTGGGCCCCCCCCGCCTAATACAGCGCCCCATACCTCGTACATCCAGTATAATACAGCGCCCCATACCTCTTACATCCAGTATAATACAGCGCCTCATACCTCTTACATCCAGTATAATACAGCTCCCCATACCTCTTACATCCAGTATAATACAGCGCCTCATACCTCTTACATCCAGTATAATACAGCGCCCCATACCTCGTACATCCAGTATAATACAGCGCCCCATACCTCTTACATCCAGTATAATACAGCGCCCCATACCTCGTACATCCAGTATAATACAGCGCCTCATACCTCTTACATCCAGTATAATACAGCGCCCCATACCTCGTACATCCAGTATAATACAGCGCCTCATACCTCTTACATCCAGTATAATACAGCGCCCCATACCTCTTACATCCAGTATAATACAGCGCCTCATACCTCTTACATCCAGTATAATACAGCGCCCCATACCTCGTACATCCAGTATAATACAGCGCCTCATACCTCTTACATCCAGTATAATACAGCGCCCCATACCTCTTACATCCAGTATAATACAGCGCCTCATACCTCTTACATCCAGTATAATACAGCGCCCCATACCTCTTACATCCAGTATAATACAGCGCCTCATACCTCTTACATCCAGTATAACACAGTGCCCCATACCTCTTACATCCAGTATAATACAGCGCCCCATACCTCTTACATCCAGTATAATACAGCGCCTCATACCTCTTACATCCAGTATAATACAGCGCCTCATACCTCTTACATCCAGTATAATACAGCGCCCCATACCTCGTACATCCAGTATAATACAGCGCCTCATACCTCTTACATCCAGTATAATACAGCGCCTCATACCTCTTACATCCAGTATAATACAGCGCCCCATACCTCTTACATCCAGTATAATACAGTGCCTCATACCTCTTACATCCAGTATAATACAGCCCCCATACCTCTTACATCCAGTATAATACAGCGCCTCATACCTCTTACATCCAGTATAATACAGCGCCTCATACCTCTTACATCCAGTATAATACAGCGCCTCATACCTCTTACATCCAGTATAATACAGCCCCATACCTCTTACATCCAGTATAATACAGCCCCCATACCTCTTACATCCAGTATAATACAGCACCTCATACCTCTTACATCCAGTATAATACAGCGCCTCATACCTCTTACATCCAGTATAATACAGCGCCTCATACCTCTTACATCCAGTATAATACAGCGCCTCATACCTCTTACATCCAGTATAATACAGCGCCCCATACCTCTTACATCCAGTATAATACAGCGCCCCATACCTCTTACATCCAGTATAATACAGCCCCCATACCTCTTACATCCAGTATAATACAGCACCTCATACCTCTTACATCCAGTATAATACAGCGCCTCATACCTCTTACATCCAGTATAATACAGCGCCTCATACCTCTTACATCCAGTATAATACAGCGCCCCATACCTCTTACATCCAGTATAATACAGCCCCCATACCTCTTACATCCAGTATAATACAGCACCTCATACCTCTTACATCCAGTATAATACAGCGCCCCATACCTCTTACATCCAGTATAATACAGCCCCCATACCTCTTACATCCAGTATAATACAGCACCTCATACCTCTTACATCCAGTATAATACAGCACCCCATACCTCTTACATCCAGTATAATACAGCGCCTCATACCTCTTACATCCAGTATAATACATTGCCCCATACCTCTTACATCCAGTATAATACAGCGCCCCATACCTCTTACATCCAGTATAATACAGCGCCCCATACCTCTTACATCCAGTATAATACAGCGCCTCATACCTCTTACATCCAGTATAATACAGCACCCCATACCTCTTACATCCAGTATAATACAGCGCCTCATACCTCTTACATCCAGTGACGTCTCCTCTCATGTAGATCTTTTCTTTCCTCATCTTCTCCTTTCAGACCAGACGCCATTTTTCAGCCATTTCTTATCTCTGCAGTTTGACAGAAAAAAATCTTAGTTTACTACTTTTCCATCATCCTCCCATCTTCTGGACAAATCATCCTACCACCCCAGTACTGTGCCACTAGTACCACACAGATAGTGCCCTTCAATAATTATTGGCACACAGTGTCCTAAAATAACTGCGCCCAGCAAATACTGTCCCGTAATAGTGTGAACATAACGTCCCCCAGAAATAACTGCGCTGATACTGTGCCAGGGTGCCCCCCACAGTAATAGTGCCCCCCACAGTACTAATGTCCCCACTGTGCCCCAGAAGTAATAATGCTTCCAATGTGCCAGTAAGAAGTGCTCCCCACCCATAGATGCCCCCCAAATTATGTGCCAGTAAGAAATGCCCCAATAATGCGCCAGAAGTTCCCCCCATTGATTCCCCCTCAAAATCATGTGCCAGTAAGAAATGCCCCCAGTGCCCCCATGTGCCAGTAAGAAATGCCCCAGTGCCCCCATGTGCCAGTAAAAATGCCCCAGTGCCCCCATGTGCCAGTAAAAATGCCCCCAGTGCCCCATGTGCCAGTAAAAATGCCCCCATGTGCCAGTAAAAATGCCCCGTGCCAGTAAAATGCCCTCAGTGCCCCCATGTGCCAGTAAAAATGCCCCCAGTGCCCCCATGTGCCAGTAAAAATGCCCCCATGTGCCAGTAAAAATGCCCCCATGTGCCAGTAAAAATGCCCCCATGTGCCAGTAAAAATGCCCCCAGTGCCCCCATGTGCCAGTAAAAATGCCCCCAGTGCCCCCATGTGCCAGTAAAAATGCCCCCAGTGCCCCCATGTGCCAGTAAAAATGCCCCCAGTGCCCCCATGTGCCAGTAAGAAATGCCCCCAGTGCCCCCATGTGCCAGTAAGAAATGCCCCAGTGCCCCCATGTGCCAGTAAGAAGTGCCCCCAGTGCCAGTAAAAATGCCCCAGTGCCCCCTTGTGCCAGTAAAAATGCCCCCAGTGCCCCCATGTGCCAGTAACAATGCCCCCAGTGCCCCCATGTGCCAGTAAGAAATGCCCCCAGTGCCCCCATGTGCCAGTAAGAAATGCCCCAGTGCCCCCATGTGCCAGTAAGAAGTGCCCCCAGTGCCAGTAAAAATGCCCCTAGTGCTCCCATGCCATAAAGAAATGCCCCCAGTGCCAGTAAGAAGTGCCCCCAGTGCCAGTAAAAATGCCCCAGTGCCCCCTTGTGCCAGTAAAAATGCCCCCCGTGCCAGTAAAAATGCCCCGTGCCAGTAAAATGCCCTCAGTGCCCCCATGTGCCAGTAAAAATGCCCCCAGTGCCCCCATGTGCCAGTAAAAATGCCCCCAGTGCCCCCATGTGCCAGTAAAAATGCCCCCAGTACCAGTAAAAATGCCCCCATGTGCCAGTAAAAATGCCCCCAGTGCCCCCATGTGCCAGAAAAAATGCCCACAGTGCCCCCATGTGCCAGTAAAATGCCCACAGTGCCCCCATGTGCCAGTAAAATTGCCCACAGTGCCCCCATGTGCCAGTAAAATGCCCACAGTGCCCCCATGTGCCAGTAAAAATGCCCCCATGTGCCAGTAAAATGCCCCCATGTGCCAGTAAAATGCCCCCAGTGCCCCCATGTGCCAGTAAAAATGCCCCCAAAATGCCCCCAATTGAGCTCCGGTCCGTGACTGCTACAATAAAATAAAAAATAAAAAAAAATTAACACTTATACTTACCTCCATGGTGCTGGCAGCGATGCGATGCAGGCCTCTTCCGGCCTGTGTCCCGCGCTGTACGGCTCAGGCGGCGCGATGACGTCATCGCGCCGCCTGAGCCGGCCTCTGATAGGCTGCAGGCCCAGTGCCTGCAGCCTATCAGAGGAACGGGCAGGGGAGACGCCTCTCCCTCCCCTGCCCCAGTACAATACAGGCATCTGTATCGCCGTCCTGAGGACGGCGATACAGATGACTATGGAGATGAGCGCTTCCACAATGGAAGCGCTCATCTCCCTCTGCGGGCGGTCTTGGGCACCGGCGCAAGAGAAGAGCGTGGGGGCCCCCTTGGACGCCGGGGGCCCTACGCAAATGCATAGGATGCGTGGTGCCCAAGACCGCCCCTGAGTACAGCAGAAGGTGTTGGACAATGCTACATATCTGCTGATATCATAAAGAGCAGAAGATTTTAAAGGGGTTCTCCAGGAATTAAGAAAATGAAAATACTTAAATATTACTTTATTATAAATCTATTCACAAATACCTTTCATTAGTTATAATGGCTCGTTTCGTCTGGGGAGCAATCATTAGGAGAAACAAAATGGCCTCCGTCCTATTGGTGCACACAGAACCTGTCCTAATCACACAGGAGGACAAGTTACTTCACAACACTGAGGTAAAGAGCTGCCTCATCCTCCTCTCTGCTCTGCTTGTCAGGGATTATAATCCTGAATAGAGATGAAAAGATCTTCAGCTGAATCTCTGTAGGAATGGAGTTCATGAGGAGACATGAAGTACAGAGAGGACGGACCGGACAGACTGAGGTAATGGAGACTGCATACAGGAGCTGCTGCTCATCAGCCACATCCCCACCTCCTCTCTGTACTTCATGTCTCCTAATGGACTCCATTCCTACTGAGATTCATTTTATCATCTGTATTCAGGGTCATAATCCCTGACAAGCAGAGCAGAGAGGAGGATGAGGCTGCTGAGGAGCAGCTCTTGTATTCAGTCTCCATTACCACAGTCTGTCCTGTCCGTCCTCTCTGTACTTCATGTCTCCTCATGAACTCCATTCCTACAGAGATTCAGCTGAAGATCTTATCATCTGTATTCAGGATCATAATCCCTGACAAGCAGAGCAGAGAGGAGGATGAGGCAGCTCTTTACCTCAGTGTTGTGAAGTAACTTGTCCTCCTGTGTGATTAGGACAGGTTCTGTGTGCACTAATAGGACGGCGGCCATTTTATTTCTCCTAATGATTGCTCCCCAAACAAAACGAGCCATTATAACTAATGAAAAGTATTTAGAAATATGTTTATAATATAGTAATTTTCTTAATTTCCGGAGAACCACTGGAGAAAAGACCTAGGCAGGAAACTGGATTCCCATTTTCTAGTCATTAAGGTGGCACAGCTAACTCTACACACAGTCCATTGTTTCTAAATGGAAATAGTAATCTCTCCATGCTTTATCCATAAGAAGGACTATCTCATATGCAGAGTCCATGGAGGGGTTTGGAAACAATGAGTTGCAATTTCATTTAAAGGGGTATTCCCATCTTAGACAGTCAAGGCTTATCTGTAGAATCCATACCTACCTCCAGAAGGAGGGTCCCTTCATCCCATACTAGCCTGATGAGGTGACCGCTGGCTGCTGCATCCAGGTGGAGTGAGAAACAAGAGGTGCCCTTCCATTCACGTCAATGGGAGTCACTCAAGCAGCCAGTGACTCTCACATGTGTGTCTGCCTCTCTATTTACTCTCAGCATGGATTCACCCTTTAAGCAGCCGCCTCGTATGGGAATCAGCTGACTCTTTTTCTAGAGATATCAGTGGGCCCCAGTGGTAGAAACTACATCTATCGGACATTTATAGCCTATCTTGTGGACTACCCCTTTAACTTTTGTCTACAAAGGGTGTGTTGGATATCTCTGGTGCAGCAGATTTCAAGGGATTGTTCATTTTTAACACCATGTTGTTTTAGATCAAACATTCTGTGCTGACAGTTTTTCTGATACAGAGCTCCAAATTTCCTGCATGAACCTAAAGCAATAGTATAGCGTTCTGTCCTCCCACAGCCACCACTAGAGGGAGCTCTTTGGAAATTAATGGAGTTTGTATGCCTTTTTAAATAGAATATACAGGAATTTTATTTCAGAACTGCAGTATGTTGTTTACAGAGCAGAGTGACAGAAATTGTAAATTGAACGTGTTAATTCTAGGCGAGAGTACAATCCACTCATCTGCATAATTTATTCGAATTATATGCAGAATATTCATGAGGCTTCACAGCGATTTCTTCTCTTGTATATGTTCTCCTACATACAGGAGACACTAGTGTATGTCGCTGCTCCGTTACCTATCAGGAACATTATTTATTGTACTACTACTACCACCATTTTTGCCTTCACCACCACTCCCCTCCTCTTCTTTTCTGTGTGCAGTTACATGGCTGCTTCTTATTGTTAATCAGCTTCCACTATAAATGCTGGGCTGCGCTCTCAGTCCTTGCCTGAGCTTAGGTTCCTAATGTACCAGTGAAGGTGTACCATTCTGACTGTCTGCCCAAAGTTCTGCCTGATAACCGGCTCGGATAGTCTGCTGCCTGCGCTGACCTCGGATTGGTTTAACGGAATCGCATGTACTTTGCCTGTCCTGATTTTTGCCTGTTCGCCGAATCATATTTCACTCCTTATTTCCGTACAGAATCCCTCAGGGAGATTCAGGCCCCTGTTCATCCCTACTGCTGGTGTTCTTGACTCCAGAACGGACAGCCATCTGTCCTGGAGTGCTGATGGTCTGTGAAAGTATATATTGTACCACCAGGGGAAAAAAAATCCTTGCATTAACCAAGACCACCAGGGAAGCAGGTATCAAACCTACAACTATCCTAGACCACCAGGGAAACTGACATTAACCCCTTCACCACCATAGACCATCAGCGTTTCCGGAATTAATCCCTCCTCTAACCTAGACCACAATAGAAGGGGTATTAATTCTTCGATTACCCTAGACCACCAGGGCAACTGACATTAACTTCTCCCAGTGAAACAGACACTGACATTATCACTCCCTTAGACCACCAGGGGATCAGGAATTAGCCCCTCAACAACCCGAGACCACCATCACTGCCCTTGATCACCAGCAGGTACATGTAGTAATCCTTCTAACACTCTATACCAACACAGCAATGTACATTAACCCCTCCATTACCCTAGACATCCAGGAAATGAGAGGACCAGGGAAATGAGCTTGAACTCCTTCACTACCCTAAATCACCATGAAGCCACCATTGACTTAATCACCACCCTAGTCCACCAGGAAAACAAGCATTAATTCCTTCACCACCCTAGACCACCAGGGAAACCAGCATTAATTCCTTCACCACCTTAGACCACCAGGGAAACCAGCATTAATTCCTTCACAACCCTAGTCCACCAGGAAAACAAGCATTAATTCCTTCACCACCCTAGACCACCAGGGAAACCAGCATTAATTCCTTCACTACCCTAGACCACCAGGGAAACCAGCATTAATTCCTTCACTACCTTATATCACTATCAAGCCACCATTGACCTAATCACCACCCTAGTCCACCAGGGAAATAAGCATGACCTCCTTCACTACCCTAGACCCCCAGGAAATAAGCCATTGGCAGAGAACTGGGACTTCTGTTCTGGCCATTGGTGGGGTCCCAGATTTTGGATCCGTTAGGCTACTTTCACACTTGCATTGGCAGGTACCGTTTGTGAGATCCGTCCAGGCTCTCACAAACGGATCCGTCATGTTAATACAACCGTCTGCATCCGTTCTGAACGTTTGTATTATCTTTTACATAGCCAAGACGGATCCGTCATGAACTCCATTGAAAGTCAATGGAGGACGGATCCGTTTTCTATTGTGTCAGAGAAAGCGGATTCGTGCCCATTGACTTACATTGTGAGTCATGACGGATCCGTTTGGATCAGTTTCCATCAAGCGGCCACCAAAACGCAGCAAGCACGGTTTTAGTGTCCGCCTCCAAAACGGAATGGAGACTGAACTTAAGCAAAACTGATGCATTCTGAACGGATCCTTTTCCATTCAGAATGCATTAGGGAAAAACTGATCAGTTTAGGACTGTTTATAAGAACCTGTGACGGATCTCACAAACGGATCCTGCAAACGCAAGTGTGAAAGTAGCCTTATTGATACACTGTATGGTAGTATAAAGCTGCCCTCATACATCTTTTTTTGATGAAAAGCGCTGTATGAAAAGATCCATTCAAGTTTCTCTAACATTTTAGCACCTGCCATCAGAATCAACCCTATCTAAAGCAGGCATACTGACTGGTAGGATTGATCCTGCTGCTTACAATGTTGCCTGTCTTGTGAAAATCGGTTGCATGGTTTCCGAGAAAAAAGACTTTTGTTCTTTATGCAGATCAGAGCATCAGCGCACCAAGGGGCATAATGTGCATTGGAAAGCTGAGGTGCACCGAGAGTCTAGCCCCTCCCCCTGATTTAATAGGGTGGACCCGGTTGACCGGTGCCCTTTAAGTACTTAGGGTCAGCTGTGGGAGATGCCATATGAAGGGGATCCCAGAAGGTACCAATTTTCTTTGTGCCGACCTACCTAGTGGGGATCCATTAAAGGGTTATTCCCATCTTGGACAATGGGGGCATATCGCTAGGGTATGGCCCCATTGTCTTATAGGTACGGGTCATACCGCTGGGGCCCGCACCTATATCGAAAACTTAGCCCCCAAAGTGAAGGAGGCCACACTACGCATGCGCAGCCACCCTCCATTCATTTCTATGGGGCCGGCGAAAATTGGTTGAGCGCTAGCTCGGCTATTTCCGTCGGCTACATAGAAATTAATGGGAACGGTGGCCGCGCATGCGCTGTGCGCTCCCATTCATTTCTATGGGAGCAGCGGGGACCTGCGCCTGGTGGTGGCTGGACCCCAGGAAACCTGGGGTCCTCCAGGCGCATCGCTCCCCGCTCCATTTTTGCTGGGACCCGCACCTATCAGACAATGGGGACATATCCTAGCGATATGCCCCCATTGTCTTAGATGAGAATAACCCTGTAAGGCAATATTGAGGAATATGTGACTTCATTCAGCTCCACCCTACATACTGGAGGGGTAGAGGGCAGAGTAGCGTACAGTTTTTAGTCTTCCAAATGTAGCAAAAATTTTGAGTATTAGCACAAAAAAAAAACAGTAGGTATTATACATATTAGATGTGTATGGTCTTAAATATGGCACAAGGTGGCGGTTTTTACCCTTGTATTTCACAATTCCATACAAAGCATCATGTGACCACACGAGATCTTTACTCACCGCGCCGGCGGATGAAATGCATTGTGCGCATCGCTTCATCTCCAAACTCAATGTTGTATTCATTTGGTCTTCGCTGATTCAATCAATGTTTTGAGTGGAGAAAGTTTGAAAGGAACTTCCTGTGATGGCGGGAGATGGTTGCTGTAGATGTGCAGTAAAGCGCGTCGGAACCTCTTTAAAATTCATAGTCTGATTCTCCTCTGTGGAAGGAGCTAAATTAGTTATCAAAATGACGGAGGCCTCTCCAGGTCTTTCATTTTCCCTGCCAAGTGTCATTTTTATGGCTTCTGCTTTATCGAGGGAACGTTGGGTTTGTTTCAGGCTCCTGCGGTCTTTAGATTCACAGATGTTTTATTTTTTTGTTTTTGTTTGCTTCTTTTGGTAAATTATCTGAATTATTTTTACAAATGATACATTTAGCACCTGACTCATGCCCCGCCCCCGCCGATCCCTGCAGCTATATACTTCCTGCTCCTGTCTCAACTGCCTGCTCGACCAATCACTGGCGGGTCAATGCTGCGGCCCTTGAGATTAGCAATGAAAGCATCCTATAGCAAAATACCTAGGCTCCATATTTTTGACTATACCTTGTTACCCCTACCTAGAACACACCCAGACATACAAAACTTAAATCTGCATCAAAATAAATATATTATTAAAATATTGCATATTTTTGTAAATATTATTAGTAATATTTTAAAAAATATGCAATATTTTATAATTATAATTTAATTATATAACTATAATTTATTACATCCCTCCCCCCATACTCTTGCAGTCATGTCCTCAACTAACATCTTCATCATAAGTGGACAGGCCGCTGCCTACCAAAAGATCAACACACTGCTCTTCTGAAATGCTCTGTGCTGCAGAGGAGTTTGCTTCTACAAGGTACTATGTGGCAGATTTACTATTGAAAATGTGCCAGTTTTTTTTTGGGGGGGGCGTATTTTATGCCAAGAAAATGGTGTGCCTGCCTTGCATTGCATTTATGAAGTGTTTTACACTCTTTTCCAAGCTTTTTGATGACTCTTCCGGCAAGGGCAAGACTTTGTGGGAAAGGGGCGTGGTCTAAATGTACCTCGTGCTCCAAAAATTTGGAGTAAAATTACCCCAACTTATAGGTGGTGTAAATCTAGACAGTTTTTTTTTTTTTTTTTTTTTTTTTTTGCACACAGGCAGAATTTTTGGTCGCATGGACAAACTTTTGGTGCATGGAAGGAATTACATCGTAGATCTGGCAAAGGAACTATATTTCAAATTTATTAAGGTCCAGAATAGTACAGTTCTGTAATATTAAAGGCTATTACACCTTTGAAGGCAATTTTTGTTTATGATTTCATTTTACTCATTTTGGGTAATAATCCTATTTTCAATTGACCTTTATTAAAAATATTGAGCTGTTCTCTCACAAAAAGTTAACTGTTTTTATAACTGTGTGCCTGGTACTTTCACTTAGTGCCCTCATCTAATAAACCTTATGTTTAAATTACTAAGGCTACTTTCACACTAGCGTTTTTAAATTCCGGTATTGAGCTCCGTCATAGGGGCTCAATACCGGAAAAAAACGCTTCAGTTTTGTCCCCATTCATTCTCAATGGGGACAAAACTGAACTGAAGACAACGGAGGCTCCTGAAAGCATTCCGTTCCGTCTTCAGACCGGAGAACAAACCGCAGCATGCTTCGGTTTTCTCTCCGGTCCAGGCATCCGCACCAAGACGGATCCGGAATGACCCCCAATGCAAGTCAATGGGGACGGATCCGTTTGGTGTGACACACCAGTAATCCGGATCTGTCCTCCATTGACTTGCAATGGGGGGTCATTCCGGATCCGGCTACAGAGATACAGACAGACATACACACATACATACTCACATACTCCAGCCCGGGACGCCGGCAGCACGTCTTCACGCGCCTCCTGCGCGCAGCTATGACGTTTCCCCACTGCGCCCAGCAGAGGGCGCAGTGGGGAATCATCATCACTGCGCGCAGGAGGCGCGTGAAGACGTGTTGCCGGCGTCCCGGGCTGGAGTATGTAAGAATGTATGTGTTTGTGTGTGTATGTCTGTTTGTATTGCTGTCTCAATGTCTGTCAACATGTGTGGGGCCGGAGCGCTGCTCCGGCCCACACATGTATCAGCGTTAGCACGGATCCGTTGGCACCCTTTAGGTGCCGGATCCGTGCTAACGCTAGTGTGAAAGAGGCCTAAGAGGTCATAAACACTTATTTAGGCCACATTCTTATCAGTAAGATAAGGACTGATCTGTAATGAGTGATTATAAGGTCAGAGAGCAGAGATAAGGAGCCGTCAGCTTCTGGTCTGATGGAAAAGACAGAAAATCCAAAGTGTGCTGCTACAGCATCTCAGCTCTGTACAGAGAAAGGGGCTCCATATTTTTAATAAAGACCAATTGGAAAAATGATTTTTTAGCTTAAAATAGGTACAATGCAATAATAATAAAAAATGTCTTCAGAGGTGTACAGTACATAGCCTTTAAGTATGTGATTTGTATTCTTATGTTTAGTAAATGATGGTTAGAGCAGTCACACTATGGATGCCTCCTACCCAGAGGTAGTAATGGCAGATATTATGTCAGCAATTAAAACAGTGCAAGAGGCCGATCTAATAGCAAACAACATTTAGAGGTATAATTCATTTAATGATGTATATTATTAATTATTAATCTTATAATGTATTAATTAGATCTGAGATAGGCTGAACTTGATGTTCCTGTTAACCTATGTAACTATGTAACTATTTATGTAACAACGTATGTAACTCTCAGTCTGTGACCTCCTTCTTGTGTCCATTCCCCTCCTCACATCCTGACACTTTCCTGTCTTCACATCAGAGGACAGGTCATTGCCCTACCAAGAACAACACACTGCTCTCCTTACACAGTTACATAGTTAATACAATTAAAAAAACAAAGACATAAGTCATCAAGTTCAACCAAGGGATAGGTGAGGACGCAAATTTTAAAAAGGGGAGTGAGACCAAGTTTTCTACACGTTTTCATAAGCATTAATGTCATTTACTTTTAAGAATTCATTTAAACACTTTTTAAACCCGTCCACTGTTCCTGCTGTGACCACGTCCTGAGGAAGTCTATTCCACAGATTCACAGCTCTTACAGTAAAGAATACTTGACACTTCTGGAGACTGAACCTTTTCTTCTCCAGTCGGCATTCACAGTCTCGGCAACAGATATCCCTGTCTGTCCACCTAATAATCCCTAACACCCTACCACCGGCATCTGCCTGGCCTTTGCTGCACTCCTTTTCCCATCCTTCTTACAGCTGTCATCCTCCTGGTTGGTGGGAGCGTTGCCCTTCTGCAATGTTGCTGGCCCTGGGCTTTCATTCCTAATATCAGCCAAACAAGCATATTTACTAGGTTGTTCCAGCCCAGGGCTAGCCTCCCTGGCACTTTTCCCTCTACCCCTTCTTCCTACATTAACCCAACTACTGACCCCGTAGTCCTGATCTTGCCCTCCTCCATCCACCTCCATTGCACTGACCCCAGCCAGTGCCTGCACGGTGAGGTCTAAGCCTCCATCCAGGTTTGCAATAATTCTGCGTGTTGCAAACTGAGCATTTACTGTAGATCCAGAATCTGGGCTTCCAAATATGCAACATGCTTGCACTACCTCATTGTGTTATTTCCCACTAGTCTCCATTGCCCTCCTTGCATCAAGACCCTGAACCTGCCATAACGTAAAGGGGTTAGCCCATGAAAATTACCTATCACCTATCCACAGGACCACTGGGACTTCGCAGGATCCCGAGCAGGGCTCCCAAGTCAGTCCACCACTCCATTCATTTCTATGGGACTGATGGATTGCTGCCTACATCAGCCCATAGGAGTGAATGGAGCAGTGGACCGACATGTGCACTACCGCTCCATTCAGAAAAGGGATTCGGGACCACTCTATTTAACCCCTAGGGGAATACTTGGTCCGATTTTTGTCACCTATGCCGAGGATAGGTGATGATTTTTATGGGATAACCCCTTTAATTAGCAATTCATCTGTAGACGGGTCACTGCCTTCAAACAAAATCAACTCACTCCTCTTCTGCTGCTGTCATTTCCATGAGCTGATTGGCTACATATTGTTTTCTCCCAGCCCACTTACTGGGAGGTCTCTTGGATTCTAATCAAATGCATCTGAAACTATGGTGAGGGTGGGACCAGGGAAAATGCATGTAGAGAATCATACTGCCATACTGCGCCTCAATAATATCACCGCCCAATGTCAAGAACCTGCCATACTCTGCCCCCATAATATTAATTCCTGAATAATCCCAGGGCATAAACTATCCATAGGGGAATTATAGAGCATGCTCCTGCCAGATGGGCTGTTACCCCGTGTGTCCATGATGAAGTCCAGGCCAGGGTGACACTTACTGTATTTTTGGACCCTACAATAGATACTCCTATCAGTCTTTGTGCCAATAATATTATTTGAGGTTTTATGTTCTCATTGCGTGCTGGAAATGTCGAGTATGGAGTCGTATTTTCTAGCCTTATGCCGTTTACATAGTAAATCTCCGTTACAAATGGTTTGGCTGAAAGCGCTGAATCTCTTTTTCCGAGAATCCTGCTGAGACCCCGGAGTACATCCGAAAAGTGCACATCGCCCGTGAACTCTCCAAGTTCTGAATTCTAAATTCACTTTTATGATCTTGCGCGCGTTATGTTTCATCCTTCCCCAGTCATGTCTTCAAAAGACAACACGATGCATACAGAGCAGGGAGACGCCTGCGGTAAATACACGGCCAACGCTAGGGTCTCGTTCTTGTTTACCCGGAGCCCAGGAGACGTTAATCTTCTAAAGCTTATGCAGAGAGATGCTGTAAAAAAGCTTCCGACAGTACAAGACTCTGGGGCCGACCCAGGGCCTTCAGGGTGGCACTGATGTTGTCACCACATCTAGTGAGGTGAGGTAGTTTAAAGGGGTTGGACAAGATTAGAAAAAAACATGGCTGATTGCTTCCAAAAACAGCGCCACACCTGTCCGCACATTGTGTGTGGTATTGCTGATTTACCTTATTCAACTAAATGAAAGTGAGCTGCAATACCAGACACAACCCGTGGGCAGGAGTGGCGCTGTTGTTAGCAGGTAGTAACATGGAGCAGGGCTAAAGTCTGAGAACCCTGGTCCCTTTTACCTTCCACTGTCCTCAGGTCTGAACTTTTTTGGCTTACAGTTGCCGGCATTGTCCTTACCCCAGACCACTCTATGCTGCTATGGTGCTGGGATGGCCTGTGTGCCCTCCTTCTTCAGCAGGTGTCAGCTGTAATCTATATCTGGCACACTCCTGGGATGGCTGGATATAGCTCCCAATGGTGACAACTAACTGGTTTTTACAGAGAGTGGAATCATTATTTATTTGGAAAATGAGCGTTCTCTGGTTCCAAATTTTTTTTTATTTGCCTAGAATACCACAAACACTGTATACTTTTGTCCTGTGTACCAGTTTTTCTTGTCAGCACTTTCCTTCACCTGTTCTCAGCATCATGGCATCCTGGCAGGATGTTTACGTGCAGAACTTCCCGTTTTCAACAGCTTCCTGTTGTCACTGCATCCTGGCAGGATGTTTACATGCAGAACTTCCTGTTCTCATCAGCTTCCTGGTGTCACTGCATCCTGGCAGGAGGTGTACATGCAGAACTTCCTGTTTTCAACAGCTTCCTGGTGTCACTGCATCCTGGCAGGATGTTTATATGCAGCACTTCCTGTTTTCAACAGCTTCCTGGTGTCACTGCATCCTGGCAGGATGTTTACATGCAGCACTTCCTGTTCTCATCAGCTTCCTGGTGTCACTGCATCCTGGCAGGAGGTGTACATGCAGAACTTCCTGTTTTCAACAGCTTCCTGGTGTCACTGAATCCTGGCAGGATGTTTACATGCAACACTTCCTGTTCTCATCAGCTTCCTGGTGTCACTGCATCCTGGCAGGAGGTGTACATGCAGAACTTCCTGTTTTCAACAGCTTCCTGGTGACACTGCATCCTGGCAGGATGTTTACATGCAGGACTTCCTTTTTTTTAACAGCTTCCTGTTGTCACTGCATCCTGGAAGAATGTTTACATTCAGAACTTCCTGTTTTCAACACCTTCCTGGTGTCACTACATCCTGGCAGGATGTTTACATGAAGCACTTCCTGTTTTCAACAGCTTCCTGGTGACTCTGCATCCTGGCAGGATGTTTACAGGCAGAACTGCCTATTTTCAACAGCTTCCTTGTGTCACTGCATCCTGGCAGGATGTTTACATGCAGAACTGCCTCTTTTCAACAGCCTCCTGGTGACACTGCATCCTGGCAGAATGTTTACATGCAGAACTTCCTGTTTTCAACACCTTCCTGATGGGTTTCCTAACCAATTACAGCATGCTTTGTCCTGTAATGTTTCACAGGACTTTCTCTGCCTACTTAACATGGAGAAGGTAGGTGGTGTGACTACCGCTGAGAGAACAGTGTGGCAGGCAGAGAAGGTTCCGAGAATTATACAGTAAAGCATGCTGGGATTGTTTAGAAAACCCAACAGGAAGCTGATAAATAACAGGGAGTTCTGCATGTAAATATCCTGCCAGGATTCAGTGATGCTGAGAACAGGGGAAAGAAAGGACTGACATGAAACACTGGTATATGATGCAAAATATGCAGATTAAACAAATGTAATTATTGAATCGAAATGGAAGATTAAAAAAATAGAATGAATTGAATGAAAAGTATAAATTGCCTTTTTAAAGCTACATCGGGGGTAATAAAAAGTTATGGCTCTTCACATGCAGCGACACAAAAACAAGTGTTTTATTGTACAAAAGTGATTAAAAAAAACATATAAATTTAGTTTTGCCATATTCATAATGACTCATGGAATAAAGTTAACATTTATACTGCACGGTGAGTGCCATAAAAAATAAACGCTATCAGTGAAGCTTACTATTGTTCCATTATTTGCCATCTACAGTAAGGGTAGTAACAGGCGGACTGTAGTGTTCTTCCATATCATGAGATCTTTTTATACGACTCACCTCCTGTATAATACCACCCACTGACATAATGTTTACCATTCCTTTAAATGAATTGTGTAAGTGATCACCGTCACTTGTATCTAAGCAGGTTTGATTCGGTCTCGCGTGAGAGGGGCGGAGCTTGCTAAGGCCGGAGTGCTCACCTTCCTGGACAGTCACTGTGAAGTTAATAAGGAATGGCTCCCTCCGCTGCTGAAAAGAGTGCAAGAGGTGAGAACCGCTCCACTGCGGTATTACTGAGGGGAAGTATGGTAAAATTCAAAAAGTGCAAACCAAATATAGCCATATGGGTTATCACCAGACATGTGTATACTATACGATACGGTATGTACTTCTGTATTCATAGGATCCAACTCGTGTGGTGAGTCCTGTTATAGACATCATCAGCCTCGACACATTTGCATATATTGCTGCATCTTCAGATCTCAGAGGAGGTGAGTGCCATGGCCAGTACTATATATTATCTATAGATACCTCATATTGGTAACACTGACCAAGAACAGAATATAATTACATTATTGTACAGAAGCAGTATTATAGTAGTTATATTCTTGTACATAGAAGCAGTATTATAGTAGTTATATTCTTGTACATAGAAGCAGTATTATAGTAGTTATATTCTTGTACATAGGAGCAGTATTATAGTAGTTATATTCTTGTACATAGGAGGCAGTATTATAGTAGTTATATTCTTGTACATAGGAGCAGTATTATAGTAGTTATATTCTTGTACATAGGAGCAGTATTATAGTAGTTATATTCTTGTACATAGGAGCAGTATTATAGTAGTTATATTCTTGTACATAGGAGCAGTATTATAGTAGTTATATTCTTGTACATAGGAGCAGTATTATATGTAGTTATATTCTTGTACATAGGAGCAGTATTATATTATATTCTTGTAATAGAGCAGTTTATATAGTTATATTCTTGTTACATAGGAGCAGTATCATAGTAGTTATATTCTTGTACATAGAAGGCAGTATTATAGTAGTTATATTCTTGTTACATAGGAGCAGTATCATAGTAGTTTATATTCTTGTACATAGAAGGCAGTATTCATAGTAAGTTATATTCTTGTATATAGGAGCAGTATTATAGTAGTTATATTCTTGTATATAGGAGCAGTATTATAGTAAGTTATATTCTTGTACATAGGAGCAGTATTATAGTAGATATATTCTTGTACATATGAGCAGTATTATAGTAGTTACATTCTTGTACATAGGAGGCAGTATTAATTAGTAGTTATATTCTTGTACATAGGAGGCAGTATTATAGTAGTTACATTCTTGTACATAGGAGGCAGTATTATAGTAGTTATAATTCTTGTACACAGGAGCGTATTATAGTATTATATTCTGTACATAGGAGCAGTATTATAGTAGTTATATTCTTGTAGCATAGGAGCAGTATTTATAGTAGTTATATTCTTGTACATAGGAGCAGTAATTATAGTAGTATATCCTGTACATAGGAGCAGTATTATAGTAGTTATATTCTTGTACATAGGAGGCAGTATTATAGTAGTTATATTCTTGTACATAGGAGCAGTATTATAGTAGTTATATTCTTGTACATGGGAGCAGTATTATAGTAGTTATATCCTTGTACATAGGAGCAGTATTATAGTAGTTACATTCTTGTATATAGGAGCAGTATTATAGTAGTTATATTCTTGTACATAGTAGCAGTATTATAGTAGTTACATTCTTGTATATAGGAGCAGTATTATAGTAGTTATATTCTTGTACATGGGAGCAGTATTATAGTAGTTATATCCTTGTACATGGGAGCAGTATTATAGTAGTTATATCCTTGTACATAGGAGCAGTATTATCGTAGTTATATTCTTGTACATGGGAGCAGTATTATAGTAGTTATATTCTTGTACATAGGAGCAGTATTATAGTAGTTATATTCTTGTACATAGGAGGCAGTATTATAGTAGTTATATTCTTGTACATAGGAGCAGTATTATAGTAGTTATATTCTTGTACATAGGGGGCAGTATTATAGTAGTTATATTCTTGTACATAGGAGCAGTATTATAGTAGTTATATTCTTGTACAGAGGAGCAGTATTATAGCAGTTATATTCTTGTACATAGGAGCAGTATTATACTAGTTATATTCTTGTACATAGGAGGCAGTATTATAGTAGTTATATTCTTGTACATAGGAGGCAGTATTATAGTAGGTATATTCTTGTACATAGGAGCAGTATTGTAGTAGTTATATTCTTGTACATAGGAACAGTATTATAGTAGTTATATTCTTGTACATAGGAGGCAGTATTATAGTAGTTATATTCTTGTACATAGGAGCAGTATTGTAGTAGTTATATTCTTGTACATAGGAGCAGTATTATAGTAGTTATAGTCTCGTATGTCGAGGACATTTTTATAGTAATGTTTTTGTCTCCAACCACTGTTTCCAGAGTGTTAACTATGTCATGTGTTTGGATTTTCACATTCCTAAAATGTACTAAGTGAGGTTTACCAAGAGTGTTAATACCCTGTGTGGGGAAGTGAGATAACTAACGTATTAAGAAGATGGTGCCTCCTAATGAATTAGAGATATCTCTGTCTCAGCGCGCTTCAGAATCTGACTTTTATGTCAGCTAGCGGATGGCTATGGAAAATGTCACTTTCTGATATGTTATAGTAAATCTGAAGGTCCATACATGCTCCAACCTCACAGATAAGATTCTTTCCTTGTTTCACCAGTTTAGACTAGTAGTTATACTGGACTATGCTTCCATGTTAAGTTTTATAAATGTTATTAATAGTTTCCTTAAGGTAGTGGCTTAATTAATGTCTCTTGCTTTACTGGTCTGCGGTATTCCCTGGTGGTCTAGGTTATTGAAAGGGTTAATGGCAGGTGGTCCGGTATTTTACACCCATTTCGTGGCTCTGGTTATATGTCAGTGGGTGTCCTTCTCTCATTGCCTTCAGCGTCTCTCGCCCCCCGGCACTGACCCACAGATCATTTTCTGTCAGTGATAATTTTGTGGCTAATAAAGTTCATAAGTTCTCGAAACAGACAAGTTTTAAAACCCCCGGAGTGCAGGCGAAATAATATTTTTCCTGGCTAGACCGTGCATCTTATATTCCAAAAAATACGGTAGTTATTTTTACATTATATTTTACATTACACGCTTCATTTACTTCTGGTAGCCGATCGAAAATGTGTGCACCTGGTCTCGGTACAGAGCATTAAATGGAGTAAGTGGAGAGAGATTACGGACGAGTGGAGCACACCACCTTAACTTCCACCGGAGCAGATGTTCCTTCCACCGCAGACCCAGACCCACTCAGGAACGCTGCGCCTGATGCGGAGAACGAGCTGCAGGCGGATTACAATTTACTCCAGTAGCAGAGGGGGGTCAGGGATGTAGGGAGTTGTAATTACCGCCCAGGGGGCTTCCGTGCTATTACATCAACCGTACAATGCAAATGTCTGTTTTTTATGCTAAATTATATATTCGGCTCCCCCACCAGAAGGTCACATAGAATGTATTAGCCCTCTTCCAATTACTCACAGGAAGGAAATGATAATTATGCATTTAGCAATTCATCCTGTGACATCATCACTCGGGTATTGGACATTATAATTAATGTTGAGCGACTCGAATTCCACGAATTCGATCCGAATATCAGGGAAAATCTGATTAGCCGCAAAGCTCAATCTCCTCGTGCTTCATGGTAGTGAATCGATTTTACCTGAAATGGGGTAAAAAACATAAAAAGACATACTTACCCTCATCTGTTTGAGCGCGAAGAGCCATCTTGATTGAAGATCTCGCACAAAAATCCTGTGTGTGGGGAAGTATGACGTCACCACAATGGCCAAGGTGATGACGTCGTCACGGGTCGTGCAAGATTTGACGTTAGATCTTCAATCAAGATGGCGGCAGCCGGCTCTTTGCAATCAAATGGATGAGGATAACTATGATTTTATTTATTTTAATTTTTTTAAAAATTTTTTTATTACTGTCAGATGTGGCAATCAGATATGAGGTATAATGACGGGTATAATATAATATATTAATGACTTATATTAATTTATTATTATTATTATCATTACTAAATTATATAATATAACAAGGGTATATACCCTGAGGGGTATAATGACGGGGGGCCGCGCAGTCGCCGCTCCCTGTCATTGCGCCCACTACTTACAAAGAAATGCGATTTGTGATGTAGTAATTCGTCACGAAGAAAAAATTTTTTGTAAAATCCTGCGAAGCGGACGAATCGGCTTTTTGAATACTTCGCTCATCACTAATTATAATACATGGCGGGACATTTATTAATCGCTTTACAGCACAATTGTGGCGTAAAAGTCAAAATGTGCGACTTTTTGAGCTTCTCTTCATTTTTCCAAAGTGCCGAGCAAAAGGGGCGTGGCTTCTCGCTGCCACATTTGCTATAACTTTCGCCAGAAAGTGGGGGACGTTATAGGTAAAGTCTACACCAGTCTGTAGCTGGCATAGACTTCACTTTCTGGCGCACAGCAGGGCAGAGATGCGCCGGATTTGTTAAGAGGCTTCTGCTCACGCCAGCGCAGGATCCGCCAGTCTTGATATATCTTCTCCATGGTGTCTAAGGCAAATCGTCAATTTTTTCTGTAATATAATTTTTATGTTTCCAGGATTTTGAAAACAGTTTCAGTTCTTGGAAAAGAAAGTTGGTCCTTGTGGCTGCAGTTGGTTTTGCACTGGTTAGACTGGGATGCAGACACTGCAGTAGGGTTATCCTCCGGAATTGTCACCAGTTGGCGGCCAGACGTGATAGATCAGAGCATGGAACAGAACCTTAAAGAGGACCTCTCTCCTCTCCTCACATGTCTTTTTTAATAGCTATACACATTCCCCATGTAATAACAGTTCTGGAGCCTCTATTCTTATGGCTCTATGTTGTGCCATTCCTTTATTATTTCTACTAGAAGTAATGAATGAATTGCTAGCAGTCTGCAGTAAGGGTACAGAGGGGAGGTAACCAGTTGGGGGTGTGTCCCTGCACAGACTGACAATGTCAGCACTGATTGGATAGAGTCAGTCTGTGCAGGGCTAACCCCCAACTGGTCACCTCCCCTCTGTACCCTTACTGCAGACTGCTAGCAATTCATTTATAACTTCTAGTAGAAATAATAAAGGAATGGCACAACATACAGACATAAGAATAGATGCTCCAGAATTGTTATTACATGGGGAATATATGAAGATGTTAAAACAGACATTTGAGGAGCCGGGAGAGGTCCTCTTTAAAGCCAATACTTGAATGTGGACATGACCACTACAACTGTGACCCCACCGATCACAAGAATGGGGGTGTCGTACCCTATAAAGCCCCTCCAAAATCAACAGAATTCCCAATTGGCTGCTCCTTTCATTTCAGGGGGCTCTATGGGGTATGCTGTCTTCGTTCTCATTTATATAAGCAGAATACCCTTTTACCTTCTACAGTGAATCCTCCATCACCACCTCCTGTGAGAGCTCCATAGTCTCACTGCTCTTACAGTAAAGAATCCCGTCTATGATGTTGAAGATGAAACTTTCTGGCTTCTAGATGTAGAGAATGTCCTCCTGTCATGGCTTCAGGACGAGTTATAAGAAGATCATTAGAAAGATCTCTGTTCTGTCCGTTCATGTGTTTGTACATTGTGATTAGGTCGTCCCTGAGCCATGTTGGGTAGCTCCAAGTCTGATGACCTGTTCTGCACCGCAGTCCTTACTTACCTTGGTTGTCTTCGCTGCACCCGGTCTAGTTCTAGTATCTCCTTCTTCACAAGGTGCCCAGTCCTGTACCCACCATGATTTCTCGGGGGGGTGGGGGGATTTATTATCACTCAATTCCATTTTTCCATTGAAAAGTCGTAAATTTTGTTCGGTTGTGGGTCTGCCAGCAATAGCCGACTGCTGCTCTCAGCCCCCGTGTTGTATGTTTGCGGATTTAGTCTATTCTTTAAAGTTTTTACATATATTGGATTTTTTTTTCTGATCAGGTTTCGACTGGAGTTTGCACTTCAAATGGGAGCAGCTCTCTTCAGAACAAAAAGCGAAGCGATTAGACCCAACAGAACCGATAAAGTGAGTATAACAAACCAGGTACCTAAACCATGATACCGTGTCCGTCCTGGGCCAGGAGCAGCTGCCACGGCTGCACTTAAAGGGGGTCCGAGATTCTGATATCGATGGCCTAACCTCAGGGCAGGGGTCCGACCTTCGACAACCGCACCAATCAGATGTCTGTGAGTGTTTAGGCCTCTTCCTGGGCCATGTGATCTTACGTTCATCAGTCACATGGCCTAGGTCAGGGATCAGCAACCTTCCACACTCCAGCTGTTGTGAAACTACAACTCCCAGCATGCTCCTTTCACTTTATTGGGAGTTCAGAGAACAGCCAAGCAAGTGTGCATGATGGGAGATGTAGTTTCACAACACCTGGAGTGCCGGAGGTTGCTGATCCCTGCCCCATTCAAGTGACTGGGGCTGAGCTGCAATACCAAGCACGGCCACTATACAATGTACGGCGCTGTGCTTGGTGAGATGCAAGGAGGCCGAGTTACTGAGGGTAGGTCATCAACATCAGAATCTCGAAAAACCCCTTTAAATAGTGCAATGAGATCCTACAACCACCCCCCGGAGGGGCATATATCTTCCATGCCCAAAGCCCCATCCTTAATTAACATGGTGCTGAAAGATTGCAAACTAAAGTGCGACAAATAAGTAGTAATGGGGGACATCTATCAAGGACGTGGGTGTGAACACTTTTGCACAGCACAGTTAAGGCATGGTATGATAATAATTAATATCCGTTTTTTTAGATTTTAGCCTTGGATTTTAGTCTTATAAAATCCAAGCCCTCCGTGTTTTCTGTCTCATTTAGGACTCCTGTAATAGCCGGTGGACTCTTTGTGATAGACAAGTCTTGGTTTAACCACTTGGGGAAATACGACTCTGCCATGGACATCTGGGGAGGAGAGAATTTTGGTAAGTGGCTTATGGATGTAGCAGAGCTAAATGTAATAAAAATGAAAAGTATGAAAAATGTAATAAAGGAAAAAAAATATGATTCATAGGATAATAAAATGTTCACAAACCTCCACATTGAAGGCAGTGTCTTCCTCGCAGGGTTACGTTAATCGAGACTCCAATTTTAGTTACTTGCGTCTGGTATAGACAAGGAGACTTGTACCTCCTGCGGACCACTAAAAACAGTGGAAGGTGCTCGGTTCCAATTGAGATTTACTGCATCAGGAAACCTGTGCGTGTGACCGTAGCCTTTGAGTTTTGGGGTGGAGTAACCTCTTCTTGATGATAGCATACAGCGCCCATATACCGACACTATATACTGTAGTGACAAACATCAGGATGGTATGGTCTTCGAGAAACAGTGGCAAACAGCACAATAAAAATCGAAGTGGACTTCGATCCGAATTTCATGAAAAATGCGATTTGCCGCAAAACCAAATTTCCTTGTGCTTCGTGGTAACGAATTGATTTTCCTTGAAATGGGGTAAAAAAAAACCATCATACTTATCTCATCCTTTTGAGTGCGGAGAGCCGAACGTCACCATCTTGATTGAAGATCCCGTGCGAAATCACGTGCGTGGTGACATATGACGTCACCACGCCGACCAACGTGATGACGTGGTCACATGCCACGCGAGATTTCGCGCTGGATCTTCAATCAAGATGGCGGTAGCCAGCTCTAAGCGATCAAATGGATGAGGGAAGTATGATTTGATTTATTATAGACCTTAATATTAACGTTAGATTCCACGATCAGCAATGGATGTGGCATCTGAGCGGTACAATAATCGCCGTTCCCCGTCATTGCACCCACTACTTACAAAGGAATGAAGTAATTCGTCACAAAGCAAAATTTTTTACAGAAATTCTACGAAGCAGCGGAATTGAATTTTCGAGAACTTTGCTCAACACTAATAATTACGTAATGTTCTCAAATAATAGCTCCTTATAGTGCCGAGAACACCGCCATATACCCAAGAAAAGTGTATCAGGCAGTGCCCCTATAATAGCGCCATAAAATAATAATGACATTTGCTGCTAAGTAACAGCAATATATACTGTAGCGCTATAATGCCAGCAGCATAGAGCGCTCACATACCGACACCATAGAGCGGTCAAATACCAGGATCATCTAGTCTTCGAAAGACGGTGTCAAACAGCTCCTCCAGATACAACCCCACAGAACCAGCTTCACCGATCCGCTGATACTTCACCGATCCGCTAATTGTCCGTCTGTGTGGCTGCGATAAGGGAAATGAGATCTTGAGCCCCATCGGCGTCAGGAATTGATGTTGTGCTGACTGTGTACTGCGCCGTGGATTGTGTCGGTGCCATACTGCATAAGCAACATGAAACGAATACACAAGCCTTGCAATCCTTTTCAATATGGAGGCCGCCTGACATTCGAATATATATGGAGGCCGCCTGACATTCGAATATATATGGAGGCCGCCTGACATTCGAATATATATGGAGGCCGCCTGACATTCGAATATATATGGAGGCCGCCTGACTTTTTCCATGAGATAAGCAGCGCCGGATGTGTCTGGCAGCTGCTTATCCCCAAGTCCCTATGTTAGTCATTCTTGTGCAGTCTGAATGTGCATGCTGCTGGGGGGGTCACACAAGCATGGGGTCACAAGCTTACACCTGGTACAGGGTTAATAAAAGCACAGAAAACATAAAAGCAGCAGAAACAGCAAGAAAAAGCGAAACCGTATACATATACGGTATATATAATTTTTTTGTCTTTTGTCTGTCAAAACAGCACCACCCCTGTCCATAGGCCGTGTCTGGTATTGCAGTTAGGGTTTACATCATCGTTATGGATTTCGTTTTTGTTTTCTGAAAAATAACGGAATCCATAAGTCGGAAGTCAGAACAGAAGCCAATAAGAGGTCGATTTGATCCTTCATAATAGAAGTCTATGCAGAACAGAAAAAAGTCCTGTCGACAGACGGATCCATTATGATTCCCATAGACTTCTATTATGACGGATCAAAACAGAATGCCTCTTAAAGGCCTCCGTATTGACTTCCATCTTATGGATTCCGTTATTTTCTGTTTTAACCATGTTATAACGGAGGGGGAAAAAACGGAATCCATAACGGTGATGTGAACCTGGCCTTAATGAGGCTGAGCTGCATTACCACATGAAGTCTATGCATAAAGGTGGAGCTGTTTCTAAAAAAAATCCATTTGTATTTCTCATTTGGGTTGATAACTTTTGCAATTACCTTGATTTGTTATTTTGCACCAATTTTGAGTCATTTCCAATTTGTTTTCTATTCGCCTCCAGAGCTGCTTTTCAAAATTCTGCTGGTTTCCTTTATAAATGGAATATAAGTGAGACATGTGACCTGTCGACAAGGGTAACCAGCACAATTCTGACTGCAGCTTTAGATGTGAATGGAGAAGACATTCCGGATCAGTAGGAGAGAAGTAAAGTCACTGTATATTTCGTGTTGCGAATTGCCGTCAGACAGTGGACGGGAGATGCTTTGGGCCCGATGAAGGCCCCGCTAGGACTGTTCCGCTACGTTGCAGAGCTAATTGCACTTCAAGCACAGTAATCATAGACGTGAATGTGGAAATGGGAAGAACATAATACACAGTTATTCCAAACGCTCATAAAAATGAATTATTAAACCCTCATTCTGCAACCTACAAAATGTCATTAAATAGATGAGTATTTACCTAGAGAGATCCCGGGATTTACACAAGAATAGAAAGTACATAAATCACGGCTGCAGATGGGATGAAAAAGGGGAAATCAATTCAAATGACTTCTTATTTTTGGTTTACATTCATCAATATCCTCCCCGGGGGCCTCAGGGGCCCCGCATGGTAATTTCACCGCTACAGAAAATTATGTCGACGCAAATTAACTCCAAATAAAAAGTCAAATATAGTGAAAGCTCTCACATGGTACACGATACAGTCATTAGGCAAGGAATCTACGATGATATATGGGGCGTTTGTGCATTAGGCACCATCGTAAGGGGCTAGGGGGCTTCACAGCAGCAGAAGAGGAGTGTTGGCATTCTGTGGAGGGCAGTGACCTGGAGAGTGAAAGCAACACAGGCCCCTCGTCAGTGCAGAATGCTTCAAAAAAATCTCTTATGGTCTGCCACCACTAGGTGGAGCTCTCTCCATATATTTATCCCATTGACTTTTATACACATAGAATTCTGTATGCAGTGAGCTCCCCCTAGTGATGGCCAAGGGAAGCTAGAATTTTTTCAGTTTAAAGGGGTTGTCCACCCTTATCAGCAGGTTCTGGTATTGTAGCTGAGCCCCATGGAAGTGGTTGGAGCTGAACTGCAATACCACACATGATCTGTAGACAGGTATGACACTGTGTTTTGGGAAGAAATTAGCCATGTTTGAAATCTTGAACTAGAATTCTATGGTTGCTAACCAGGGCACTTGGCTCCAATGGCTGACCAATAATGTCTCAGTAACCATGGACCCTTCATGAGGATTTTATGGAGATGGAGGTGTCAATACAGTAGAATCAACTGGGATCATGAGATTTGGAGAATGGGGTGCTAGTACCAGAGGCATCCCATGTTTCCTGCTGAGGGACACATACAATCCTGCAAAGTAGCACTTTGGGGACATTCCTTGGTGGTCCCAGCGGTGGGAATAATGCTGAACAAAGTCCTGCCCAATTAGGGGTGGATTTGGCATTTCCAGTGATGTCACTCCTTGTCACGCCACTAATCTCCGCCCCTATTGCGCTACTAAAGTCCCTCCCCCATTGGCCCGCTAAACCCCACTCTCAGCTTAGCAGTGCAGCCTGGGCACGTCTACTACCGTTCTACGCCGGTGAAGGCCCCCCTCCCCCATTGGCCCACTCTGCCCTGTGGCCAGCTGTGGGCCCCCTGTTCTCTGGGGCCCCAAGCATTTGTTTGGTTTACATGGTGGTAAAGTCCAATATAAAGCTTATATATCTGAGTAATTTTTATGTCGGCTATGAGTTTGCGTTGCATGGACCCTGGACCCTGCTTCTTCTCGGGCTGCTGCCTCCTATTCCCAAGGACGTGACTTGTGTCCTCTCTTTGAAGAGCCTTCTTGTGATTTCTCTCCGGTATAACAGGTGAGACGCCTCTTCTCCTCTGCTATAACTCTCTAATCCCCTCCGCTCCCTCCTCCTTGTGATTAGCGCTGTTATCTCCACTCTCCGCTTCCCATCTCTCTGCTTTACAATCTGCACTAAACTCCATGTCCATAATTCTAAAACTAGGTTGACGTCCTGTCCCGGCTTCTCATATCAAATCTCCCGCTACGTTTCTCAGTTAATTCTGTATTGCTTACAAAGTTTTCTATTTCTCCTTGGAACATTGTTTCCATCCCTTAAAGGGGTTATGCCATAAGCGATGAAATTCAGACATCATACCTTACCGCCCTGTACCTCACATGGATCCAGAGATCTCCACGTTCATTGCTCCAATTTTTCTACTAGAGTCTCTTCAGCATGGCTGCTTATGTTGGAGGGGGATGTCCTTTCTGGTGCAGCTCTCTACTTATAACAGCTCAGGAGGCTGTCCCTGCTGCTTTAACTCTTTTCTTGTAACGTTCACAGCTTCTAATAATAGATATGGCAGGTGGCAGTTGAAGATTTAAACTGAGCGCGTGCGACCACCTCAGTGAGGTGGGCAAGAAATAAAGAAAAGAACAAACAGCAGGTGGCGCTATACAGATACATTTTATTGAATAACTCAGTGGCTATACTAAATTTTTTATTAAATGCAATTATAAAAATATTCAGATCCAGGTGCTGGTTTGAAAAATGTAGAATATGTTTTGTGGCACAATCCCTCTAACCCCTTAACTCATAATGCTGTACATGTACAGCATTATGAGCTCACGTTTGTATGGAGCGGGTTGTTGTGGTATCATACAGCAGGTACCTGGTCACAATGATGGGGAATGGCGATTGTGCTTCAGATGCCATGTTCAACACTGATTGCGGCATCTGTGGAGTTAGGCAGAGGGATGCCGCTCCCTCTGCTTTCCAGTTGGGAAATAGTGGGGCTACGATTGGTTATCATGGCAGCCTGGATGCTGCTGAAGACTTTCAGGCCTGCCATGGTAAGCTCACTGCAGAACTATGCACGAGGCACAGCGCAGAAGGGATAGTGTCAATATCCCATTCACCCTAATAGATCTCTATTAGGGTGAATGGGACAAGGGATCAAAAGATCACGGGTTCTAGCCCCCTAACGTACCTTGATAGCTATTGAATGAAAAGTAAAAAAAAAAAAACAAACACCAAAATATTAAAAGTTTAATATCTCTCTCCTTTCCCAATTTTTTGTATATATATATATACACACACATATTAGGTATCACCGCGTCTAAACATTGTCTGAACTATTAAAATATTTTTTAAAAATTCAATTTTTCTTGCCTATATTTGTTTTTATATTTTATTATCTGTATGGATCTTAAACCCTTATCCCCATCTTCATCCCCCCCCCCCGGCCCCCCTCATATGAGCTGATCCGCGCAGGGCAAGGGCTTTTTTGTTTATATTAGTACACTGCTAGGTGGAGGCTTCCTCCTAGTAGTGTTCCTGGTGACGTCACCAGCTATGATGGCTTTAGCCGTTTTACAGGCTAGGGCAGCGCTAAAGCCGGCCCATTAGTGCCGGTGACATCACCAGGCTCACTGCTGGGCGGAAGCCTCCTCCTAGCTTTCTCCATGGAGAGCCCGGTACATCACCGGCACAGGGCAAAAAATGCTCAGATGCTCATATCAGGAGGGCCAGAGGGATGAAGATAGGGATATGTCTGGGTTCAGCTCTGAACCTGGACAACCCCTTCCCTTTAAGGACCAGACTGCTTTGGCCCTTTAGGGCGCAGGGACTTTATTTTTTCATCCCAAGAACAATAACCTTTTTTTTCTTATAATGTAGTTAAAGGGTTATTCTCATTTTAGACAATGGGGGCATATCGCTAGGATATGCCCCCATTGTCTTATAGGTGCGGGTCCCACCGCTGGGACCCGCACCTATCTCCAGAACGGAGCCCCCGAAATGAATGAGGGCGCACTGCGCATGCGCAGCCGCCCTCCATTCATTTCTATGGGGCCGCCGAAAATAGCCGAGCGCTGGCTCGGCTACTTCCGTCGGCTCCATAGAAATGAATGGGAGCGCACCGCGCATGCACGGCCCGGCTCCCATTCATTTCTATGAGCGGCGCGGGGAGCTGCGCCTGGTGGTGGCCGGACCCCCGGAAACCTGGGGTCCTCCAGGCGCAGCGCTCCCCGCTCCGTTCTGGAGATAGGTGCGGGTCCCAGCGGTGGGACCCGCACCTATAAGACAATGGGGGCATATCCTAGCGATATGCCCCCATTGTCTAAAATGAGAATAACCCTTTAAAGGGGTTCGCTGGGAATTAAGAAACTGAAAATATTTAAATATTACTTTATTATAAATATTTTCCCAAATACCTTTCATTAGTTATAATGGCTCGTTTTGTATGGGGAAAAATCATTAGAAGAAACAAAATGGCCGCCGTCCTATTAGTACACACAGAACCTGTCCTAATCACACAGGAGGACAAGTTACTTCACAACACTGAAGTAAAGAGCTGCCTCATCCTCATCTCTGCTCTGCCTGTCAGGGGTTATGATCCTGAATACAGATGATAAGATCTTCAGCTGAATCTCTGTAGGAATGGAGATGATGAGGAGACATGAGAGGAGGGTGAGGTGTGGCTGATGAGCAGCAGCTCTTGTATACAGTCTCCATTACCACAGCCAGAGTCTTCCCTGTCCATCCTCTCTGTACTAAATTCCCCAGAGATTTGGCTAAAGATCTTATCATCTGTATTCAGGGTCATAACCCCTGACAAGCAGAGCAGAGAGGAGGATGAGGCAGCTCTTTACCTCAGTGTTGTGAAGTAACTTGTCCTCCTGTGTGATTAGGACAGGTTCTGTGTGTACTAATAGGACGGCGGCCATTTTGCTTCCCCTAAAGATTGCACCGCAGACAAAACGAGCCATTATAAGTAATGAAAGATATTTGGGAATATATTTATAATAAAGTAATAAAGTAATATTTAAGTTACCACAGCCTGGAGACCCCCTTTAAGTGAAAGTTTTATTCTTTCTTTCAGGAAGAGTTGCATTTTCAATGGCAACCCATGCATTATATGGTAAATCATGCCATCAATTTATTCTGGGGGAGATTTGGTGATACTAAACATGCCTAGTCTGTTTTAGTTTTCTTACAAGTTGCCTCGGGGCCGCCATTGCAGTTGCCTGTATAATACAGCTGACCCCGGTGAGTGGTGTATTTACCGTCTCCTATGCTCGTACCATCACCGCAGCGTCCTGGTGACAGTAGTGCGGCAGTTCTCTGGAGGTCCATCTTTAGCCTATTAATTGTATGCGACCTTGATCGAGTAGATCTTAAATGTGAGTTTCCTCTGAAAACGGACGGCGCTCGCCATATTGAGTGGCCTATTTGTGTATCACATTTTACCGAGCCGTACAGCTTTAATGAGATAGAGCTGAAGGAAAGCTCAATACCTGTCGGTATCTGTCTGAGGAATGTGACAGGAGCACAAATACTAATGGAATAACTTAGAAACAGAACCGTGTCTGGTGTCAGGAGGAGAGGGCTTGCATGACTGAGCCGGAACAAGCCCGCAGTTTAGAAGCTGACACTTTCCATTATGCCGCCTGATCTACAAGCAGACAGCAGCGCTCCAGCTGGTAGCATCACCGTAAATGCAGGGCGAGAGCTGTGATAGATGCCGGTTTATTCTTCTCCCAAACCATTGCGCTGGATCAATTTCATCTGAGAAGTGCATTCATAATGGGAAGAACTGCAAAAAAAAATAAAAATGCCCGAGCTAATGCTCCGTAAATACAGAGTCTCCACGGTTCAGCTATAAAAATGCTAATTTGAGCTGACCCAGAACACAAAGACAGGAGCTAAGAGGCTTCTCTCTGGAGAGAAAAATGAGTTTTAATTTCAGATGAATGCAAATCTATTGTAATATTTTGCTGTTGTCACTTTGTATCATCCGTACGGTACGATAGCGCTTCGATTATTTTTGCTGCTGACAGTTGATCCTGCCTGCAATACCAAACATGACCAGTTGGTGCGCTGTTAAAAATACACTTTGCTTGTGGACCCTCATGCTTCTTCTTTTAGAGTTCATGCACACCAATGTATTTTCTTTCCGTTTTTTTTTTTTTTGTTTGTTTTTTTGCGGACCGTATGCGGAACCGTTCATTTCAATCGGTCCACAAAAAAATAACGGAAGTTACTCCGTGTCCATTCCGTTTCCATATGTCCTTGTTTCCATTCCGCAAAAAAATAGACCATATCCTATTATTGTCTGTATTACGGACAAGGATAGGACTGCTCTATTAGGGGCCGGCTGTTCCATTCTGCAAAATACGGAATGCACACGGATGTCAACTGTATTTTTGGCGGATCCGTTTTTGCGGACCACAAAATACATACGGTCATGTGCATGAGCACTTACTGTGTGATGCGCCACTTTTTCCCCACTAACAGTCAGCTGGGGACTGGGGTCACTTTCCACCTACAAAGTCAACACAGTCCTCTCATGAAATACTCTAGTGAGGCCTGCTCCTTCCGCCTTTATTCTGTGATCTCCCTCTTGTGGAGAAACACAGTGGAGCCTCAAAAATTAAATCAGCAGCACTGATTGGGTAAGACTCACCTTGGGGGGGAGAAGATGGCACATCGACCCCTGAATCCTAGTATCTAATGCCTCAGGCAACCCTAGCTGCTTTCCCGGTTCTGGACTCTTCCGGCATGTCCGGCTCCAATGAGAATTACTGTATTCAGCTCATGGCATACGGAGGTTACACAGATGTAGCAAACTTTAACTTAAAGGGGCTCTGTCACCCAGATCCACCCTACCAGAAATATGGCCTGGTAGGCAGGAGGACGCTGATTGAAACGATCCCTGTCTTATGTCTGTCGGTGGTATCGCTGCGTAGAAAAATGAACTTTCAAAATTATGCAAATGAACCATTCGAGCACCAGGAGGCGGGCTTAAGCGGTTTGGTGCTCCAGCACCTCCCCTAACACCCCTCTGCTTTTCATCACGCCCCCTTCCTTTAGATTGACAGACCACTAGACCGCTAGACCACACTCCTTTCCAGAATGATGCATGCCATTTGCCTACATCTTCAGCTTCATCCCGACAACCGAAGATGTCAATCTAAAGGCAATGGTAAATCAGTGCCACAGAATATGGTTGCGCTCACAAATCTCACATCATGACTCTCCATGTGTCACGTACAACCTTGTACTCACATCATCACTTAATTGGACAGGTCACTTTTCTTCGCAAGATCAGCACACTCTTGTGCTGCTGATATCATTTCAGTAATACGAGTGACTATAGGAAAGTGCCAGAAAGTGTAAAACCCTCACATTTTATACAAATTATATCTAAGGCTCACTTTTTGTCAGCACTATATATCTGGTGCCGCTATGTACACAATGGCGGCACCAGATATACCCCACTGACTTAAGATGGTGTCTGCTGATATACTGGGTTCAGCCAAGGCATACAACAGCGACTTCTGAATCAGATGTATACCCGTCTAACATGTGACCCCGCAGGTAATACGTTATTTTTGGTACGCCACCTGTCACCGGCTCCGAGCAGGACAATATATTTCAGAAAGGTGATAGGGGGAAAGGTTTCTGTATTGAGAAGTGAATAAATAAAATATGTCTTGCCGTCATCGGATATTTATACGTCTCCCTTCCGTGATGCTCGGTCGCTGACTAATAAAAATAGGCCGCCCTCCCTGTCACAGCCGGCAGACATATTGAGAGTGACAAATTGGTTTATATACCAGGCAGAATATATGAAAATCTGAATCGGCCTAATCAGTTTTTCCCCTTCCAGATTTTTTTTTTTTTCCTGGAATTTATTGACTCATCAAGTGAAAGTGTCCTCCTTTGGGATCCCGAAAGCCATTATGTATGTGTTATCTGGTGCTATGCATCCACGCAGTCAATATTCTGATTGAATTTCAAGCCTCTGGCAAGCACAGAGCCGCTCTTCGCCACCTTTGTTTTTCATTTTTCTTTGCAGAAGTGCAGAGCGCTCCCCACACCTCCCACACTGTATCACTTATTATCACATTCAAATAACAAAGTTTCCTGCGAAAGTTACTTTGTTGCAACTGAAAGCAGACGGCAGCGATACAATGTACAGAGGAAGCGGCGGTGAACCTGAACAGCTGCGGATGGCTTTTGTTGTGTTCAAGAAATTGTCCCACGAAAAATATTCTACAGTTTTCAAATCAACAACTGGATCTGAATACTTTTGTAATTGCATGTAATTAGTGTAATTTTGTAAAATGTATCTGTATAGTGCCACTTAAAGGGGTATTCCCATCTCACACATGTAGTTTGTATAGATAGATATAGCCATACCAATATTATTACTAATAGAATGTATTTATATAAAATGCACCGTTTAGAAGATTTCCCTATTTGTATTTCCATTGTCCCACACACATCAGTCAGACCGTTGCCCCTGGTTACGACCACCGCGGCCATGTAGTAGTGGTGGTCGGCTTGCTCCTGTTCAAACCCGCTCTGAGGTAACTGCTGTATTGTGAACACACATTACATGAGCATGCGGAGACACATCTTAGGGTACTTTCACATCTGCGTTTCAGACGCTACCAGTCCAAAACGCAATGGTCAGGATCCGTCCAAAACGCAGACTTTATAAACGGATCCTGCTCCATAGAGATGATTTGATATGGGAACAGGATCCGTTTCTCTGCGTTTTGGAAGCGCAGACAAAAATGCTACAACCCTAAGATGTGTCTCCTCATGCTCATGCAATGTGCGTTCACAATACAGCAGTTACCTCAGAGCGGGTTTGAAAAGGAGCAAGCCGACCACCACTACTACATGGCTGTGGTTGCCGTAACCAGGGGCAACGGCCTGACTGATGTGTGTGGAACAATGGAAATACAAATAGGAAAATCTTCTAAACTGTACATTTTATATAAATACATTCTATTAGTAATAATACTGGTATGGCTATATCTAACTATACAAACTACATTTGTGAGATGGGAATACCCCTTTAATTTCTTATTTCTTTGACCTGCTCACTGAGAAGGCCGCACATGCTTAGTTTCATCCTTCAGCTGCCTGCTGAGCTGTGATAGGGAGAGCTGAGACACGCCTCCTGAGCTGTGATAGGGGGAGCATGGACACGCCTCCTGAGCAGTGATAGGGAGAGCTGAGACACGCCTCCTGAGCTGTGATAGGGAGAGCTGAGACACGCCTCCTGAGCTGTGATAGGGAGAGCTGAGACACGCCTCCTGAGCTGTGATAGGGAGAGCTGAGACACGCCTCCTGAGCTGTGATAGGGAGAGCTGAGACACGCCTCCTGAGCTGTGATAGGGAGAGCTGAGACACACCTCCTGAGCTGTGATAGGGTGCGCTGAGACATGCCTCCTGAGCTGTGATAGGGTGCGCTGAGACACGCCCCCTGAGCGGTGATATGCAGAGCTGAGACACGCCCCCTGAGCTGTGATATGCAGAGCTGAGACACGCCCCCTTATCTGCAGCAGAAAAGACACTCCTGTGAGCTGCCAGCTTGATATAAATCTAGCAGCTCAATGAATGGGGATTTCTCTGGATCCATGTGAGGTACAGGGCTGGTTCTAGCTTTGTTAGAAGGAGGTTGTCATGGTTGTCATATGATGTCTGATTTTCATTTTTTACATTATTCATGGGACAACCCCTTTAAGTATCAAAATTTGCTTCAACTATGTATTTAAAGGGGTTATCCCATGAATACTGTAAAAAAATGAATATCGGACATCATACAGTACATGACAATCTCTTTCTAACAAAGCTAGAACCAGCCCTGTACCTCACATGGATCCAGAGATCTACCCATTCAATGCTCTGCTAGATTTATATCAAGCTGGCAGCTCAAGGGGAGTGTCTTCTCTGCTGCAGCTAAGGGGGCGTCTCCATGTTCTCCCTATCACAGCTCAGGAAGCAGCTGAAGGCTGAAACTGAGCAAGTGCAGCCTTCTCAGTGAGCAGGATAAAAAAATAAGAATATAAAAAACAGCAGGTGGCGCTATACTCATACATTTTATTGAATAACCCAGTGGCTATGCTAAATTTTTAATGACATGCAATTACAAAAGTATTCAGATCCAGGAGCCGGTTTGAAAACTGTAGAATATTTTTCGTGGGACGACCCCTTTAAGGCTACTTTCACACTAGCGTTTCTATTTTCCCGTATTGAGATCCGTCGTAGGTTCTCAATACCAGAAAAAAAACGCTTCTGTTTTATCCCCATTCATTGTCGGTGAGGACAAAACGTAACTGAACAGAATGGAATGATCCAAAATGCACTCCATTCCATTTGGTTGCGTTCTCGCACCGGAGAGCAAACCACCACAAGCTGTGGTTTTCTCTCCGTCATGGGATGCGGAGCAAAACAGATCCGTCATGGCCCACAATGCAAGTCAATGGGACGGATCGCTTTTCTCTGACACAATAGAAAACGGATGCGTCCTCCATTGACTTTCAATGCAGTTCATGATTTATGCGGAGCAAGACTGATCCGTCATGGCCCACAATGCAAGTCAATGGGACATATCCGTTTTCTCTGACACAATCGAAAACGGATCCGTCGCCATTGACTTTCAATGGAGTTCATGATGGATGCAGAGCAAGACTTATCCGTCATGGCCCACAATACAAGTCAATGGAAGACTGTAGTGCAGGGGTAAGCAACCTCCGGCACTCCAACTGTTGTGAAACTACAATTCCCAGCATGCTCCATTCCTTTCTATGAGAGTTCTTAGAAGAGCAGAGCAAGTATGCATGCTGGGAGTTGTAGTTTCACAACAGCTGGAGTTTCGGTGGTTGCCTACCCCTGCTGTAGTGTTTCCCATTAGGCTGCGACTCTCTGGCGCTCCCTGCTGATGACTGTCAGTATAATGCATTGTACAGGATAAGTTGTACATTATAGGAGCAATCAAACGATCAGCCCCCCTTGTGCGACTAGTAGAAGGTTAAATAAAATTTTTATTGAATAAAAACAAATCTCCAATTTAAAAAAAATACACCTTTCTTTCCATTTTAAAATAAAGCTTTTTTTTTAAATTGTAAAAATAAAATCCCTTTTACATATTTGGTAGCGATCTGCACATCACAAGTGGCTGGAGGACTCCGGTCCGGCCACCACCAAGGCGGCTCCTCATAGAAATGAATGGGAGCGCAACGCACATGCGCGGCCCCCGTTCCCATTTATTTCTATGGGGCCGACGGAAATAGCCGAGGCTGTTTTCGCCATCCCCCCTAGAAAATGAACAGAGGGCGGCTTCGCATGCACAGTGCGTCCTCTTTCACTTTTCGGAGCTCCGTACTCGTTAAAGAACCGCTGGGACCCGCACCTATAAGACAATAGATATGCCCCCATTGTCCATGATGGGACAACCCCTTTAAAGCTGCGTTCACATATTTGTTTTGGAGGCTGTTGGCAGGCCGTTGCATTCAATCGGGATCCGGCGGTGCAGTAGATAATCTGGCAATGCCGGATCCGTGAGCTCTGGAAGGTTACTCTGTGCTGGGACCGCCCGCCGAATCTCCAAATGGTTGGTTTTAGTCATGGCGCCTTCCATACTGGCATTTTTTTTTCATACTGTTGAAAAATGTGAAAATGTACAAAAAAATGTAAAGATTGTATTTTACCTTGGGTCTTGGATTAGTCTAAACTAACATGGAAACATAGAGTGATCGTTACTCATCAGTCTCTCATCTCCAGAGGCCAGACCACATGGAGCCTCCTTCTCCCTTAAAGGAGTAGAGCTATAAAGCACCCATATCACTAGGATATGCCCCCATTGTCTTATAGGTGCGCACGTATGTCGAGATCGGAGCGGGGAATGCTGTGCCTGGGGGACCCCGGGTTTCATTTCTATGGAGCCGACGGAAATAGCTGAGCCAGCGCTCGGCTATTTTCGGCGGCCCCATAGAAATGAATGGAGGGCAGCTGGGCATGCACAGTGCGCCCTCTATCTCTTTTGGGGCCCCGTTCTCGTTATAGGCGTGGGTCTGCACCTATAAGACAATGGGGGCGTATACTAGGGATACGCCCCCATTCTCTAAGATGGGAATACCCCTTTAGGGTTGTCTGCATCTGCTGAATAACTACATCAGAGCTGTAGGATGTATTCAGGCCCCATGCTTTACACTGCAGCTCTACTTTTTTCAGACTGGTTGCTCTGTTTAGACTCTACAGGAAGTCGGAACATGGAGAATTAATTTTTATTACAGCTGGGACTGAATGGTTATAAACCCCAAGCGTGGCAGCTGCAGAGAGAGCTGAGCCTCTAGGTGTAATGGTAACGCCCCCGTTGCTCCTAGAGGCTCATCTGCATATATTAAAACATCATTTTTCTCAGCAATGCGGGCACATATGAACATGGGACCAACACAGATGTTCAGCTGCCAAGTGCACATGTAACAGGTCAGCCAGTGTCATAGGGGCAATCTGCCCTTTAAAAAAGAATTGTTTTCATGAAGAAAGATACTTTGTGCTCTGCCTTGGATACAATGTATCGGTGCAGGCAGTGAGCATTCCGTTGCCTCTGTAGATAAGGTATTACTGCAGTCAGGAGGGGATCCAGTACAATTGGTTTCCAGTCCGGTTTTGATTAGTTTTGGGGCATGTTACACAACCCGTATAATCCACAGTACACAGGGATCTGATATCAGGCTGAATGTAATGTTTTTCAGAAATCTCATTCCGCGTGTGGATGTGCGGAGGGAGCCTGGAAATTATACCCTGCAGCCGAGTGGGACACGTATTTCGGAAGAAGCATCCTTATGTCTTTCCAGAGGGGAACGCCAACACTTACATAAAGTAGGTAGAGTGTTTTCTCTGCGGATAATGAAGAAACTGCCCGGGGAGAGGCGGCTGTAAATTATTTGCTTTCGCAGGCGTACAGCGTATCGCCGTGTAGCATCGAGTCAGAAATTGATTTTTTACACACTGTGACACTGTTAATTAAGAAATAGCAGCATCTAGAAGGCAATCTCGCCTTGTCTTATCTAGGAAAATGACTAGGCTACACGATGGGAATCAATAGTTTCACAAGCCCATTTGACAAGGGTTAAATGTGTGCTATCACATCATATCTGTCTTCTCATGCAAATGATGAAAGGGATTTAAAGGCGCCTCGACCTTCTTTTCTTACGCTTTCCTAGGATTAAGCTACTTTGTATGAACGTGTGTGACCAAGTACTTGATGCAGCCCTGTAGTCCTGTAGCGCAGATTCTGATTGACTTCCATTGCTGCTTTAGGACCTTTAACACGATGGAGCCCAAAGGTCCTTTTACACAGGCTGATGCTTGTCCATAAGGACAACGATATACAAGTTGATCAGCGCTCACTTTACGGGCTTTTTATGAGGCCGGGCAACTAACTAATTAAAGGGTTTCTGTCACCAGTTTTTTCAGTATGAATCAGGCTGACATTAGAGATGTGCTAATGTCACCTGATTCCAAATATATATATGTTTTATTTACTGATGCCCCCATTTTTATATAAAATGAACTTTTATTTTATGCTAATAAGGCCTCTAGGTGCAAGGGGCGTTACCCCTGCTCCTAGAGGCTCTGTTGATTGACAGGACCAGGCAGAGAAGAAACACTCCATTCACCATAGCTTGCAAGGACCTTCAATGATGTCATGACCATGTGATCAGTCACATGGTTTAGGAGGAGACAGGCTGTTTGTGTGATCCTAACCATGTGACTGATCACATGATCATGACATCATTGAAGGTCCTTGCAAGCTATGGTGAATAGAGTGTTTCTTCTCTGCCTGGGCCTGTCAATCAACAGAGCCTCTAGGAGCAGGGGTAACGCCCCTTGCACCTAGAGGCCTTATTAGCATAAAAATAAAAGTTCATTTTATATAAAAATGGGGACACCAGTAAATAAAACAGATATATATTTGGAATCAGGTGACATTAGCACATCTCTAATGTCAGCCTGATTCATACCGAAAAAACTGGTGACAGAAACCCTTTTAAGAAAAAAATGATTTCAAAGTTTAATTAGATGTCAGTCACTTATTTCAAACCAATTGTTATGCAGTTGATACAGATCTAGCCTTCTAGAACAGGTTTCGGCAGTCTCTGGCACTCCAGCTGTTGTAAGACTACAACTCCCAGCATGTTCCATATAGGAGTTGCATGTTGGGAGGTGTAGTTTCACAACAGTTGCTGATCCTTGTTCTAGAATGACATAAATGGCCTACATCAGGGGTCAGCAACCTCCGGCGCTCCAGGTGTTGTGAAACTACATCTCCCATCGTGCACACTTGCTTGGCTGCTCTCTAAATTCCCACACAAAGAAAAAGAGCATGATGGGACTTGTAGTTTCACAACAGCTGGAGTGCCGAAGGTTGCTGATCCCTGGCCTACGTGCTTGATGAAGGACATCTCACCAGACTGGTTCCAGTGATGTGGTCTGGTGAATGGTCGGACCTCTTGCCAAAGCTCTCGTCTGCTTCCCTGGCACCCAGATGCTTCCTCCTCTGGCTCCTGGTCTTCACCATTGTCCTGTTGTAGCTCTGCTGCTTTGTATCCATTGAAGTGCTGGGGGTACGAAGATGACAACAGACCTATTTAAAGGGGAACTACCTGGCCATGGCTTGCCTGGTGTTTGAGGTGCATTCCTATGCTGGATATGGTTCCCTGTGCTACTGCTCATGATTCATCTCCTGACCTTGGCCTTGTTTTTGGATATGCCTGCGCCTTGCTCTCAGCTCCACTGGGTATGACCTCCACCACATTTATCCCTTCCTGGCTCCTTCCACACCTTCAGCAGACTCTCCCAGAGCTACAGTAACACTACCCTCAACCTCTATGGCTTTAGCGGCAACCTGCACGAAGCACTGCACACCACCTTCTTCTTTGGCCAAGCTTGCTAGTTTGGTAGCTCGCTGCTCCCGGTCACACCCTTCCAAGCCTTACTCAAGCCACCAAAACGCTCCCCTCCAGAGAATCTTCTGCACACATGGAGGAATCATCTGCATGGCTTCTTCTCAGCTTATCACTCCTCCCAACCTCCATCCCACCTCTACCTCCTCAATAGGCAAACCGCTCCAGCCTGTAACCCAACATTGCTCTTCTCTGACCAAGCCTACATTAGCTTCAAGGTCTGTGCAACTCTGAAGAAGGGCAAGGTGGCTTCTCAGGACAAACCACAGTTCAACAAGGCACTGCACTCACACCATCAGAATTGTTGATTATTAGCCATTCGTACAAAAGCCAATAATGGAGGCTGTTTGGTCCAAAAAGAGTGGAACTGGGCAATCCACAGTCTTTCTGGCCATTTAATGATATTTTTTCTGCTTTGGCACTGATTAAAAGTAAATTGGAAGGCAGGTCAGTCCTGTTGACCACAGTGATCAACTAAAAATGAATGTCCTGGTTGCCTGCAGTCACCACTAGGGGGAGCTTAGGAGCTTATTGCAGACATTGAACTGAATACAACTGCAGTAAGCTCCTAAGCTCCCTCTAGTGGTGACAGCAGGCAGCAAGCATGTCTTTCCATCTATGGAAACTGGAGCTGTGGCCAACATAAAGAGAAATTAAAATAGTTATCCATCTATTGCTCTGTTTCCATTTTATTTTGAGACCTGCAGTCACCACTAGGGGGAGCTTAGTAGCTTATTGCATACTGTGCTGTAGTATGCAATGAGCTCCCTCTAGTGGTGACTGAAGGCAGCCAGTGTGTTATCTATGGCTATGCAGGATATTTGGAGCTCCATCAAATCGGAAGATGAAAAGCTTTGAAATTCAAGGGTAGACATTCACGTTAAGCCCAAAAAGAGCTAAAAAAAATGGAAAAATTGAGAAAATAACTACTCACATCCAAAGCTGAAATAATGTGAAAAAAAGTCTCTGAAAAGTTACTCAACACATCCGATTACAGACTGTTGCAAAATTTGGAGGAGCGCTGTAACATGAGGTGATTTTACAACTCTGGCTAAGAATCTAGAACACTACAGACAAGAAATATGGGAGACAACTTTTCTATCCCTCTGGTTCATTCATCAACCATGACGATGTCTTCAGTCCCCTGCAGAGGCTGGAAGCGTAGGGATCACATATTATTGATGGTGAAGTAGACAGGTGTTAGTGTGACACACCGGAGCCGCCGTTCTGAGGCTTTACTGCCTCCACTGATAATTAATTTCTGAAAAGGGAACAGCAGGTGCATGTGTAATGAGGAGATACTGATTTACATTCCTGCTCCTATAATTCCACAAAGTTCTCTTGTGTCTCTGTCACTGCCGCACTGCTCAACATATTGCAGGAAGGAGTATAAGACTCATCATTTATAAAAAGGGACATAGGAGGCAGTATTGTAGTACTGTAGTTATATTCCTGTACATAGGAGGCAGTATTATAGTAGTTATATTCTTGTACATAGGAGCAGTATTATAGTAGTTATATTCTTGTACATAGGAGCAGTATTATAGTAGTTATATTCTTGTACATAGGAGCAGTATTATAGTAGTTATATTCTTGTACATAGGAGCAGTATTATAGTAGTTATATTCTTGTACATAGGAGCAGTATTATAGTAGTTATATTCTTGTACATAGGAGCAGTATTATAGTAGTTATATTCTTGTACATAGGAGCAGTATTATAGTAGTTATATTCTTGTACATAGGAGGCAGTATTATAGTAGTTATATTCTTGTACATAGGAGGCAGTATTATAGTAGTTTATATTCTTGTACATAGGAGCAGTATTATAGTAGTTATATCTTGTACATAGGAGCAGTATTATAGTAGTTATATTCTTGTACATAGGAGCAGTATTATAGTAGTTATATTCTTGTACATAGGAGCAGTATTATAGTAGTTATATTCTTGTACATAGGAGCAGTATTATAGTAGTTATATTCTTTGTACATAGGAGCAGTATTATAGTAGTTATATTCTTGTACATAGGAGGCAGTATTATAGTAGTTATATTCTTGTACATAGGAGCAGTATTATAGTAGTTATATTCTTGTACATAGGAGGCAGTATTATAGTAGTTATATTCTTGTACATAGGAGCAGTATTATAGTAGTTATATTCTTGTACATAGGAGCAGTATTATAGTAGTTATATTCTTGTACATAGGAGCAGTATTATAGTAGTTATATTCTTGTACATAGGAGGCAGTATTATAGTAGTTATATTCTTGTACATAGGAGGCAGTATTATAGTAGTTATATATTCTTGTACATAGGAGCAGTATTATATAGTAGTTATATTCTTGTACATAGGAGGCAGTATTATAGTAGTTATATATTCTTGTACATAGGAGCAGTATTATAGTAGTTATATTCTTGTACATAGGAGCAGTATTATAGTAGTTATATTCTTGTACATAGGAGCAGTATTATAGTAGTTATATTTCTTGTACATAGGAGCAGTATTATAGTAGTTATATTCTTGTACATAGGAGCAGTATTATAGTAGTTATATTTCTTGTACATAGGAGCAGTATTATAGTAGTTATATTCTTGTACATAGGAGCAGTATTATAGTAGTTATATTCTTGTACATAGGAGCAGTATTATATAGTAGTTATATTCTTGTACATAGGAGGCAGTATTATAGTAGTTATATTCTTGTACATAGGAGCAGTATTATAGTAGTTATATTCTTGTACATAGGAGCAGTATTATAGTAGTTATATTCTTGTACATAGGAGCAGTATTATAGTAGTTATATTCTTGTACATAGGAGCAGTATTATAGTAGTTATATTCTTGTACATAGGAGGCAGTATTATAGTAGTTATATTCTTGTACATAGGAGCAGTATTTATAGTAGTTATATTCTTGTACATAGGAGGCAGTATTATAGTAGTTATATTCTTGTACATAGGAGGCAGTATTATAGTAGTTATATTCTTGTACATAGGAGCAGTATTATAGTAGTTATATTCTTGTACATAGGAGCAGTATTATAGTAGTTATATTCTTGTACATAGGAGCAGTATTATAGTAGTTATATTCTGTTACATAGGAGGCAGTATTATAGTAGTTATATTCTTGTACATAGGAGCAGTATTATAGTAGTTATATTCTTGTACATAGGAGCAGTATTATAGTAGTTATATTCTTGTACATAGGAGCAGTATTATAGTAGTTATATTCTTGTACATAGGAGCAGTATTATAGTAGTTATATTCTTGTACATAGGAGCAGTATTATAGTAGTTATATTCTTGTACATAGGAGCAGTATTATAGTAGTTATATTCTTGTACATAGGAGCAGTATTATAGTAGTTATATTCTTGTACATAGGAGCAGTATTATAGTAGTTATATTCTTGTACATAGGAGCAGTATTATAGTAGTTATATTCTTGTACATAGGAGCAGTATTATAGTAGTTATATTCTTGTACATAGGAGCAGTATTATAGTAGTTATATTCTTGTACATAGGAGGCAGTATTATAGTAGTTATATTCTTGTACATAGGAGCAGTATTATAGTAGTTATATTCTTGTACATAGGAGCAGTATTTATAGTAGTTATATTCTTGTACATAGGAGCAGTATTATAGTAGTTATATTCTTGTACATAGGAGGCAGTATTATAGTAGTTATATTCTTGTACATAGGAGCAGTATTATAGTAGTTATATTCTTGTACATAGGAGGCAGTATTATAGTAGTTATATTCTTGTACATAGGAGGCAGTATTATAGTAGTTATATTCTTGTACATAGGAGCAGTATTATAGTAGTTATATTCTTGTACATAGGAGCAGTATTATAGTAGTTATATTCTTGTACATAGGAGTAGTATTATAGTAGTTATATTCTTGTACATAGGAGCAGTATTATAGTAGTTATATTCTTGTACATAGGAGCAGTATTATAGTAGTTATATTCTTGTACATAGGAGGCAGTATTATAGTAGTTATATTCTTGTACATAGGAGCAGTATTATAGTAGTTATATTCTTGTACATAGGAGCAGTATTATAGTAGTTATATTTCTTGTACATAGGAGCAGTATTATAGTAGTTATATTCTTGTACATAGGAGCAGTATTATAGTAGTTATATTCTTGTACATAGGAGCAGTATTATAGTAGTTATATTCTTGTACATAGGAGCAGTATTATAGTAGTTATATTCTTGTACATAGGAGCAGTATTATAGTAGTTATATTCTTGTACATAGGAGGCAGTATTATAGTAGTTATATTCTTGTACATAGGAGCAGTATTATATAGTTATGTACATTATATTCATTTTATATCAACCACACCCTTTTCTTCACCATTGCTCTTCACAGCTCATACAAAAACAAATTAAAATAATTTAAGAAATGTCTCTAGTTTATTACATTCGTTTATCATCTCATAGAACCTTCCAGAACATATGGCAATGTTGTGGACGGGTATTTCTCGAGAAATGTTTCTGCCTGCACACCCAGCGCTATCTGCAAAGAAGCAAACACACGGTAAACACAGCCCGATAACTTCTTCTTTTCCTGTCATCCTTCAGAAACACCAAGCGCACGGCTGAAGTATGGATGGATGAATACAAAAACCATTACTATGCAGCAAGGCCGGCTGCTCAAGGAAGACCATACGGCGAGTACGTCTCCCCTCCAGAGGATTGAATATAAATGGGAGATAACACCAAAAAGAGAAATCAGTCTTGTAATGTGTATTCATTGAGATATTGAGTTGTATGGAAAGTTTCAGCTACATTTTACTGCTGCGATTTACACCAATATTATATTTTATATCCACTACACAACCCAGAAATCATTACTGAATGTTATCTGCCTGCGAGACTCGGCTCCTCATGCTCAGCACTGGTAAAGGATGTGCGGTCCGAGCCTGGAGACAAACATCTGCCATTGACTGCATTACATGATGTATACCTGTAGATTTCTTACAGGTAGTAATGTATGGCAGAGCGCACAGGGCCAAATATTCCAAACCCATCCCAGGTTGTATCTGTGCCCATGGAGCATGATCATGTTATATAGGGGAATTCAAGGAAAAGACGGGGCACAATACCAAAGACTGGCCCCTTCCTGGTACACCACACCGCAACAACCCTAGTCTATACTTTCAGTGTGAAGAGGTATCTGTACATCTGGTCTAGGGTCTGGATTTTGGTTATTATTTGATCTGTGGTCTTTAATTTTTGTATAGGCTGGTCTGGGGTCTGGATTTAGTGTGTACTCTGGGGTCTATATTTTGGGAATAGTCTGGTCTAGGGTCTGTATTTTATGGATAGTTTGCTTTGAGGTCTGTATTATTCGGATAGTCTCCTCTAGGTAGGTTCTACATATATCCTAGTTTGATCTTCGTTTTTTTTATTTTGAGGTCTAGGGTCTGCATTTTAGGGATAGTCTTCGCTACTTAGGTTCTATATCCTGTGGATAGTTTGGTCTTCAAACTGTATTTTAGGGATAGTCTGGTCTGGGTTCGACTGTATATGTTGTGGATAGTTTGGTCCGAGGTCTGTCCTTTGAGGATAGTCTGGTCTGGGGTGTGTATTTTGGGAGGAGCCTGGTCTAAGGTCTGTATTTTATGGATAGTCATCTTTGAGGTCTGTATTATTCGGATAGTCCGCTCTATGGAGGTTCTATATTCTAGTTTGATCCTAGTGGACAGTTTGGTCTTCTTTATTTTTATTTTGAGGATAGTCTGGTCTAGGGTCTGTATTTTAGGGATAGTCTTCGCTACGTAGGTTCTATATCCTGTGGATAGTTTAGTCTTCAGACTGTATTTTAGGCATAGTCTGGTCTGGGTTCTATATGTTGTGGATAGTTTGGTCCGAGGTCTGTCCTTTGAGGATAGTCTTTTCTGGGTTCTTTATTTTGGGAATAGTATGGTCTAGGGTCTGTATTTTATAGATAATCTTCTTTGAGGTCTGTATTATTCGGACAATCTGCTCTATGGAGGTTCTATATCCTAGGTTGGTCCCAGTAGATAGTTTTGTCTTCGGTCTCTATTTTGGGAATAGTCTGGTCTAGGGTCTGCATTTTGGGGATAGACTTGTTGGGGTTCTATATGTTGTGGATAATTTGGTCTGAGGTCTGTCCTTTGAGGATGGTCTGGGGTCTGTACTTTCTAGATTGTTTTATATTTTGTGGGTAGTCTTGTGTGGGGTCTGCATTTTCTATATATTTTGTCTGGGATCTGGATTTTGGAGGTAGTCTGATGTTGGGCCAATATTTTGAGGATTAGTTTGGTCTATGGTCTTCATTTTGGGGATAGACTTGTTGGGGTTCCATATGTGGTGAATAGTTTCGTCTGAGGTCTGTCCTTTGGGGATATTCTGGGTTCTATATTTGGGGATACTGTTGTCTAGGGTCTGTATTTTAGAGATAGTCAGCTCTGGAGTCTGCATTTTTAGGGTAGTCTGCTCTGGGTTCTATATCCTATGGATAGTTTGGTCTTCGGACTGTATTTTGGGGAAAGTCTGGTCTGAATATTTAGTCTGAGATCTGGATTTTGGAGATAGTCTGGTCTTGGGCTGAAATTCTGGCGACAGTTTGTTCTGGGGTGAACATTTTGGAGATAAGCTGGTCTAGGGTCTGTATTTTGAGGATAGTCTGGCTTTCTAAAATGGTATGCTAGTGTCCATTGAATGGTTTTGTATACTTTTGCATATATTTTTTATTACATCAGTGCATCTAAAATAGAAACTGTAACTCATTGCACAGAGTCTTAATTCAAAATGATTATTACATCCATTGCATAGCCTGATCGTGCAGTCACGTGTTATTTCATTATCTCTTGCCTTTATTGTACTGCCTTTAAGTTAGCAAGAGGGGGCAAATTGAGATGAGTAACACATGACTGCAGGATCAGATTAAATTGGCTCTGTTTTCAATCTGTTGAGATGCATTAAGCAAAATTCACACGTGCGTGGAGCACGATCCGGGACGGTCCGTGAAATCCCGGATCGTACTCCTCCTGAGAGCAGGAGCGCACTGCGTCATTGGTTGCTATGACGCCGTGCGCTTCCTGAGGCCACTCCTGTACAGTGATACACTGTACACGCTCGTACAGAGTGTATCACTGTACAGCGGCGGCCTCAGGAAGAGCACGGCGTCATAGCAGCCAATGACGCCGCGCGCTCCTGCCCTCAGAAGGAGCACGGTCCGGGATTTCACGGACCGTGCTCCACGGACATCTGAATTGAGCCTTAGTCTGCAAATCAAGGCTATTTGCAGTGTTTATTTGCAATGCACTGGAGCAATTAAACAAGTAAATGATTGCAGAAGTATACATACCCTTTAGTATGAATACAGTTCCATGATGGAGTATGCAACCTGGAAACGTTTCTCCATTCTGCTCGTCAGTATAAAAGGCAAAAATGAAAAAACAGAACCTTTCTACAGACGTGCTAGGGAAGATAAGAGTATCATTACATCCCACAAGGCCATTTCTGGGATGCCCAGTGCAATAGATTACCCCATTACAGCACCCTCTAGTGGTAGCACATTGGTATCTGTGGAAAAATCTATACAAGTACATTAAACCCTAATTATAGGAAACCTAGTTGTAGATTTTCCTCTTTCCCATTTAGTAAAACTAAGGAACTGACTTCATCTTCCCTTTAATTGTCTGGCATGTAAGGAAACCTCAGACGTATTCTTCTCGATGCAAGCGATTCCCGATTCCCCCATTTTCTCGCTTTTAACAATTTGAATCTTTTTAATTAAAATACACTTCGGCAATAAATACATAATTCAGGATCTGCTGTTTGCGTTCTCTCGGGGGCGCCGCCGTCACGTTTAGCTGTAGTAATATTATTATGCATTTTTACCAATTAAGCTGTCTTCCGAGTACGTGCAATGCGGAGCGGATTCACATATTTTTCATCACAAGTCAATTACCTTGATAACAATCAGCAAACAAACTGAATTTCAGCACAGTGATTGCCGCCTGCTTTACTTACCTGCTTTAAAGCATCTAAAAAGCAGGGCTCCCATCAACATAGTGCCAGGCAGCTGCTGGTAAAGCACTCAGTGAAATTCATCATGGACAAAAATGTATATTTAAAGATATCCAGAGCTGCACTCATAATTCTGCTGGTTTAATTACTAGAACTTGGGAGATAACTTGGCAGCTACTCAGATGGTGCAGAGTTTTTAGTTGGTATGTATGTTTTTCAATGCCACCTGCAGAATTCTGGATGCAGCTTTGGAGGTGATTGGAGTATAGAACACTTTATCGCTTTACATCTCTGCTCTGCATTCCTTGAAAGTTCATAGATGTCCTGTGATAAATTAGCATTGGGTTAACGAGCGTTCTCTCCCTCTGCAGCATCCAGAAGAGATTGTCACTGCGAAAGAGCTTAAAATGCCGACCGTTTAAGTGGTATTTGGAGAATGTTTATCCAGAACTCCAGTAAGTTCCTTTCATTAAATGCACATCGATTTTTATCAATATGAACAGTATAAGGTATGTGTGTATAGAGGACGTCCTTTCGACTCTCTAACAATCCACCTGTAACAGTAAGCCATGAAATTCATGCAATGAGAAATTGCATTTAAAGAGAAAGCCCCACCCCCACACCTAATAAGTCCCCTTACTATGCACAGTTTGCACATATGATATATCCCCTTCTTTCTTTGGGATAAGTTCGCACATAGCAGCTGATGTAGAGCGCCAAATCCTCTGCACAAAAAATAAAATGTTATTTGCCTGCAGCCACCACCAGGGGGAGCTTAGGAGCTTATTGCAGACATTGAACTGAATACAACTGCAGTAAGCTCCTAAGCTCCCTCTAGTGGTGACAGCAGGTAGCAAGTATGTCTTTCCATCTATGGGAACTGGAGCTGTGGCCAACATAAAGAGAAATTAAAATAGTTATCCATCTATTGCTCTGTTTCCATTTTATTTTCAGACCTAAATTATTATTGATGACATTGTTATTTTATGGTTTTGTGTCATCTGTGCCATTATGGAAGGGAGGACAGGTAACTTCTAGGATTCTTAGGAGTCTGATGGGATTATATTGCAAGTCCCTTCCTTGTCTGATGACGTTGTACATATGTTTTTCAGAATTCCAGTGGAATCTTTATCAAAATCAGGAATAATCCGACAGAGACAGCGATGCATCGAGTCCCAGAAGACAGCAGGGCAGGATGCACCTACTCTAAACCTAGTACCTTGTAGCAGCCTTAAAGGAGTGTCAGAAAAATCTCAGGTACAGATGTACTGTACAATATGCATTTTCATGTACCCTGAGTTAATAGAGTGGGATCTGGACCTTCATTTATTAGTGGAAGCTCAATTATTACTCTGCAGTAATGATTTGAAGTTCAGATGCAGGAAGGGTTTTTTTTCTGAATTCTCCACACAGATCCCTTGGCAAAATTCAGGCTGCCTGCATCCACCACTAGAGGGAGCTCAGGAGCTTATGGCATATAGATTCAGAGCAATAATAAAACAGCATGCAGTGAGCTCCCTCTAGTGGTGGCTGCTAACGGCTCTATTTTTCCTTGCACAACACTATGCAGGTCCAAGCTTGACTGTGGCAGAGATTCAGTTCATTGCACAACATGTAAGTATGTAAAGTGTCTGGCACATACTTGTCTGGGGCAGAGCTTTTCCCACTACTCCAGTGTTTCCAGGGGCTCACAAACAGACCAGGGCTTTAGCTTCTTTCAGTCCTGGTGGGAATAACCATACTGCTTCCTCTCTTAGAGGACCCCCTGCTTCTCATCTGCCACTATGGACACACTCATTGTCACTGCAGTCTCTTACTATCGCCTGCAGCCGACCTATCTGCAGGTCATCACACTGTCTGCAGCCTTCTCATCAGCTTGGGAGATACAACTGTGTGCAGCGCCGGACTGGGAGTAAAAAAAAAAAGCAGCCCTGACACCGATACCCCGGCAGCCCACATCCGATATAAACCTCTGCTCGTACCCTGTTTCCCCGAAAATAAGACCTATCCCGATAATAAGCCCTAGTGCTATTTTGCCCTGTTTTTGGAGTAGGCTTAAAATATAAGCCCTACTCCAAAAATAAGCCCTAGGTACATTGAGGATACACTGAGAATAGGGTTACGGTCCTGATGGGGTGATTTTAATGGCCAGTCAGGGCCTCTCTGCTGGTGACACTACCTACGCAGCGCTGCGCAGTTAGTTACCTATATACACACCAATACCCAAACCCTATACGGTGCTGCAAGACATCTCCCCTGTAATGATCCTGCGAGACGTGACCTCAATGCCGGGTCTCGCGGGATCACGCTGGTTGACGGGATGACACAGCACATGCCGGATGACAGGATTGGGAGAGAAGAAGAAGTCCGGAGCAGAGTGTAGGTAAGCATAGGGTTTACATGCTGGCCGATACGGGGGTAGTGGTGAGTAGGTGTAATTACACCCTACTGCCCCATTCATTTCTATGGGAAGAATTGCTCCCATAGACTTGTATGGGAGAGATTCTTCCCATTCAAATGAATGGGGTGGTGCGGTGTAATTACACCTACTCACCACTACCCCCGTATCGGCTAAGGTGTAAACAGTGAAGAGGAGGCAGCGCTGATACGGCGTGCGCCTTCTCTTCAAACAGTTGATCGGCGGGGGTGCCTGGTGTCGGACCCTCGCCGATCTTATATTGATGACCTATCCTGAGGATAGGTCATCGATAAATTTAACTTGGAGAACCCCTTTAAGCTGCACCTCTGAAGACCTGTAACGGTGCAGCACAATCCTGTCCTACTGTAGGATAGATAAACCATAGAGATAAAGGAAGTATATTGCTCTTTGCACTGACGGATAAACTGCTGATATCGCTTTATTTTCTGAACTGCGGGTTCAGTACTGCCGAATAAATGTAGAATTATATGGCGCACTTATCAAAATCCATTACCTTACGTTTCTGAGCTTGTCTTCCTGACACATAAAGTGAATGCACAGCCCGGTCTGACCTCCAATTATATCATAAAGCAGGAGATTCATTGTGTCAGCGCTTCCCCGGCCATAGACGCTATTTACAAAGCTCCATCACCGCCAATTGTTCCCGCCATGTTTCTCATTCCAGTTTCCCATTACCAGCAGATTAATAGATGGCCGGGCTCAGTCGTGTAACAAACGCCAGGTCAGCGCCATTCGTGGGGAGCTTTCTGATAAATGCCTATTGCGCTGTGAAAGTCGACTGCGGCCCCAGTGATTCCTCTGTGTGATAAGCGGCGTATCTGTCCTGCAACAATGTAACACTCGCCGGTGGCTGCGAAACAAATTATCCTCCGATTCAGTGCTGGTAAATATGGTTCAAGAAGATGTGACATACTGAAATGTTAGACAGTTTAATAGAGTTCACCTGTAGGGTCTGAGATTGGGCCATTGATTTTATAAATATATATACAGTACAGACCAAAAGTTTGGACTCACCTTCTCATTCAAAGAGTTTTCTGTATTTTCATGACTATGAAAATTGTAGATTCACACTGAAGGCATCAAAACTATGAATTAACACATGTGGAATTATATACTTAACAAAAAAGTGTGAAACAACTGAAAATATGTCTTATATTCTAGGTTCTTCAAAGTAGCCACCTTTTGCTTTGATTACTGCTTTGCACACTCTTGGCATTCTCTTGATGAGCTTCAAGAGGTAGTCACCTGAAATGGTTTTCACTTCACAGGTGTGCCCTGTCAGGTTTAATAAGTGGGATTTCTTGCCTTATAAATGGGGTTGGGACCATGAGTTGTGTTGGGCAGAAGTCAGGTGGATACACAGCTGATAGTCCTACTGAATAGACTGTTAGAATTTGTATAATGGCAGAAAAAAGCAGCCTAAGTAAAGAAAAAACGAAGTGGCCCATCATTACTTTAAGAAATGAAGGTCAGTCAGTCCGAAAAATTGGGAAAACTTTGAAAGTGTCACAAAAACCATCAAGCGATACAAAGAAACTGGCTCACATGAGGACCGCCCCAGGAAAGGAAGACCAAGAGTCACCTCTGCTGCAGGAGGATAAGTTCATCCGAGTCACCAGCCTCAGAAATCGCAGGGTTAACAGCAGCTCAGATTAGAGACCAGGTCAATGCCACACACGAGTTCTAGCAGCAGACACATCTCTACAACAACTGTTAAGAGGAGACTGTGTGCAGCAGGCCTTCATGGTGGAAACCACTGCTAAGGACAGGCAACAAGCAGAAGAGAAGACAAGGAATGGACATTAGACCAGTGGAAATCTGTGCTTTGGTCTGATGAGTCCAAATTTGAGATCTTTGGTTCCAACCACCGTGTCTTTGTGCGATGCAGAAAAGGTGAACGGATGGACTCTACACGCCTGGTTCCCACCGTGAAGCATGGAGGAGGAGGTGTGATGGTGTGGGGGAGCTTTGCTGGTGACACTGTTGGGGATTTATACTGAACCAGCATGGCTACCACAGCATCTTGCAGCGGCATGCTATTCCATCCGGTTTGCGTTTAGTTGGACCATCATTTATTTATTAATAGGACAATGACCCCAAACACATCTCCAGGCTGTGTAAGGGCTATTTGACCAAGAAGGAGAGTGATGGATGGCTACACCAGATGACCTGGCCTCCACAGTCACCAGACCTGAACCAAATCGAGATGGTTTGGGGTGAGCTGGACCGCAGAGTGAAGGCAAAAGGGCCAACAATTGCTAAGCATCTCTGGGAACTCCTTCAAGACTGTTGGAATACCATTTCAGGTGACTACCTCTTGAAGCTCATCAAGAGAATGCCAAGAGTGTGCAAAGCAGTAATCAAAGAAAAAGGTGGCGACTTTGAAGAACCTAGAATATAAGACATATTTTCAGTTGTTTCACCCTTTTTTGTTAAGTATATAATTCCACATGTGTTAATTCATAGTTTTGATGCCTTCAGTGTGAATCTACAATTTTCATAGTCATGAAAATACAGAAAACTCTTTGAATGAGAAGGTGTGGTCCAAACTTTTGGTCTGTACTGTATACACCATATATCTCACCCTATAAGACTTACATGCCCGTAAGACGTACCTAGGTTTTAGAGAAGGAAAACAAGAAAAAAAATTGAGTTTTCATTAGACCTCAGATCAGACCCCAGTGTTAATGACCCCCTATCAGACCTCAGATGAGCCCCAATATGAATAAGAGAACCCATTCAGACCTGCGGTCAGACCACCAATGTGAATGACCCCCATTCAGACCTCAGTTCAGAACCCCATGCTCAGAGTAGATAAAAAATAAATTAACTTTTTCCTATTCAGGACACTGCCGCAGCTCCTAACATCCAGCGCTCTTCCTGGTCATCCTGCCGTGCTGTGCTGTCCCTGAGGTCTCACAACATGAGGTCATGAGTGCTGATGTCCTCACATTGTACGCAGGTCACAGCACAGCGTGAGGAGCCTGCAGGAGAGGACCAGGAAGAGGGAAGTACAGAGCCCGAGGAGAACTGCATTCACCTGTTCACGGTCCTCCTGTACTAATGAGCGCTTTCATAATGGATGAGCTCATTCGTGTTCGCCCCATAAGACACACTGACATGGGGAGCGCATTGTATAGGAACAAAAATACGGTGTGTATATAAATACACAAACACGCACAGTCGAGTAACAATATTATGACCATCAGCTAATATCCAGAGTAACGGCCGTGTGCAGTACGGACAGCAGATAGATGGGCGAGGAGTGACTCCATAAGGTCCTGGCAGGTTGTCACAGGTATCTGGAGCCATGCTGAGTGCAGTGCATCCCACAGCTGCTGGAGGGGACGTGCAGAAGGATCCATAGAGCGACCAGGACCATTGAGGTGGTCCCACAGATGCTCCATTGGGTTCAAGTCTTGGAAAGTAGGGTACATGGTAGTACTTGGAAGCCTTGGTCATCATCTTCCAGCCAATGTCGCTCAGAGAATTCCAGGAAAACCTTCTCCAGACCGTAAGACTACCACCACCAGCTTGTGTTCTTCCAGCGATGGCTGCAGGGTGTTTGTTCTCTGATGTTCCTCTCCTGACACGACAACGTCCATCCGTTCCATGAGGTACAAAATGTGCTTCATTGGAAAAGACAACCCTTTGCCAATCAGCGGAGGTCCAATTCTGAAACCATGGAGCCCCTATAGACAGTAGGGTTGTGTTAGACACATGTCTGCTGGCCCCAGTTCATTTTGGAGGTGCTGCTCCACTGTAGTGTTGGTTACCCCTTGCGCACCTTCGTAGGCGACGTTCACCTCTCAAATCAGTGGCACGTGATGCTCTGCAGTTTCCACGTCGCTTCTTCACAATGGTGCCACTTGTCCACTCACCATACACTTTCACCACAGCAGCACGAGAACAGTTCACACTGCGCAGCGTCAATACCGCCACCCTAGACCTGGAAAGCCAATAAACATTCAACCCTGATCAATCGCCCCCTTTACCCATGACAGCACAAAGGCATATATGTACAGACAGCCTATCGCACACCTTATATGCCCACCAATGCACCCCCATTTACGGTGACCAAATATTAAAATTACGAGCGCTGCGAAGTAGTATAGAGACGGGGCCACACTGCGCCATTTCACTAGAGCGAAGCAGGAGACCTGAAAGGTACATGAGAGGAGCGAAGATGCCGACGTCATAGGAGAACAGAAAACCGGAAGAGGAGGAGGATTTCCAGCACCACCAAACATCAGGGGCACCATGACATGGGGTGTGGGGGCAAACATACCAGCTCTAATGATAGGGGGAACACACTGTCTCCAACCATAGACTAAGCACCGCAAGACTTAATTCTCCTTATTCTTGTTATTCAAAATTCATTGCAAAATTTAAAGTAATGCTTATAATTACTCATAATTGTCCTTAAAGGTCCTTATCGCTAGGATATGACCCCATTGTCTTATAGGTGCGGGTCCCACCGCTGTGCAGTGCGCCCTCCTTCTCTTTTGGGGCTCCGTTCTCGATACAGGTGCGGGTCCCAGCGGTGGAACCTGCACCTATAAGACAATGGGGGCATATCCCAGCGATATGCCCCCATTGTCCAAGATGGGAATACCCCTTTAAGAGGGTTAAAAAATAGCTTCCGATATTCCTGAATTATAGGCGATGTTTATTTATTTGCCGTGGTTTCCGTAGATATCCATTTTACCCGCAGCCGGGAGACGGAGACAGAGCTGCTTAAATGGTACTTTACCTCCATGGTCACTGGCGTCTCATTTAATTCTTCCCACATAAATGTAAATGGGTTCGGCAGAAATACGCGACTCAGGCTGATATCATTGTGAAGAATTCATTTCTCTAAATGCTTGTTCATTGACCATTTATCACAGCTATTTCCAGGAAGGCTGTCACATTTATTATAAGATAGTGAAAGTCATTGTGAGAGCGAGATGGCGGCGCGGCATGCTGAACAATCCTCAGCCGGGAAAAACCCGGAACAATGGAGGTGTGGGTACATTAACCTGATGCAATGTCTTTTGTATATCCTTAGTATTATAGTAAATCTGGAGGCAAAGGCAAATGTAATCAGTATGGAACCCATCAATTCAGAAGGATCCAGAGAGGTAGAGATATAAATGCGCCTTGTACCGCTAATAATGTCATTAGTTCCTAAAACCATTATTATAAATAATAACTTGGCCCATAAAATAGCTATATCATCCATTATTAAAAGTACTAAGTATATGTAGTAGACAGCGTTATAATTCATAGCACGGTTCCAGTCACAACGAGTATTAACCTCTGTAATGTAGTAAATATTCCTTGAGATATTGTAGAAATTAGCATTGCCGAATACACTTATATTTTTTTATCATTTTTTTCTTGTATATTATTGCTGATGTACAAGAAATATAACTACTATAATACTGCTCCTATGTACAAGAATATAACTACTATAATACTGCTCCTATGTACAAGAATATAACTACTATAATACTGCTCCTATGTACAAGAATATAACTACTATAATACTGCCTCCTATGTACAAGAATATAACTACTATAATACTGCTCCTATGTACAAGAATATAACTACTATAATACTGCTCCTATGTACAAGAATATAACTACTATAATACTGCTCCTATGTACAAGAATATAACTACTATAATACTGCTCCTATGTACAAGAATATAACTACTATAATACTGCCTCCTATGTACAAGAATATAACTACTATAATACTGCTCCTATGTACAAGAATATAAACTACTATAATACTGCTCCTATGTACAAGAATATAACTACTATAATACTGCTCCTATGTACAAGAATATAACTACTATAATACTGCTCCTATGTACAAGAATATAACTACTATAATACTGCTCCTATGTACAAGAAATATAACTACTATAATACTGCTCCTATGTACAAGAATATAACTACTATAAATACTGCTCCTATGTACAAGAATATAACTACTATAATACTGCTCCTATGTACAAGAATATAACTACTATAATACTGCTCCTATGTACAAGAATATAAAACTACTATAATACTGCCTCCTATGTACAAGAATATAACTACTATAATACTGCTCCTATGTACAAGAATATAACTACTATAATACTGCTCCTATGTACAAGAATATAACTACTAATAATACTGCTCCTCTATGTACAAGAATATAACTACTATAATACTGCTCCTATGTACAAGAATATAACTACTATAATACTGCTCCTATGTACAAGAATATAACTACTATAATACTGCTCCTATGTACAAGAATATAACTACTATAATACTGCTCCTATGTACAAGAATATAACTACTATAATACTGCCTCCTATGTACAAGAATATAACTACTATAAATACTGCTCCTATGTACAAGAATATAACTACTATAATACTGCCTCCTATGTACAAGAATATATAACTACTATAATACTGCTCCTATGTACAAGAATATAACTACTATAATACTGCTCCTCCTATGTACAAGAATATAAACTACTATAATACTGCTCCTATGTACAAGAATATAAACTACTATAATACTGCTCCTATGTACAAGAATATAACTACTATAATACTGCTCCTATGTACAAGAATATAACTACTATAATACTGCTCCTATGTACAAGAATATAACTACTATAATACTGCTCCTATGTACAAGAATATAACTACTATATAATACTGCTCCTATGTACAAGAATATAACTACTATAATACTGCTCCTATGTACAAGAATATAACTACTATAATACTGCTCCTATGTACAAGAATATAACTACTATAATACTGCTCCTATATGTACAAGAATATAACTACTATAATACTGCTCCTATGTACAAGAATATAACTACTATAATACTGCTCTCCTATGTACAAGAATATAAACTACTATAATACTGCTCCTATGTACAAGAATATAACTACTATAATACTGCTCCTATGTACAAGAATATAACTACTATAATACTGCTCCTATGTACAAGAATATAACTACTATAATACTGCTCCTATGTACAAGAAATATAACTACTATAATACTGCTCCTATGTACAAGAATATAACTACTATAATACTGCTCCTATGTACAAGAATATAACTACTATAATACTGCCTATGTACAAGAATAATAACTACTATAATACTGCTCCTATGTACAAGAATATAACTACTATAATACTGCTCCTATGTACAAGAATATAACTACTATAATACTGCTCCTATGTACAAGAATATAACTACTATAATACTGCTCCTATGTACAAGAATATAACTACTATAATACTGCTCCTATGTACAAGAATATAACTACTATAATACTGCTCCTATGTACAAGAATATAACTACTATAATACTGCTCCTATGTACAAGAATATAACTACTATAATACTGCTCCTATGTACAAGAAAAATATACTACTATAATACTGCTCCTATGTACAAGAATATAACTACTATAATACTGCTCCTATGTACAAGAATATAACTACTATAATACTGCTCCTATGTACAAGAATATAACTACTATAATACTGCCTATGTACAAGATATATAACTACTATAATACTGCTCCTATGTACAAGAATATACTAACTACTATAATACTGCTCCTATGTACAAGAATATAACTACTATAATACTGCTCCTATGTACAAGAATATAACTACTATAATACTGCTCCTATGTACAAGAATATAACTACTATAATACTGCTCCTATGTACAAGAATATAACTACTATAATACTGCTCCTATGTACAAGAATATAACTACTATAATACTGCTCCTATGTACAAGAATATAACTACTATAATACTGCTCCTATGTACAAGAATATAACTACTATAATACTGCTCCTATGTACAAGAATATAACTACTATAATACTGCTCCTATGTACAAGAATATAAACTACTATAATACTGCTCCTATGTACAAGAATATAACTACTATAATACTGCTCCTATGTACAAAGAATATAACTACTATAATACTGCCTCCTATGTACAAGAATATAACTACTATAATACTGCTCCTATGTACAAGAATATAACTACTATAATACTGCTCCTATGTACAAGAATATAACTACTATAATACTGCTCCTATGTACAAGAATATAACTACTATAATACTGCTCCTATGTACAAGAATATAACTACTATAATACTGCTCCTATGTACAAGAATATAACTACTATAATACTGCTCCTATGTACAAGAATATAACTACTATAATACTGCCTCCTATGTACAAGAATATAAACTACTATAATACTGCTCCTATGTACAAGAATATAACTACTATAATACTGCTCCTATGTACAAGAAATATAACTACTATAATACTGCTCCTATGTACAAGAATATAACTACTATAATACTGCTCCTATGTACAAGAATATAACTACTATAATACTGCTCCTATGTACAAGAATATAACTACTATAATACTGCTCCTATGTACAAGAATATAACTACTATAATACTGCTCCTATGTACAAGAATATAACTACTATAATATACTGCTCCTATGTACAAGAATATAAACTACTATAATACTGCTCCTATGTACAAGAATATAACTACTATAATACTGCTCCTATGTACAAGAATATAACTACTATAATACTGCTCCTATGTACAAGAAATATAACTACTATAATACTGCTCCTATGTACAAGAATATAACTACTATAATACTGCTCCTATGTACAAGAATATAACTACTATAATACTGCTCCTATGTACAAGAATATAAACTACTATAATACTGCTCCTATGTACAAGAATATAACTACTATAATACTGCTCCTATGTACAAGAATATAAACTACTATAATACTGCTCCCTATGTACAAGAATATAACTACTATAATACTGCCTCCTATGTACAAGAAATATAACTACTATAATACTGCTCCTATGTACAAGAATATAAACTACTATAATACTGCTCCTATGTACAAGAATATAACTACTATAATACTGCTCCTATGTACAAGAATATAAACTACTATAATACTGCTCCTATGTACAAGAATATAACTACTATAATACTGCTCCTATGTACAAGAATATAACTACTATAATACTGCTCCTATGTACAAGAATATAACTACTATAATACTGCTCCTATGTACAAGAATATAACTACTATAATACTGCTCCTATGTACAAGAAATATAACTACTATAATACTGCTCCTATGTACAAGAATATAACTACTATAAATACTGCTTCCTATGTACAAGAAATATAACTACTATAATACTGCTCCTATGTACAAGAATATAACTACTATAATACTGCTCCTATGTACAAGAATATAACTACTATAATACTGCTCCTATGTACAAGAATATAACTACTATAATACTGCTCCTATGTACAAGAATATAACTACTATAATACTGCTCCTATGTACAAGAATATAACTACTATAATACTGCTCCTATGTACAAGAATATAACTACTATAATACTGCCTCCTATGTACAAGAATATAACTACTATAATACTGCTCCTATGTACAAAGAATATAACTACTATAATACTGCCTCCTATGTACAAGAATATAACTACTATAATACTGCTCCTATGTACAAGAATATAACTACTATAATACTGCTCCTATGTACAAGAATATAACTACTATAATACTGCTCCTATGTACAAAGAATATAACTACTATAATACTGCTCCTATGTACAAGAATATAACTACTATAATACTGCTCCTATGTACAAGAAATATAACTACTATAATACTGCTCCTATGTACAAGAATATAACTACTATAATACTGCTCCTATGTACAAGAATATAAACTACTATAATACTGCTCCTATGTACAAGAATATAACTACTATAATACTGCTCCTATGTACAAGAATATAACTACTATAATACTGCTCCTATGTACAAGAATATAACTACTATAATACTGCTCCTATGTACAAGAATATAACTACTATAATACTGCTCCTATGTACAAGAATATAACTACTATAATACTGCCTCCTATGTACAAGAATATAACTACTATAATACTGCTCCTATGTACAAGAATATAACTACTATAATACTGCTCCTATGTACAAGAATATAACTACTATAATACTGCCTCCTATGTACAAGAATATAACTACTATAATACTGCTCCTATATGTACAAGAATATAAAACTACTATAATACTGCTCCTATGTACAAGAATATAACTACTATAATACTGCCTCCTATGTACAAGAATATAACTACTATAATACTGCTCCTATGTACAAGAATATAACTACTATAATACTGCTCCTATGTTACAAGAATATAACTACTATAAAACTACTGCTCCTATGTACAAGAATATAACTACTATAATACTGCTCCTATGTTACAAGAATATAACTACTATAATACTGCTCCTATGTACAAGAATATTAACTACTATAATACTGCTCCTATGTACAAGAATATAACTACTATAATACTGCTCCTATGTACAAGAATATAACTACTATAATACTGCTCCTATGTACAAGAATATAACTACTATAATACTGCTCCTATGTACAAGAATATAACTACTATAATACTGCCTCCTATGTACAAGAATATAACTACTATAATACTGCTCCTATGTACAAGAATATAACTACTATAATACTGCTCCTATGTACAAGAATATAAACTACTATAATACTGCTCCTATGTACAAGAATATAACTACTATAATACTGCTCCTATGTACAAGAATATAACTACTATAATACTGCCTCCTATGTACAAGAATATAACTACTATAATACTGCCTCCTATGTACAAGAATATAACTACTATAATACTGCTCCCTATGTACAAGAATATAACTACTATAATACTGCTCCTATGTACAAGAATATAACTATATAATACTGCTCCTATGTACAATAATATAACTACTATAATACTGCCTCCTATGTACAAGAATATAACTACTATAATACTGCTCCTATGTACAAGAATATAACTACTATAATACTGCTCCTATGTACAAGAATATAACTACTATAATACTGCTCCCTATGTACAAGAATATAACTACTATAATACTGCTCCTATGTACAAGAATATAAACTACTATAATACTGCTCCTATGTACAAGAAATATAACTACTATAATACTGCTCCTATGTACAAGAAATATAACTACTATAATACTGCTCCTATGTACAAGAATATAAACTACTATAATACTGCTCCTATGTACAAGAATATAACTACTATAATACTGCCTCCTATGTACAAGAATATAACTACTATAATACTGCTCCTATGTACAAGAATATAAACTACTATAATACTGCTCCTATGTACAAGAAAATATAACTACTATAATACTGCTTCCTATGTACAAGAATATAACTACTATAATACTGCTCCTATGTACAAGAATATAACTACTATATAATACTGCCTCCTATGTACAAGAATATAACTACTATAATACTGCTCCTATGTACAAGAATATAACTACTATAATACTGCTCCTATGTATAAGAATATACTACTATAATACTGCTCCTATGTACAAGAATATAACTACTATAATACTGCTCCTATGTACAAGAATATAACTACTATAATACTGCTCCCTATGTACAAGAATATAACTACTATAATACTGCTCCTATGTACAATAATATAAACTACTATAATTACTGCTCCTATGTACAAGAATATAACTACTATAATACTGCTCCATGTACAAGAATATAACTACTATAATACTGCTCCTATGTACAAGAATATAACTACTATAATACTGCTCCTATGTACAAGAATATAACTACTATAATACTGCTCCTATGTACAAGAATATAACTACTATAAATACTGCTCTCCTATGTACAAGAATATAACTACTATAATACTGCTTCCTATGTACAAGAATATAACTACTATAATACTGCTCCTATGTACAAGAATATAACTACTATAATACTGCTCCTATGTACAAGAATATAACTACTAATACTGCTCCTATGTACAAGAATATAACTACTATAATACTGCTCCTATGTACAAGAATATAACTACTATAATACTGCTCCTATGTACAAGAATATAACTACTATAATACTGCCTCCTATGTACAAGAATATAAAACTACTATAATACTGCTCCTATGTACAAGAATATAACTACTATAATACTGCTCCTATGTACAAGAATATAAACTACTATAATACTGCTCCTATGTACAAGAATATAACTACTATAATATACTGCCCTCCTATGTACAAGAATATAACTACTTATAATACTGCTCCTATGTACAAGATATAACTACTATAATACTGCTCCTATATTACAAGAATATAACTACTATAATACTGCTCCTATGTACAAGAATATAACTACTATTAATACTGTTCCTATGTACAAGAATATAACTACTATAATACTGCTCCTATGTACAAGAATATAACTACTATAATACTGCTCTCTATGTACAAGAATATAAACTACTATAATACTGCTCCTATGTACAAGAATATAACTACTATAATACTGCTCCTATGTACAAGAATATATAACTACTATAATACTGCTCCTATGTACAAGAATATAACTACTATAATACTGCTTCTATGTACAAGAAATATAACTACTATAATACTGCTCCTATGTACAAGAATATAACTACTATAATACTGCTCCTATGTACAAAAATATATCTACTATAATACTGTTCCTATGTACAAGAATATAACTACTATAATACTGCTCCTATGTACAAGAATATAACTACTATAATACTGCTCCTATGTACAAGAATATAACTACTATAAATACTACCTCCTATGTACAAGAATATAATTGCACTATCATGGTTTTCCCTGTCAGTAGTTTCAGTCTTTCCTCAGGGTCCCAGTGTCAAGGATATTTGTGGGATACGTGGCAGGCAGTGGCTACTTTTGTGACATTGATGGGTGGACTGGCCATAGACCCTACGGGGAAATTTCCTGGTGGCCCAATGCCTAAAAGGCTGTCCAAGCCTTCCTCTTGCCCACCAGCCAGGTAATAAAGTTCTGATGCTTTCAGCATTAATTAACGTGGACAGTATTTTATACTGTATTGTGGCATCTGGTTCTGCTGGGGCGGTATTTTGTTCAGCACTATGGTATACTTACAGTATACTGCCTTCTGTCAGTTTGCACCTGTCTACTATATGGGGCCACTTGTAATTTTTTTTTTCCAGGGTTTTTCCACATTAGGTTCCCAGTCCGCCCCTGGTGACACGGATGTCACCTCTTAGTTCTTCCTTTCCCTGTATGAGACGCTGTCCTGTATGTATAGAGATAAGTCTGTGCACAGGTCGCCCACGTGTTGACATGATGATACCTACAGGCGGTAATATATTCCTCTAAGATTTTGGATTCTTCTCCTCCCTCTTCATCATTTTGACATCTTAGTTTTAATTAATTTAGTTTTGAGCTCGGTAAGTGTGACATGATTCATGCGTCGTGTCTCGCATCAATTAGAAAGTAGTTCTGCAATTAAAGGTGTCATAATAATATTGATGTAAGAGATGAAAGCAATTGTAAATCCCAGATAGCAATGTACACAGTCATCTGCGGAGGTGGGGTCTTCTGTGAGACAAATTAAAGGGGTTGTCTACTTCAGAAAATCCTGTTGTGGGTAAATTTAGTTTATAAAGGGGAGAAGAGCTATAAAGAGGGTCTCTCCCTGGAGGACCCAGCATTTCTATGGAGTACACAGACAGCCCAGTGATTTTATGGAAATGGAGTAATTCCTCTTTTCGCCTGTGGTGGCACTGCAGTAAAATTGAGCAATTGCTGATGGTTTTCTCTGCAGATCACAACTGATCTCTGTGGGTCCCACAAGGTGGACATTTTTCTGATCAGTATATTATTGGGGAACCTTTTATTCAGAAAGCGGACCATTTAAAGGGGTTTTCCTCAAGGTAGCTCATCAGTATCTGATTGGTTGGGATCTCCAGTTTATAGGAGACATGGCACTCCGGAGAGTGATTCGGCCCCTTCCAAGGTCAGTGACGTCACTTTCATCGGTCATGTGGCCCAGGAGCTGCTTAGTTCCTTTCAAATGTACGGGGTTGAGCTGCAATACCAATCACAGCCACTATCCAGTGTATGGCGCTGTTCTTGGAAAGCTGCGAGGAGGCCGTGGGACTCACCGGAGTGCAGCGGCCTCTTCAAATAGGTGATAGGCAGTGATAATATATCACTAACTTAGGTCATCATTTTCTGACTGTTGGGCGTCAGAATGAAGGGACCATAGGGCACAGAGGGTGGCCAGGAGCGCCAGTGGGTAGAAATAATTGTGAAGACTCCTCAGTCCCATAGTCTTCTGGATCGATGACGATTTCAGCGTTAGAAACCCCAACCAGTACAATGATGGAAGATTCTAGAGATATGTCAGGTTCAGCAGATCAGCCAGCAGGATCTATGTCTGTTAGTGCACACCTTATTTCCAGGAACAATGACAGGCCTGCGCACCATTTCTTCCCTGGGGGCACTCCCTGGAATCGGGGCCCTTGTCTGGTGGTAGTTGGAGTGCCTTTGGATGTGGGTCTTCACTGTTCCTCAGCCAAAACTAGACTGACTAACTAATCAGGGGGCGGGCACAGGTCCATCACCCCAACAACCTAACACAGTAAGCCAAGATGTGAACCATTAGTTGTCCATACAGTGCCATTTAGCCAGAAGATCCTACTGATATGTCATAATATAAAATTGGAATATACTATAACAAAAAACCTCGAAAAAACCCAAAGTTGGACTATAAGTGATATGATAAGGGGGTGGGGAATGAATATTAACATAATGTGGAGATTGCAACTCCTGTGGGGGCTTTGAGGGAAGCTAAATTGGTTGCCACCTGAACCAGTCTTGAGTTATTTCATGTTTCCGCCATCCATTTAGAGCTTTTTGCAAAATTCTGCTGGTTGTTCTAGGAAACAGTCAACGATTTAGCTCCACCTTGCTGTCAGTCATGTGACCTAAAAACTCAGTTTTAACCATCTTCTGTCAAGAGCTCCCACAAGATATAAAAAAATATAAAAAAGTACATAGCTGATCTCTGGGGGTCTCAGCAGAAGGACACTTTGTGATCAAGAGATTCTTCTAATAAGCAAGCGGAGAACACCTTAGAATGAAAAATTCAGCCATTACACCGTTCTGGCCCTTTAAGAAGAATAATGCCCAGATAACCCTTTTAAGGTGCGGCATTAACCCATTATGTGTGTTATGTTTTTCAGGAATGGATTTACACTCAGGTTCAGCAGATCAGCCAGCAGGATCTATGTCTGTCAGGTGCACACCTTATTTCCAGGAACCCAGGTGGTTCTCTTACCCTGTAAAGATGGGGATGGCAGGCAGGTAAGTTCACAAAGTGCCAAAAGGGTTGTTGTAGTACTCACAGTTCCGACTCTCCCTGGGGCTGAGCAGTGACAGGAGTGTGCATCTTTTCTTCCTCCGGGCACTCCCTGGAATTGGGGCCCTTGTCTGATGGTAGTTGGGGTGCCTTTGCATATGTGTCTTCAATGTTCTTCAGCCAAAACTAGACTGACTAACTAATCAGGGGGTGGGCGCAGGTGCATCACCCCAACAACCTAACACCGTGAGCCATTTAACTCAATAATATGACAACACAGCAGTTAACTGGTGAAGCACAGAAGGACTTCTGCACTTTAACCATGAACCCAAACTCCACATCACCAATTTCCAAAAATAACAAGCAGACGTTGCTGTATACATATTTCACAAGACTTGCTCTGTCTCTGATACTACTCCCTCTGCGGCAGTTACGCCCCCTAAACCTCCCCTCTCTACATATTAGTTAGGCTGAACAAGTCCTGAGAAACATTACAGAGCAAAGAATGCTGGGATTTGTTAGAGAAGATGAGAATAGGAAGTTCTGCATGTAAACATCCTGCCAGGATGCAGTGATGTCGAGAACAAGGTCAAGGAAAGAGCTGACATAAAAAAGAGGCATACAGGGCATGCAGTGTTTTGGGTTCCCTGGGCAGGAAAAAAAAGAATCTTTATGAAACAAGAACCCCTTTAAAGACATATACAATACCTTGCTAAAGTATTCATTCCCTTAAAGTGGTTGTTTGTGTTTTAAAATGAATTCAAAAGATTTGAGAATGAATAAGCTGACACAGGCTAAGTGAATAAATATATTTACTAAGATAACACAAACAAATCACATAATAAAAAGTAAATAAACATCACTAGCCTAGGGTTAGTGATCTGATCGGCCATGCTATAACACATGATTGTCTACCACGTTATAACACATGACCGACACCCCAGGGTGTACAAGAGATAGGGCAATTCAATATTTACATCCTACCTAGGATAAAGTTCCAAATGGAGTCCCCCTAATGTATTTGTCCAAACCAGAGTTATTCCCATCAGCCCCCTCCTCCAGTGTACATCACCATGTCTCTGAGATCACTGTGGTCTTATCAGCACAATGGGGGATGGGTACTTCTCTAACCCACTTCATTACAAGGGAGACTTTATTATATAGAATATTGAAGTAATATAAAAGAAACAGAATTAAAGGGGACAGAATCAGTACTTAAAAATAACCTTACAATACAGTTTGCCAATGGGGACCTTTTCTACAGACCCCCATTAGAGTAATCATACTTACCTGCCCCCCGACGCTGGGTGCCAGCTGCATCACTACCGTGCCAGCTCTGCAGGTCCAGGAAGATAACCCTATATACGCCATGCACTGGAGTAATCAGCTCCTCTGTCACTCCCTGGGGGAGGGGCTGGACGTTATCACTTCCTGGATACAATATTATAAGACCGTCCTCTGTCTCTCACCTACTATACAGCACACACCCTGCTGCACTGCCTATACAGGCTTAACAGGAAGTACCGTGTGTATCCAATATGGCCGACCCAGGGGAAATTTTATAAATAAATAAATACAAAGTTACAAAATCAGTAAATACATTGTTTCTGTTCTACAAACTGAAAGCTCATTCATTAACTAAAATGACCGATACGAGGCAGTCATTCTAAAGAGGTTCTCCACCTTTCCGAAAATTTTGGATCTCACCCCCTTCCCCCACCTGGACCTGTGGGGAGAACCATGCTTAACTGCTTTCCGTCGCTTGGTTCTTGCTCCTTCCATTTGCAGCCCTCAAGTCCCCGCTTGACAATTTCCAGCATGGACGGCTGCAGTGGTGACTTGTCCTTCAAGAGGTCCATCACTGAGTCACGTGCCTCTTGGGATGAGTCACTGCTGCAGCGGCACATGCTGGAAGTTGACAATGAGGGACCCGCGAATGGAAGGAGATGGAACTGAGCAGTAAGGAGCATGTTAGTATACTTCCCACCACAGGTCCAATCGGGAAAAGGGGAGCCAAAAAATGTTAGAATGGTGGAGAACCCCTTTAAAGGGTTATTCTCATCTTGGACAATGGGGGCATATCGCTAGGATATGCCCCCATTGTCTTATAGGTGCGGGTCCCACCGCTGGGACCGGCACCTACTGTATGTCGAGAACAGAACGGCGGAGAGCTGCGCCTGGATGACCCCAGGTTTCCCGGGGTCCGGCCACCACCAGGCGCAGCTTCCCGCTGCGGAAATGGGAGCGCACTGCGCATGCGTGGCAACCGCTCCCATTCATTTCTATGGAGCCGACAGTAATAGCCGGGCCAGCGCTCGGCTATTCTCGCCGGCCCCAATTGAAATGAATGGAGAGCAGCTGCACCTGCGCAGTGGGCCCTCCTTCACTTTGGGAGCCCCGTTCTCGATATAGGTGCGGGTCCCAGCGGTGGGACCCGCACCTATAAGGCAATGGGGGCATATCCTAGCGATATGCCCCCATTGTCCAAAATGAGAATAACCCTTTAAGGGCTCTTTCACACCAGCAGCAGCACGGATCCGGCGGGTGAAGGGTGTCCCGCCATATCCGTGCTGCCGCAGTACACGTGTGGGGCCGGAGCAGCGCATACACATACACACACATAAACATACACAGACACTTACCTGTTCCAGCAGCTCCCGACCTGACCAGCAACGAAGAGGAGGAAGGCGCGCACAAGGGTACGTTTACCCACAGCGCCACCTGCTGGAGGGAGGGGAAATTGCAGGGAGACGGATCCGTCATGAACTCCATTGAAAGTCAATGGAGGACGGATCCCTTTACCATTGTGTCACACCAAACGGATCCGTCCCCATTGACTTCCATTGGGGATCATTCCGGATCCGTCTTGGTGCGGATAAACAGTACGGAGAGCAAACCGCAGCATGTTGCGGTTTGCTCTCCGGTCTGGAGACGGAACGGAATGCTTTTAGGTGCCTCCGTTGTCTTCAGTTCAGTTTTATCCCCATTGACAATGAATGGGGACAAAACTGAAGCGTTTTATTCCGGTATTGAGCCCCTATGACGGAACTCAATACCGGAATTATAAAACGCTAGTGTGAAAGTAGTCTAAGATCCTGCTGGGAAAAACTGTGGCTAGAACACACTACATGAGGGCCATTTGTCATCCAGGCAAATCTGTTGATTTTTTTATGGGGGTTGAATACTTTTGCAAGACACTGTAAATCTGTATTGCTATGCACGGCTACGCCAGCACCCCTGAATCCCTCTCTTCTAATGTTCTCCTTCACCTTGTGCTCTTCTTCTTCTTGGCCCCAGAGGTGGAGTAAAGTGGGCTCTCACATTGAACACATGGCATCTCACTTCTGCCTGGACACCGAGATCATTGGCGACACCGACGAGAACAACAGAGAGGTCGTAATCAACCCGTGCGAGACGACAGCTATCAGTCAGCGCTGGGAGATGGTCCTCCATGACTTCCACTGAGGGCAATGAAACCATCTCACTAGAAAATTGAAAAGCCTGGCGGCGGCAAACTCCGCGGCGTTCCATCGCCCTGCTGCAGTACGTAAAACGGGACAGGAAAGACATAGTGATTAAGGAGCAGAAGACAAGAAAAAGATGGGGAACGTGAGGGCTGGAAAATCCTGGACAACAAAACCGTGATAGAAATGATTGGTTTTCCGCTTGAGGTCGTTGTAAGGACTGGAGAAGAAGCGACCTACCTGCGAGAGGTTTCCACAGCCATCATTCTTTAACATAGCTTGAAGAGCACCTGTCACCTCTCCTGACATGTCTCTTTTAGTGACTACTTGCATTCCCTATGTAATAACACTTCTGGGGGCATCTGTTCTTATAACTTTATGTTGTTGTATTCCTCTATTATTCCTACTAGAAGTATATGAATGGATTGTCAGCAGTCCAGCTGGCAGCATAACAATTCTGGGGGCATCTGTTCTTATAACTTTATGTTGTTGTATTCCTCTATTATTCCTACTAGAAGTATATGAATGAATTGTCAGCAGTCCAGCTGGCAGAATAACAGTTCTGGGGGCATCTGTTCTTATGACTTTATGTTGTTATGTTCCTCTATTATTCCTACTAGAAGTATATGACTGAATTGTCAGCAGTCCAGCTGGCAGCATAACAATTCTGGGGGCATCTGTTCTTAAGACTTTATGTTGTTATGTTCCTCTATTATTCCTACTAGAAGTATATGAATGAATTGCCAGCAGTCCAGCTGGCTGATACCAGTTGGGGGATTGTCTCTGCATAATCTGACACTTGCAGTCTTAATTGGATAGTGTCAGACTATCCAGGGACTATGCAGGGACACACCCCCAACTGGTATCAGCCACATGGCTCTTCATTGCAAGCTGCAAGCAATTAATTCTTAAACTGCTAGGAGGAATAATTGAGGAATGGCACAACAAAAAGTCATAACAATAGATGCTCGTAAATTTTTGTCTCATGGGGAATGCAAGTAGTTTGTAAAACATGCATGTCAGGAGAGGGGACGGGTCCTCTTTTAGGGACTAGATAAAAGCACATGGGGAACAGATTGGGAGGGGGGACACTCAACACTCACACTTTACCTTAAAGTGCTGGCTCCAATTCTTCTTGTTATAATCAATATAAAAAGTTACTGCACTGTTGTTATACTCCAGTCACTTTCAAAGCTGTGCCCAGGATAATTCAGACTTCAAAATTAACATATTTCCTGCTGTTTCAGTGTCTGCAAATGAGCACCCCCTTCTTATTCAGGGTTGTATACATGTGTGCACCAGATACAGTACACTCAACTAATGTAAGAAAAGAACGCAGCTTTGGATGTGACTGGAGGATAAGACATGATGTCAATCAAGATCAGTCCAGGAAAGCAAACTGAACTGGCATCAGTTAGTCCTGAGCTGGCAAATCCAGTCCTGACAGCTTCCGCTAGGTTCACCTTAGCGTTAGGAGACCCGGCAACCTGTTCAATGGGAATCCGGTGGTTAATGCCGGGATTTGCCAGATACGGTGAACCCGCAAGGCTGTTCCTCTGCCGGATTTCTAATGCTGATGTGAACGTACCCTTAGCTGAGGTCCCATAATGCACTGCTTTTCATTGTAGTCTCTTTTATATCAGATTAGTGTAGGTATATACCAACAAGAAGCGAGCATGATGATTCCAGACACTGAAACAGCAGGGGGTGTGGAGATGTGTAAAGTCAGAAGACAGAATCATTCTGGATGCAGCTCTGGGTGTGATTGGAGCAGATGACATGATGTTAATGATAACCCAGCAGCAGTATGGTAATGTACTGAAGGCGAAACCTGCTCTTTAAGGTCCTTGGTCCTAAAAATTGTTTCCGCTCGGTATGGGTGTGAGAGGCGGGAGCAGCGCTCCTGACCTGACCTGTAACATAGAGATATATTTTACTTGTATATTTATGAATCGCAGATTAATTTATGATGATTTGGCACAAAAAATAATTAAAAGCAAAATAAAATGAATAAAATCAGTTGAATATTTCGATATCGCTGCATCTGGACTGAATATTAATGAGGTTTTTTTTAGAAATAAAAAAAAAAATACCAAAGTTTTTGAAATGTCTTAAAGGTGAATTGGTCTCATTGAATCGGACCGTCCTTCAAAAATAAAATCATTTTTACAAGGGTGCGTTCCTGATACTTCATTCATCCTGGTGAAGCCGTTTGGGCTGTGTGTGCCGCCAAACCCCGGGCACATGAACAGTTCCTGGTGAGTGTAGGGCTGGGCGATATCAAAAATATTCCCACCATAACGATATATATCGCAATAAATTACTCATTTATGGGGGCCACAAGGAGACATTATACTGTATGGGGGCCACAAGGAGACTTTATACTGTATGTGGGCCACAAGGAGACTTTATACTGTATGGGGGCGGCCACAAGGAGACGTTATTACTGTATGTGGGCCACAAGGAGACGTTATACTGTATGGGGGCCACAAGGAGACGTTATACTGTATGGGGGCCACAAGGAGACGTTATACTGTGATGAGGGGCCACAAGGAGACTTTATACTGTGTGAGGGGCCACAAGGAGACGTTATACTGTATGAGGGCCACAAGGAGACGTTACACTGTATGGGGGCCACAAGGAGACATTATACTGTTAGGCCACGGGCCACAAGGAGACGTTATACTGTATGAGGGGCCACAAGGAGACTTACACTGTATGGGGCCACAAGGAGACATTATACTGTATGAGGGGCCACAAGGAGACGTTTATTATACTGTATGAGGGCCACAAGGAGACGTTATACTGTATGAGGGGGACACTATTAGGAGTATGAGGGGGGAGACATTATACTGTATGAGGGCCACAGGAGACATTATACTGTATGAGGCCACAAGGAGACATTATACTGTATGAGGGCCACAAGGAGACATTATACTGTATGAGGGGCCACAAGGAGACCTTATACTGTATGAGGGACCACAAGGAGACGTTATACTGTATGGGGGCCTTAAGGAGACATTATACTGTATGAGGGGCCACAAGGAGACATTATACTGTATGAGGGGCCACAAGGAGACATTATACTGTATGAGGGGCCACGAGGAGACATTATACTGTATGAGGGGCCACGAGGAGACATTATACTGTATGAGGGGCCTCAAGGAGACGTTATACTGTATGGGGCTTATACAGTGAAATGTCTCCTTGGGGCCCTCATACATATAGTAACGTCCCCCGGTGGCCCCCATAGATAATAATGCCTCCTTGGGGCCCCCATACATTACAGTAATATCCATTTCTGACCCCCATACATTATAGTAACATCTCCTTGTGGCCCCCATACATTAGAGTAACATCTCCTTGGGGGCCCCATACATTATAGAAATGTCTCCTTGGGGCCCCCATACATTACAGTAATATCCATTTGTGGCCCCCATACATTATAGTAACGTTCCCCTGTGGCCCCCATACATTATAGAAACATCTCCTTGGGGCCCCCATACATTATAGAAATGTCTCCTTGTGGCCCCCATACATTAGAGTAATATCCATTTCTGGCCCCCATACATTATAGTAACATTAGTAACGTCCCACTGTGGCCCCCGTACATTATAGAAACATCTCCTTGTGGCCCCCATACATTATAGTAATGTCTCCTTGGGGCCCCCATACATTAGAGTAATGTCTCCTTGGGGCCCCACTGTCTCACACCATGTAATGAGGCCCAGGCTGGAGAGTGAGGGATGAACAGGACTATCAAACAGCAGCGTCACTGCTCTTAGGGCTCATTCAGACGAATGTAAGGGCTCTGTGCCCGTGCTGCGGACTGTAAATAGCGGTCCACAATGCATGGGCACCGGCCGTGTGCACTCCATATTGCGGTGGGGATCGGCAGGATATGGCCAAAGATAGGACATGCTCTGTCTTTTTGTGGTGTGGAGGCACGGACCCTAAAGCCCACGGAAGTGATTTGTAGTGTTTCCACGGGCTTCCGATCTGTGCCTCTGCTCCGCGAAAGTTAGGACATGCCCTATCTTTGACCGTATCTTGCAGATCGCGGACCCAAGTCAATGGCCGTTTCGGGTCGGCAATACGGGCACGGAGCCCTTACGGTTGTTTGAATGGGGCCTTAGTCTGAGCTCCCCGCTCCTCTTGTGAAACATGCGCTGTGACAGGTACTGACTTGCATGTGCTCTGGATGCCACAGACGGGGATGTGTTGAGCGTTGGCCCACATAACATGTCAGTACACGCCTACCCGGTGTCCGTTTTCCAATCAGTCAGCGCTGTTAAGTGTGACTGCCCCATGACGTGACTATAATACTACAGTAATTAGGAAATGGTGATATCGCCATTACGTTGTTTCTTAATACCGCAGTATATCGTAGATACCAGTAAATCGCTCAACCTTATATTTCTGTGAGCACTATAACACTTCCTGGTAATGTACAGTATATTACAGTGGTCTCTATAACACTTCCTGGTAATGTACAGTGTATTACAGTGGTCTCTATAACACTTCCTGGTAATGTACAGTATATTACAGTGGTCTCTACAACACTTCCTGGTAATGTACAGTGTATTACAGTGGTCTCTACAACACTTCCTGGTAATGTACAGTATTACAGTGGTCTCTACAACACTTCCTGGTAATGTACAGTATATTACAGTGGTCTCTATAACACTTCCTGGTAACGTACAGTATATTACAGTGGTCTCTATAACACTTCCTGGTAACGTACAGTATATTACAGTGGTCTCTATAACACTTCCTGGTAACGTACAGTATATTACAGTGGTCTCTATAACACTTCCTGGTAACGTACAGTATATTACAGTGGTCTCTATAACACTTCCTGGTAATGTACAGTATATTACAGTGGTCTCTAACACTTCCTGGTAACGTACAGTATATTACAGTGGTCTCTAAACACTTCCTGGTATTACAGTAACAGGCCTATACCCTGGTAATTACAGGGTCACTATAACACTTCCTGGTAATGTACAGTATATTGCATGGTCTCTATAACACTTCCTGGTAACGTACAGTATATTACAGTGGTCTCTATAACACTTCCTGGTAATGTACAGTATATTACAGTGGTCTCTATAACACTTCCTGGTAATGTACAGTATATTACAGTGGTCTCTATAACACTTCCTGGTAATGTACAGTATATTACAGTGGTCTCTATAACACTTCCTGGCAATGTACAGTATATTACAATGGACCCTAACACTTTCTGGTAATTTCACAATGGGTACCAGAGCACATGCTGGTAATGTACAGTATATTGCAGTGGCCTCTATAACACTTCCTGGTAATGTACAGTGTATTGCAGTGGCCTCTATAACACGTCCTGGTGATATTACAGTGGACACTAACATTTCCTGGTTCATTACAGTGGGCACTATAACACTTCCTGGTAACATTACAGTGGGCACTATAACACTTCCTGGTAATGTACAGTATATTGCAGTGGACACTAACACTTCCTGGTAATATTACAGTAGTCGTTATAACACTTCCTGGTAATGTACAGTATATTGAAGTGGTCTCTATAACACTTCCTGGTAATGTACAGTATATTGCAGTAGCTTCTATAACACTTCCTGGTAACATAGTAACATAGTTTATAAGGCCAAAAAAAGCCCTCTGTCCATCCAGTTCTCCCTGTTTTCCTACAAGTTGATCCAGAGGAAGGCAAAAAAAACCCCTGTGAGGTAGAAGCCAATTTTCCTCACTTTAGGGGAAAAAATTCCTTCCCGACTCCAATCAGTCATCAGAATAACTCCCTGGATCAGCGACCCCTCTCTAGTAACTATAACCTGTAATATTATTACCTCCAGAAATACATCCAGGCCCCTCCTGATCTCTTATAGTGAACTTACCATCACCACCTCCTCAGGGAGAGAGTTCCATAGTCTCACTGCTCTTACCGTAAAGAATCCTCTTCTATATTTGTGTACAAACCTTCTTTCCTCCAGACGCAGAGGATGTCCCCTCGTCACAGTCACAGTCCTGGGGATAAATAGATGATGGGAGAGATCTCTGTACTGACCTCTGATATATTTATACATAGTTATTACATCTCCCCTCAGTCGTCTGTTTTCTAAAGTGAATAAGCCTAATTTTGATAATCTTTCTGGGTCCTGTAGTCCGCCCATTCCAGTTATTACTTTAGTTGCCCTCCTCTGAACCCTCTCCAGCTCTGCTATGTCTGCCTTGTTCACAGGAGCCCAGAACTGTACACAGTCCTCCATGTGTGGTCTGACTAGTGATGTGTAAAGTGGCAGGACTATGTTCTCATCACCGCCATCTATGCCTCTTTTGATGCAACCCATTATCTTATTGGCCTTGGCAGCAGCTGTCTGACACTGGTTTCTGCAGCTTCGTTTGCTGTTCACTAAAATTCCTAGGTCCTTTTCCATGTCAGAGTTACCCAATGCTTTACCATTTAGTATGTACTGGTGACTTGCATTATTCCTTCCCATATGCATAACCTTACATTTGTCAGTGTTAAACCTCATGTACATGGTAATGTACAGTATATTACAGTGGTCTCTATTACACTTCCTGGTGATGTACAGTATACTACAGTAGCTTCTATAACACTTCCTGGTAATATCACAGTGTTCTCTATAACACACATCATAAATTTGAAGCCTGCTATATACCCTATTGTGATGTATTTTGCTTCATTAACCCCTTAAGGACCAAGCCAGTTTTAGCAGCAACTCTTTAGTTTTCGTTCACTTTCCACGCCTTGCAAGTCCCAGTTTTTTCTTTTTCCACCGGCATACGGTATATGAGGACTTGTTTTCTGTGGGAAAAAGTATTATTTAACGAAATCATCAACACTTCAAAAACATTTGAGGGGTGGAATGGGCATTTTTACGTCAATCACTGTGGCCTCATGCCCACCACCATATGTATTCTGCAGCCTTAAAATTAGTCATTTTTCACTTTTAATATTTATGTCTATATTTTTTTTTACTTTTATTCAAGTTTTTTTTAACTCCCCTATGGAGTTGAACCTATGATTATTTGATTGCTATAATACACTGCAATACTTCAGTACTGACAGGACTACATAGGAGTACAAGATGGACGACCTGGGGGCCTTCACTAGTCCCTCAGCCGCAAGAACAAAGTAATTTTTCATTTTCACAGCTAAGTGTTTCTAAATTCTATGAAAAACATGTTGGGTCAAATCATTCATTTCACTCCTTGATCAATTCCTTGAGGCCTGTAGATTCCAAAATGGGGTCAATTTTTGTGGTTTCCTTTCTAGGGGTTCCTCGGGATCTCTTCAAACATGACATGGCACCAGAAAACCATTCTGCCCTTCAAAAACAATATTGCGCTCCCTTCCTTCTGAGCCCTGCAGTGTGCCCTTGAAGAGATTTACAACCACTTATGGGATGTTTCTGTAAACTGCAGAATCAGGGTAATACATAATGAAATGTTTAAATTTTACCTCCATTTTTCTTTAATTCTTGTGGAAAACCTAAAGAGTTAACAAGGTTTGTAAAATCAGTTTTGAAGGGTGTAATTTCTAAAATGCTGTCATTTTTGGGTGGTTTCTATTATGTAAGTCCCTTAAAATGACTTCATAACTGAAATAATGCTTAAAAACACAGTTTTGAAAATTTTATTGAAAAAATAAAAATATTAAATTGTTTCCAAAATTCTAAGCCTTACAACTTAAAAAAAATTACATTTACAAAATGATGCCAACATGAAGTAGATATATGGGGACTGTTAATAACTATTTTGCGAGGAATCACTATTTATCTTAAAATCAGAGAAATTTCAAATTACAAAATTTGAAATATTTCCAAACTTTTTGTACATTTTGGATTTTTTTTTGTATATAAAACATATCAACTCAAATTCACTAACATGAACTATAACGTGTCACAAGAAAACAATCTTAGAATCGCTTGAATCAGTAAAAGTGTTCCACGAATTCTTACATTTTTAAGGTGAAACATGTCAGATTTGAAAAACAAGGCATTGGCATTTGGTCCAAACTGGCTTTTGCTGAAAGGCGTTTTCACATGCATTGATGCCCATGATGTTTATTTTTTTATTGCTTATTTTAATTTTTGGAAAAGGGGGATTTGATTTTTTAATGTTTCATTTTTTTCTACATATTTTTTTTTACACTTTTTAAAAGTTCCCATATCAAACTATAACAAGCAATCATTGGATTGGTTCTTTCATAGACTTCAATGCATTAGCATGGGGGAGATTTATCAAACTGCTGTAAAGCAGGACTGGCTTAGTTGCCCATAGCAACCAGATTCCACCTTTCATTTTCCAAAGGAGTTCTGAAAAAAAGGAAAGGTGGAATCTGATTGGTTGCTATGGGCAACGAAGTCAGTTCTACTTTACACTTTTGATAAATATCCCCCTATGTTCCTACAGAGCTTTGCCACAGGCAGGGTCTCAGTAGAAACATATCTGCAGAAGCTTTGGAGCATTAAGGAGGACTGAGCTTGTGCTGCCTGGTTATTTTGGCTCCAAGATTCTGTGGTCACTTTTGACCACGGCATCTGAGGGGTTAAATGTCTTTGATGATGGGCGCCATACGATACATGTACAGCGCTGGGTGACACGGGATTAAGGAAACCCCAAAAAGGTGCTTGAAGAACATCTCTCACTCTGGAGGGCCTGTCCTGCCTGCATTACAACTCATTTATCTGGATGGACACTGTGTAATACTTCATTCTTCCTGTGGTAGCGCTGTAAGAAAACTGAACACTTACTGCCAGGTTTCCCTGAAGATAACAGCTGATTGCCGGGAGTCGTAGTAGGGTGACATATTGCATATTGTAAAGAAATCATTTAACAAGTAGAGAATGTCCAAAGTAGAGAATCCCTTTAAGAAGGCAGAACACAAAAATAAAATATAAAAAAAACAAAAATCCTGAATTGGAAAAGTACTGGTTGCTATAGCGAACATTCTTGTGATTGCTGGGGTTTCTATGGAGAAAAAAATTTCAGCAAATGCTGAATTTAAAAAGAAATATTTTTTTTCTTCAATATTACAAGTTACTTTGTGCTCAGATTATAGAAACTTCTCCTCACAGAAATAATTCCGGGTATCGTTGTCTTTATCTCGGCCTCATCATGAAGAACACAAATAGTAAAACTCAAAGAGAAGGAAATTAAATCTGTAGAAATTCCCTTCAGCGAATGTAAAGTTGTCAGCGGCTAATTATGTCGAGTGTAATTTATGTCTTATCTTTTTATATCGCAATCTCATATCCAAAGAATTCAAACATTCCCGAGATCCTGGATTAATGTCTGACTCATTTACATAAAAAAGACGTCTTCTGCTGCTTTGTTGTATGTGGCTCCAAATATATAAAAGTTATATTCTTGTACATATATATATATATACATAGGAAGCAGTATTATAGTAGTTATATTCTTGTACATAGGAGCAGTATTATAGTAGTTATATTCTTGTACATAGGAGCAGTATTATAGTAGTTATATTCTTGTACATAGGAGCAGTATTATAGTAGTTATATTCTTGTACATAAGGCCAAGTAATTAATAGTAGTTATATTCTTAGTACAGTTAGGAGCAGTATTATAGTAGTTATATTCTTGTACATAGGAGCAGTATTATAGGTACGTTTTATAATCTTTGTACATAGCAAACAGTATTATACGTAGATTATACTTCTTGTACATAGGAGGAGTAATTAATAGTAGTTAATATTCTTTGGTAGATAGGAGCAGTATTAAGTAGTTATATTCCCTTGTACACAGGGAACAGTATTATAGTAGTTATATTACTTGTTTAACACAGGAGCAGTATTAATAGTAGTTATATTCTTATAACACAGGAGCAGTATTATAGTAGTTATATTCCTTGTACAATGGAGCAGGTATTTATAGTAGTTATATTTCATAGTAATAGGACAGTATTATAGTAGTTATATTCCTTGGCTACATTAGGAGCAGTATTATAGTAGTTATATTCTTGTACATAGGAGGCAGTATTATAGTAGTTATATTCTTGTACATAGGAGGCAGTATATGTAGTTATATCTTGTACATATGAAGCAGTATTATATTAGTTATATTCTTGTACATAGGCAGCAGTATTATAGTAGTTAATTCTTGTACATAGGAGCAGTATTATAGTAGTTATATTCTTGTACATAGGAGCAGTATTATAGTAGTTATATTCTTGTATAAAGGAGGCAGTATTATAGTAGTTATATTCTTGTACATAGGAGGCAGTATTATATTAGTTATATTCTTGTACATAGGAGCAGTATTATAGTAGTTATATTCTTGTACATAGGAGCAGTATTATAGTAGTTATATTCTTGTACATAGGAGCAGTATTATGGTAGTTATATTCTTGTATATAGGAGGCAGTATTATAGTAGTTATATTCTTGTACATAGGAGCAGTATTATAGTAGTTATATTCTTGTACATATAGGGCAGCATTTAAAAAAATGTGTTTACCGAAATTTTCATTTCCTGGAATCCATAGGCAGAACACCACTGGGATGTTTTCCTCTAGCTTGAACCAGAAGAGAAACAGAAGAGAACAGGTTAACAAGCAATAAATTAAGCTAATTACTAAGTGAGACCAACCCATAATGGCTGAACAGACCACACCACTGGTGTCATGCAGCAATGAACACACAAAAAACGTTAGTAGGGTGGGAAAGTTGTGCGGTCTACAGATTCCAGGAAATTAACATTTTGGTAAACTATTTTATTGTTTTCTATGAAAGCACATCATTGGGATTTGGAAAGCCATGTTAATGGGTTGGGATTGAAGTGGCTTTATTGAGCACCGTCTTGCCAAAGATCGACCTCTCTGGAACTAGGATGTCCAGCCCATAGTGTTTGATGAAAGTTGATGGAGAAGACCATGTAGCCGCTTGGCAAATCTGCTCTGTAGTTATTTTTTCAACCTCTGACCATCATGTAATAGCAGCTTGAGTAGAATGGGCCCTGATCTGAATAGGTGATTGCAGCCCTTAAAAAGAGTAGCACTCTCTAATATCATCTTTGATCCAACAGGCTAAAGTTGGTTTGCTAGCCCTTAGACCTTTCTTACTGCCATAGAATTGAAGAAACAAAGGGGCAGATTTATTAAAACTGGCCTTTTAGACAGTGGTCTTAAAAAGCCCTATAGCTGGCGGTGGACCGCCAAAGTTATATAGAGGCGCCGGCCTGTACATAACTTCGGCGCATCCAGTGCCGATTCTAAATGTAAGATGGCTTCCTTGCTATCTTACATTTAGACCACTTTCTATGCCTAAACCTTTCCCTGCCCACATCACACCCACTTTTTTTAAGACCTGGTGTGAGCAGGGAAGAAGCTGCAGATTCTGGCACAACAGAATCCACGCCAGAGATAAGCCACAAAAGTGGTGTATATCTGGTCATAAATGATCCCCAAAGTCTCAGAGCCTGTAAAGGGATGAGTAACCTATAGATCAGGGATGCTCAACCTGCGGCGCTCCAGCTGTTCTAAAACTACAACTCCCATCGTGCCCTGCTGGAGGCTGATAGCTGTAGTCTGTCCGGGCATGCTGGGAGTTGAGCTTTGCAACTTCAGGAGGGCCACAGGTTGGGCATCCCTGGTATTGATGATTCAGAACTGCTCTCTTAACATCCAACGTATGAAGAGTTTTTTGGTGTTAATCTGCTGGATCAGGCTCAGGTTATTGCTGAAGATACTTTAGGTTAGAATCCCAACATAGTGCGGAGAATGAGGCAATCTTGATGATCTTTTAGATATGGCTCATTAATTGAGAGCGTATGGAGTTTGCTTATTCTCTTAGAAGAAGTAATAGCTACTACAAACAGAGTTTTCATAGAAACAAGCTCAAAAACTGATGTTCAGCAGAGGACAACAGTCAACATTTGTAGCACCAAAGAAAGATTCCAAGATGGAACCGACTTCTGCATTATTTTTTACATTTCTAATGCTTCTGATACGGTGTTAACTGGTTTGAAGTTTACTTTCAGTGTATTATACTTTAGGTCTTTATCAAATCCCTCCTGCAAAAATTAAAGAATTACAGGGGTTGTCCCACGAAAAATATTCTACAGTCTTCAAAGCAGCACCTGGATCTGAATACTTTTGTAATTGCATGTAATTAAAAACTTAGCATAGCCACTGATCTATTTAAAAAATGTATCTGTACAGCGCCACCTGCTGTTAGTTTTTTTCTTATTTCTTTGACCTGCTCACTGAGAAGGCCGCACATGCTCAGTTTCATCCTTCAACTGCCTCCTGAGCTGTGATAGGGAGAGCTGAGACACGCCTCCTGAGCTGTGATAGGGAGAGCTGAGACACGCCTCCTGAGCTGTGATAGGGAGAGCTGAGACACGCCCCATGAGCTGTGATAGGGAGAGCTGAGACACACCTCCTGAGCTGTGATAGGGAGAGCATGGACACGCCTCCTGAGCTGTGATAGGGAGAGCTGAGACACGCCCCCTGAGCGGTGATAGGAAGAGCATAGACTCGCCTCCTGAGCTGTGATAGGGAGAGCATGGACATGCCCCCTGAGCTGCAGCAGAAAAGACACTCCCCTTGAGCTGTCAGCTTGATATAAATCTAGTAGAACAATGAATGTGGAAATCTCTGGATCCATGTGAGGTACAGGGCTGGTTCTAGCTTTGTTAGAAAGAGAATGTCATGTACTATATGATGCCTAATTTTATTTTTTTTACATTAGTCATGGGAGACGCCCTTTAAATATAATTAATCAATTATATTGGCTGTTAGTTGTCTATTCTGCACTTGCAGATATATCTCCATGAGATATTAGGTCTGGATGAGGTGAAAGTTTCCAGTATCTGTCTCTCGAAAGAATATAACACAATAGAAAACCAAGCCCTTTGGGCCATTATTGCAATGGCTTCTACATGGTTAACTAAAATCTTCCTGAGAACTTTCTGCACTAGAGGAAGGGGAGGAAACAAAAAGATTACTTTGTTCGACCAACTGATTAATAACCCCTCTATCGCCATCAGATGACCTTATATATATGGCTGGAATGTTGAAGACATTGGCTTCCACCCATGACTTTATAATTCTACACCCTTTGCATTGAAGAGGGCTCCTAGTACCCACGGAACGAGATTGTCTGCCAGAACTAGGACGTTCTTGTGGCGGAGAGGGAGTGGAAAATTAATTAAGGCAAGCTTGATGGCTTATAGCTCTCTCAGATAGGAGGACAGCAGTTTGTATTGGGTTGATCATCAGATTAGGTGCACGCACTGGTCATGTGCATCCCAATCAACCGAAAGAGGAGGCATCTGTGGTGAGGACTATTTGAATATGGTGAACAAGTGATCTGCCCGCGAACAGCCTGTGTGGATGGATCCACCACCTCAGGTGTCTACTGGTAAATGCACTCAGACATTGGATAGTCCAAAGCTGTTCCAGGATGTTCACCTGCAAGGCTCGAAGATGCGTCTTGGCTCGTCGGACAACATCTATGGCCGAAGTTAGCAGACCTAGCACTCTCATGGCTGTATGGACAGTGATCCTGGGGACTGAGATCATATGGTTCACCTCTGCAATAATATTTTCCTCAATAGAGACAGTTTTGTGGTCATATGATAGTAACTGATAATCAATCCCAGAAACTGAGATGGATAAACAGAGGATTTCTGCACATTCACCAGGTTCAGTTCACTAAGTTCAGTTGTAGATGTAGAACAAGTTCTTGTCTGGATGAGGCAATGATTAGCCAATTGTCTAGGTATAAAAGTACTGTGACTCCGTTCTGACGAAGGGCTGCCGAAAGGACTACTGCAATTTTGTGAACACCTGAGGGGTTGATGTAATGCCGAACAGTATGGACTTGAATTGGTGGTGAAGAAGACCTGACTGTCTTGCTGAAAAAGGGCTAGAACTGATCGGATTGTTTCCATTTTGAATTTCTTCTTCACAAAAAATGTGTTGAGATACGTTAAGCCAAGCACTAGGCGCCATCTGTTGTCTGGTTTGAGAACTGGAAAAATTCGAGCATACTCTCTTTTCAGACTCTGATAATAAGAAACAGATTCTAGAGCTCTCTTGTTGAGGAATTCTTGTACAAGTTGAAGAATTATGGGAGGTGATTGATTGATATATAATCTGTTTGGGGGATACTCTCTGAACTCGAGAGCATATCCTCTCGGAATGGTGGAGGAAACCCAGGCATTGGAGGAAGTCTGCAACCTAATGAAAGAGAACAGACTCAGCCTTCATCCCACCTGATGCCCCATACTGTCAGTGTACTAAATTTTCAGATTTTTGTATACTCAGTTTTTTCTTGCTAGTTGAGGCTTCTTCGTCTCAACCATAATTTCCCTTGTGTACTTTGCAATCTAATATTTCTCTTGAAATGTGGTGATCTTTTTTGGTAACAATAAAATCTAGTGTTCGATCTGTTTCTGGACTGTGGAAAGACATGATCTTTATCTTCACTAAGGGATTCCAAAATTTCTTTCAACCTCTGGTCCAAAATTTGGTTGAAATGATAAATTACAAAAATGGGTCTTGGATGGATTATCATCTGACCATTGCTTGATCCACCAAGACCTCCTAGACCAGGGATCAGCAACTTTTGGCACTCCAGCTGTTGTGAAACTACAACTCCCAGCATGCTTGGCTGTTCTTGTAACTCCCATCGTTCACCGAAGTGAAAGGAGGATTATTGGAGTTGTAGTTTCAGAACAGATGGATTGCCAGTGGTTGCTGATGCCTGGTGTAGCAGCTGTTGAAATTGACATAGCTCTGGAGGAGAACTCAATAATATCCACAGAGGCATCTGATGAAAAAAATCTACCGCATTTTCTAAAGTCTGTTCCCTAGACACAACATCTTGTAAATCCTGAGTTAAGATGACTCAGTCAGATATGGAAGAATCTAGCTACAGAAATAGAAGCTAAATATATTTTACAAGAAGCAGCAGCAGAAGAATAGGACCTTTTTTTTTTCAAAGTTCTGTTAATCTTCCTCTGCGTGGGATACTGTAAAGAGAAAATTCTTCTGATGGAAACACATGATTTTCTTGAAAGTTTGGCAACTGCTAAATCTACTTTAGGTACATAGAGATTCCCACTCCCACTTGTAAATTGAAGATCAATTGAAGAAAGTATTTTTTAGATTTATCTAAGGGATCTTTTTGTTTCCATCGTGGCCTCGAGTGTCTTGAGAAGCTGAGATATTTTTTTCTTTAAGCAACAAAGTTCTTCAGAGTCATCATCATCAGAAATTAATTCACCCTCAGAGAGTGTGTAACACCCTGGAGTGGTGTTACCATTCCTCTACCCTGCTACTGTCTCTAATGGGCTAACATAAATGTCGTATTTGTATTTCTTTCCAGGTACTTTACATTGTGCAAATGATATGACTGTTATGTAGCTGTTATGTTCATGTATTATGCCTGGTCCACCAGCAGTTGGCAGCTTATATGGCAGAGCTAGATTTAGATAGAATAGAACTCACCATTCCATTCTCCCCCCTTTGGGCAGAAGTAGGCCAGTCCTGCTTCCTACTCGAAGGGAGGGGTGGCAGTTCTAGTTTGGCCAGTTCAGACTCCATGTTGGAGCCAAGAAGACCTGAAAGAAGTAGCAGTCAGAGGAAATTGTTCTATGGCTGAAGATAAGTTACATACTGAGTGTCAGGAGGGGAATAACAGTCGATGGCACCCCATCCAAGGATGCCAGAGCAGATCAGAAGAACAGAAACCAGACTTAAGCAGAGTTTAGTGCAGCATAAAGAAAGAATGCAAAGTATCTAAGCAAGCCTGTCACTACAGCAGAGAAAGAGAGAAAACAGAGTTATCGAATTTGCCTGCCAGTTTATGCCAAAGCCTGCTGGAACCAAGACACAGCCTGCAAATCGTTTGGATGAAAGTTTATTCAAGTAAAGCTGCCGTTGACCTTCACAACAAGGTCTGGACCTCATTATTTCCCTTTTTAATGCTATGAAGCCAAAGCCTTGGGTCCCACTGTATCCAAGTAGGAGCACCTTGACACTCAGAGACACACATAGGCCGCACCAAACCACTCTGCATTTCCAACTAAACCTTTGACGTGGCAGGGCCCTGGGGCACGCGGCACGTTGCAAGTGTAATGTCAGAGGAGCAGTCTGATGAGCATAGGAGTGAGTTTTGAACGTCTTCTTTGCCTGAGAAGCTCGGACCTCAGAAATTGTTGCAGAAAGCTGATCTTTGAACTAGTGGCGTGGTAAGGGGGGCAGTCTGCTCTGGGTGCCTGCTGTCAGGGGGGTGCCAGAACCCATAAGCAATGAGCGCTTCCATCAATACAGATGGAAGCACTCATTGCTGGAGTGCCGGGAGCTGCGGTCCTATCACTCAGCTCCCCGCGCTCCTTCTCTTGCAGACTGAATGGTGAAGCAAGGAGACTTCTGCTCCCTGCTCCATCTTTCAGCTTGCAGACACAGATCGCGCTGCCTGCCTGCAGCCCGGAAATTTGCCTGTTCTGCTCCCACACAGGACTGCTAAGCGATCTGTGTCTGCAGGGGACACAGAGGACTGTGAGCTTCAGAAACGGGACTAAGTGAGTAGGTACTGTTTTGTTTTTTTGTTTTTTTTTTTAACACGGAGTAGGCACGCAGAAGGCATTACTACTACAAAGGGGCACAGAGGGTGTAGAAGGAAGTGCTGGTATATATGTGTGTATATGTATATGCATGCATGCCCCCTTAATGAGGCATGCATATACATTTATATCTATATATGGGCCTTCTATATATATGTATCTGTGGGTCTCCAGATATGCCCCAATATGTGGTGCCCTCTGATGCATATGATGCCCCCTATATATATTATATTGTGCCCCCAGTTGCTCCTAATGTATATAGATACATGTATATATGCCCCAGTTTTATATGCATTTATCTATATACATATAAACTGACTCTCCACCCTGCATCCTCCTGGAGGCACATACCAGCGCACTTGCAGGAGGGAGATGCCGCCCTGATGACAGTCTCGGGCACATCAAAGGACAGAGGATTGATAAGATCCTCTGCCCCTTTGTTGTTATCAACTCTAAGGCTTGCTATGAACAGGGGTGTTGGCCTCCATTACTTGCATTGTAAAGGTTTATCACACCTGATCCCTTTGTGTGGAGACCCCAATCAAGCAGTTGGTGACTTGCTAAACCTGTTTTTATAGCATGGGCCATCCACACCTCTGCCATATGGAAAGCCACCTTCCCCCCCACTACTCATGAGGGATAAATAGTCCAGCATTTGGGGGACTAGGAGGAGCTTTCACGACCACAAGCTGAGGAGCTTTCACCACAGAGGAAGGAAGCCAAGCAGCCCCTCCAGAAACAGAGACTGGCTAAGTACCCCCGGAACCCCCTGATTATCCCCAAACTCCTGACCCCTGCAGTGCCTTATCACTGCAGATAACCCCTTGCATTCCTTGTTTTCCCCTATAACCCCTGTATTGTAAGTAACCCCTTTTAGGGACAGCTAGTAGTAGGCTTGGGAGGGTACTGCTGTAATTATATGTATTTCTGTGTGAGTGTATGTGTTTAGATAGTTTGTGGGTGGAACTTGTATGTGGGATTGTGTAGTGTAGTTGAGTTTTTATACTGAGGTTGTGTTATTGTATTGTTGTGCGGCTATATGTATATATATTTATATACGCCAATATAAATATATATAGATATAGTCTAAATAATTAGACCGTAGACTTTTAGTATTTTGTAATAAATCTTTTTATTATTTAAATACTGTATACATTGTCTTTTTGTGTAGCCGCCATAGCACAGTTCAGTACACATAGTGCAGGGAACGGACTTCAGTAAAGGAAATAAATAGGCGGGGCTAGCGAGAGCCAGTTACGCCTATTTATGAATATTAATTGATAATATTCCACAAAATATTAGTAATTAATAAGTCCGTTAACAGAAGGCATTACTGTAAAGGGGGCACAATGGGGATTTCTACTATGGAAGGGGCACAGAAGGCATTATTACTACATAGGGGGCACAGAGGGCGTTACTTCCACAAAGGAGCACAGAGGATAGTACAACTATAAAGGGACACAGAGGGCATTACTACTATAAATGAGGCACAGAAGGCATTACTACTGTAAATGGGGCACAATCGGCATTACTACTATGGAGGGGCACAATCGGCATTACTACTATGGAGGGGGCACTATGGGCTTTACTACTGTAAAGGGGTCACAATGGGCATTACTACTGTGAAGGGGCTACTATGGGCATTACTACTGTGAAGGGGCTACTATGGGCATACTACTGTGAAAGGGACACAATAGGCATTACTATGAAGGAACACAATGGGGATTTTTACTATGAAGGGGGCACAATGGGCATTCCTACTGTGAAGGGGGCAAATAGGGCATGCTACTGTGAACAGGACATTATCCCACTGAAGGGGGTGGGCATATACTGTTATGGAGCACAGAGTGGGCATTACTACTGTGAAGGGGCACAATGGGGCATTAATACTGTGAAGGGGGCACTATGGGCTTTACTACTGTAAAAGGGGCACAATGTGCATTACTACTGTAAAGGTGGCCACAATGTGCATTACTACTGTTAAGGGGGCACTATGGGCATTACTACTGTGAAAGGGACACAATGGGCATTACTACTGTGAGGAGGGCATTACTCCAGTGAAGGGGGCGGGCATAACTGTTATAAAGCACAGAGTGGGCATTACTACTGTGAATGGGCACAATGGGCATTAATACTGTGAAGGGGCACAGAGGACATTAATACTATGAAGGGGAATAACTGTTATGGAGGTACAGTAAGGGCTTAAATACTCTGAAAGGGCACAGAGAGGGCATAACTAATGTTAAGGGGGCACAAAAGGGCATTACTTCCATAAAGGGGTACAGAGGGTAGTACTACTATAAAGGGGCACAGAGGGCATTACTACTATAAATGGGACACAGAAGGAATTACTACTATAAATGGGACACAGAAGGAATTACTACTATGGAAGGGGCACAATCAGCATTATTATTATGAAGGGGGCACTATGGGCTTTACTACTGTAAAGGGGGCACAATGTGCATTATTACTGTAAAGGGGGCACAATGTGCATTAATACTGTAAAGGGGGCACAATGTGCATTACTACTGTAAAGGGGGCACAATGTGCATTACTACTGTAAAGGGGGCACAATGTGCATTACTACTGTAAAGGGGGTACAATGTGCATTACTACTGTAAAGGGGGCACTAGGATGCCCCCTAGCTCATCAGTATCAAAACCTTGGAAAACCCCTTTAACATTAAATCTGTGCTTGTCCTTCCTGCCTGAAGGTGGACGTCTATAGCACAAAAAGTACCAGAACATGCCACCTAACATTTGCGCTATCCTACAGAGCAGTCAACAGCTGGCCGTGATAACGGGAGGTTCTTCTGCCTGCAATGTCTATAGCAGAAACATCACCAAAATTACTGGATTCCGTGAAATCTTGCGACAAGAGCAAGAATTTGTACTTGAGCAGAAAACCAAAGATACAGCATACGCCTCCAGCAGTGAGCTACTGTGAGACCAACGGGTTCTTGCACTGGCACAGAAGCCAGCAGGCATTAGCCAGAGCCAGCCTAGAAGGCGGGGAAGGATCCACAATATTGTGACATTATGTCATATATTGTGAATTTTATGTGTATTTTGGTCATTTGCACCAGTAAGTATGTGAATGGCAATGGTTGACAAGGAACAGAGCTAACCACCCTGTTCCTCTCCTCTTGATAGGAGTAAGCTGGTCCTGCTTCCTGCCAGGAGGGGGAGTTCCACAGCAAACCTGTGTGGAGAGGAAGCACACTGCTGAGCTCCTGCTCCTAAGGAGGGCTCTCCAGAGAGAGCAAAGATATATTGAGAGTGACCAGCTGAGACCAGCCTTAAAGACACTGCTGTGAGGTGAGGGACTACGGCTAAGACACCCATCCCCCAGAATACTACTAGGTCAGTAGTACAACATAGTACTGAACTGCAGCCACCCAAACTGACTCTATATTCTTTATTGGTGCCAAGAAACTGCACTTTGAAATCCGCTGCTATTAAATGTATTTAAAGTTCTATGTTGCACTTTGTAAAAAAGTCTTTTAGATGTTTATTGCTAGCCTCATTTTTCAATACTACATTTCCACTATACCCATCCCAAGGGAGCAAGGGCCTGTTGGAGTAGATTGTGACGCAACACTTCATCACTAGACTCTCAGTCTCTCCACTGGCACCACTGGGGCTCGCTGCACAGAGAAAGGAGACTGCCAAGTTCCTAAGGGAGTCAAAAGCATGTACAGCATTTAATATGGCCCCATGTTTCATCTATGGGGTGTGGATCACTCCTATCATACATCCTGGAAATACATAAAAATTGCCAGAAATAAAAATGATAAAACTTCTGCTCAGTAATGGAAGAGAGAAAAAAAATATATCTGTGGTGTAGTTTGTTTCGCATCACATTTGCGTTCCACCTTGTGGTGCATCCATGACGCATGGGCAGTGAGGTGTACACCACGCCGATATGGCGCGGATACACAGGGACGCACAGGTCCACGCTGGTGAGTGCATTCCCCTTCCCCCCTTTCCTTTTCTCTCTCTTGTTTTTATCTTTTTGATATAGATGAAATTCACGTGTGTATATCATGTGTTTTTAATGAGACAATTGTGTCTCATCACGTTAATGTATAAATTTTCCTAAGTTTTTATCACTATGTTTTGTATAATTTTTTGCACAATATTTTGTCTATATTTTTTGAACATATTCTGCTATGATTTTTAAAATTACACATTGTATTTTATGAGGAAATGTTTTAATTACTTAATTTGTGGCTAAATCATGTGACCTATAAATATTCACTGAGCACCATTTGTAATACTGACACTGCTTGAGAAAAGTCCCATTGAGCGGACTGAAACGTCACAATCAGGTGAATAAACACCTTTAATTCACTACGTTGGAGTGCCGTGGAGTTATTTCCTATAGATAGATAGAATGAGAGAGGAACATTCCTGCACAAATAAGGAACACACAGTCAGCGTTGTTAAAAGTATGCAATACATAAGCATTAGCGTACAAAGTGCGTACAAATCGTTAGCATACTATGGACTAGCGATTTTATCATACGCACGAGGCTAGGCCGCGGCATACAGTCCTCAGAGGCAGTCCATATGCGGTAGAAAACACCGTACAATAAGTGCATAATAGGACACATACATCGCACTACCTGAAAAAGAATACTCACAATGGGCTAAAGTGCTGAACCTATAAAAACAGTGTAGCTAAAATACAGCCAATACATAATTATGCAAACATTTTAGTGCAATCAATTTCACATTTGCAAGCATAATAGGCTCAGATATACGTTTCAGTCTCTCCTCATGGCTGCTTGGCATAAAACACTGGAACACATAGTCCAAAAAAGAGAATAGCAGCAAATAGAGAACCGTTTTTGCAAAGTGGGCTCCCAAATAACCTGAGAAGGGGGGGGGGGGAGGAAATAGGCGCGCTTAGGCGCAACTGGGACCTTTCTGCAGAATGGGGGGAGTCCTGACAGCCATGTCCATCTGGTTGAGAGTCAAACAGGGGGCAATACAAACAACAAACTAAAAAAAAAGTGCAAACTAGCTCTCACCCGTCAGGTGCAGTCCATGGTTTGGCTCCCATAGGTCCTCCTGAGGTGTCCTTTAAATCACCCAGCCAGTAGAACGGTTCCTCAGATGAGGGACCTGAAGTCCTCCTCGCTGGAACTGCTGCTGAAGGACATCAGAGGCCTCTTGTAGGCCAAGCTGGCCGTGGTGGAGCTCCACTGCCCTCTTCTGCCAGAATTCGGACTTGACCGGATCCGGGTGGTGGTCACGCTGGTGAGCACTGCAGCCACTTGCGCTTTTACTTTTCCGGATCCTCCTTCCGGGACAGCAGGGGTAAGGACTTCTGGCTGCAGCACTTCCGGCAAGGTTGCATCCAGGGAAGAAGCCCCAGCTTCCCTGGCTGCTGCTGGCTTCATCTTCCAGGGTAGTTGGTACAGGTGGATTACCGTCGATTGGAATGTAAACTATGATGTCGTCAGCTGACCCAGCTGAAGGGCTGTGTGGTGGTGGCACTCCAGGAATTAGAGGCTGAGGCTGTGGCTTCTCCCTAAAACGGAGGATGCCATCTGGTGACTTCTGAAGGCAGCACACGCGTCCTGGGTCTGGTGGTTCATCCGGCCAAACTTCTGGTGGTGATGTAGGGACCAGGGGCTTAGATAGGAGGGTAACCCCAGTAGCAAAGGGGCCTTTCAGGGATGCCATGGGGGTATATTCCACTTGAACCCCCACATACAGGCTGTGACAGGGTTGGGGCAGATACAGCTATTTCACTGACCTGCGGCCCACAAAATACTCCTTGCCGTCCTCGTCATCCCCCCAGGAAGCCAGAGCCTTGCTCCAACGAAAACCACAGGACGGTTCCCTTTCGCCGCTCCAATATAGGATCTCCTGGCCTAGGATGGTCCAGTACCTGGATGACCCTGTCCTCTACTGCATTCTTGTAGTACCATAGGGTCTGGGTGTGGGCAGTCACCGATGTTGGCACAATCAGGTTCTGCCATATGGAAGGTGTTGATCTCCTGGGCGGTGAAGTGGACACTCCAGCTGCCTCTGCCGCATCAGCCACAGCAGCCGCACCAGCAGCCTCAAGACGAGCTGCCTCACAAGCCGCAGCAACCTCACCAGCCGGCAAGGAGAATATCGACACAGAAGCCGGTGAGTCTCTCTTGCACAGTTGTGACACTCTGATGTCTGGAGCGGGCGCACTTGTCCCCAAAGACCATCTTGCTCCACTTCGAACACAGTTCTTTCGCCATGCTGTTTGATAGTTACTATTCAGAGCTGGCCTAAACTGGTTCAGTGAATGGTGGAGTACTGAGGGAGGAGTCTTCACTCCCTATACGTACAAATAGTTAGTTCCCGGTGGGCCGGGCTGTTTTTTTCCCCAGTTCTAAGGGGGGCGTATCTTCACTTTCCTGCTCTTGAGGAGGAGTATCGTCATTTTCCCGCTTCACGAAGAATGTGTACGTTGCGTACGTATCATATGTAACATTAGAGTTAAAAATTTTGCGAAAATTTTCGAATAATACGAAGCGAATCTAAAAAAATCCGGATTCGCATCGGAATAGACAATTTGTTAGATTCAATACGAATCTACGAAGCGGCGAATAGATTAGCTCATCTCTAATAGATAGATAGATAGATAGATAATTAGATAGATGATAGTTAGATAGATAGAATTCAGATATGAGACAGGGAGAAATGTTTACATAGATAGATGACACGGATATTTTTGGACACACCCTTTAGCATTTACGGCACAGTTTATTTTGGCTCCACGTCTTGCCTTACAGGCTCATTGTGAGATACTGTATAATTACATTTCATTTTTCCTTTCCAGTGAAATCATTTCCATAGAATGGTGTAAGACATAATTACATCTAAGATTATGTAAAGAAAACTAAAGAACGCTTAAACAGGCTCCACAGCCAAGATCCAGACAGATCACAGAGAGATGATGGAGGGACGGGGAGAGATACTCTGCAGTCAGAAGGTCTTCAGACCCTTACACTTGTTCACATTTTGTTATGTTGCATCTTCTGCTAAAAAAAAAAAAAAAAAAAAACAGAAAAACTCAAGGCTTCCCCTATCACTCAGCACTCAGTGCCTCATAACGAGAAAGTTAAAACCGAATTTTAGAAATTTCTCCAAATTACTTAAAAAAAGACATGGATATATGTAGCACCCCAGACCTGGCGCTAATACTATGGTATCTGGTCACGTAGTTCACCAGCAGATCAGGTATGTTAGACGGTGATTGTTAACAGGAATGGAACTTACCATTCTGTCCCCCTTTCCTCTTGGTAGGAGTGGTCTGGTCTGACTCCCTACCAAGGGTGGGGCTGAGCTAGGGAGGGTCAGTCTAAGAGTGTAGAGTGAGGAGTGAGGGAGTATGCGATCCATCTCCCACTCCTACAGGCCAGGTGGACCACAGAGAAGGCTAACCAAGGAGACTGAAGGGTCCTAGGCCATGGAGGAATTGTAAGCTATGCATATTAAAAACAGCAGAATCATCAAGCAACCGAGCTATTGAGACTCTGCTGCAAAGTGGTGGGAAACATGCTAAGACACCTTCACAAGAGTTCACTACAGGTGTAGCTAGAAGCCTACATCATTCAGTGGACACCAGGGGTGGACTGGGAACTTAAAGTGGCCCTTGAAAAAAAAAATACTAAAAGTGGCCCAGTTTTATAGTTGGGTCCAATTGACGGAAGGCAGGACCAGCAATACTATATTGCGGCACATTATACCACCCTGACAGACCCAAATACCACAGTTCATCTCAAAAATTTACCAGCAGCACAAAATACATCCCCAAAAACTTCCACTGGCCGGCAATGAGGAGGGCTCAGGCGGCCCCCTGGGCATCGGCCCACTGGGAAATTTCCCTGTAAGGTCTATGGCCAATCCGTCCCTGGTGGACACCCATAGTCACAGGAGCCAGAGTAAAGCCGCAGGTAAGGGAATCCAGAGAGACAGACAGTGTCAGCTATCAAGTTTCTACGTTTCATCTTTGCCGCATTACCAGCCACCATATCCAGTCATCTGGGAGGAGACAGATGGCACTTTGTACGAACTTCTGCTGGATGTGCTGCAGGGTGTAAAGAACAACCTGATTCCAGGCAAGAATTGGAGGCTTAACAAATATTTTAAATTGAAGAAAAAGCATGAATGCTCCAAGGCATAAGTGGCAGCCCTGAAATGCAACCTAAAGTGGAAAAAGAAAGCAAAGTTTTCCACCACCACCCGAGTCCTGAACCCAAACTTCTAGGCTGTGAACTGAGCATGTTTGGTGTGGAAGCTGTAGGCCTGCTTGATCGAGAAGAACTGGCTGGACTGAATGTTCAATAATTTCCTCTGGCAAATTGTACCAGTGAGGGATCAAGCCCTCCAGGCTAGATGAGCACTATAGCTATGGCCGAACTCACATCCCACTTCCCTGAACACTCAGGATATGAGGGTAATGGAGGAAAATTTGATTGAACAATTCCTGCCATCTATTCTTCTGATGGATCCACCTGATTCAGGAGCAGAAATATTGAGCTTAGTATTGGAGACTGACCCCCATTGCCTCTAAATGGGATACCCCATCTACATATGATGTGATAAAGATACCGTTGATGACTTTAACTGTGACCTACTTAACCGCTCCACCTGAACCCTCAGAATACCTTGAACGGGGAAAAGTACTTCCCGACCAGTGCTATTGGAACAGCCAGAAACAACAAACTTGTTCAGTATACTCCGGACAAAGCCATCCAACAGGATTTCTCAAGATTCTGGCTTGAATACCACAAGATGACCCAGGCTTGATAAACCTTGGTTCTTCCTGAAACAAAGCTGGTTAGCAATGTAGAATAATGGCCAGAGCTTCTATCGAAGAGATCAGGGAATTTTACATTTGTGGACCGAGAGGCTTCTAGGCTGTACAGGAGATGCTGGGGGAGCCCTATTAAAATATTGCTGTGGACGATAGGCTGCCTGGCCTGCTCCCGTTATTCCCAGTTACTCCACTGGCCCTTGGTGATGGGACCTTAAGCATCACATACACCTCTATTTCTGGATCTGCTCCAGTGAGAGCTAAGCAACCAGTTCCTAGAGTCTACCTGGAATCTAAGGGCTGAGTAAGTGCCACAACGTAGTAAGAACACCAGGTGATGAAAAATCTGGCGAGAGCCGGCACTGAGAACCTGAGATGGGTAGCAGTAATGTGATAAAGTGAATATGGAATCTAGGCCATAAAAACGACCTGCTGGTGCATATTGATAAGAAACAGCAAATCAATCATAAACTTCTTCCGAGAAGGTAAATGATTAGACATGTCAGGTCTAACCTCCATCATACAGTTGGTCTTGGCGGTGCAAACCCTCTTGAAAACACCCAGAATTCCCTTGGATAGAGGTCAAGATCTTACTAATAGGACATGAAAGAACCATAATATAAGGCTCATGACAGGTCGAATTATTTGCCTTGGGGGGCAATTTCCACTAAAGATCGTAACCTGGATACAAGATTCTATCCAGGAGACTGACGAATACTAAAGTTTGATGTCTCTCTGTTCCATTCTAGTGCTTGGAGAGCCTGAAACATAGAAATACTCTTCTATCCATCCCTCAGAGCCCCTCTAGGAGGTCTTGGAATTAAAATGACAACATGAAACAAGCCTAAGAGGAGTATTGTGGAAAAAAAAACCTCTGTAACATTAGAATTAATTTAACGAGGAAAAAAATGGTGCTAACAGAATGTCCATATGCACAGAGTGTCCAAGGGAAGCACATGAGTAGGAGGTACAATAGGGCCCATACACACGAAAAAGCTTTTTTACCAAACGTCACAGAATTGTACATTAAAGCGGACTCATTAATAAATGGAACCGAGAGACAGCGAAAGACACAGGTGAAGACCACCTCTGTCCTAATTCATGGAAGAATGTAGTCCCACCATTCCATATTGCAGACAAACTGGGCATTACCATATAGGGCAGGACTTAAGCACTTAACTAGACTCCACTGACCGGCGGCAGCATGCACACTAGAACGTGGATTGAAAGGCGGCAGCATGTACACTAAACCGTGGACTAACCGGCAGCAGCGCTTACACTAGACTCCAATGGCCAGCGGCAGCAAATGCAGTGGTAGCCCACGGAGTGGCTGGCGGCAGCATGAACACGAGGCCGCGGAGTGGCCGGCGGCAGCATGAACGCGAGGCCGCAGGGTGGCCGGCGGCAGAACACACGCTAGGCTGCAGGGTGGCCGGCGGCAGCACACACACTAGGCCGCAGGGTGGCCGGCGGCAGCACACACACTAGGCCGCATGCACACTAGGCCGCAGAGTGGCCGGCGGCAGCACACACGCTGGGCCTCGGACTGGCCAGCGGCACACTCCTGCCAAACATCCCCAAAAGAAGCTCCACCATGAAGGATCACAGAAACCTTATGGTCAAGAGACAGAGTCCATATCCAGATGAAATGAGGCAGGAGATGACAAGGAGCTGTAGAAAATCGAGGACTTATAGAAATGTGAGCAAAAGCTGTCCGACTGCTGAGAAGTAAATCCTTCCACAACCTCTGCACCACACAATGGTGCAGACATTACCTATATTGCCCACAGTTGGTGCAGACATCTTCAAGATTCATGGATTACTCTGCAGAGTTCTGTATTTGTAACATATCATTCCGCTCACACATACAGTCACAAAGAGCCGCTCCAGGACACAAGATCCTTAAAGGAGAACTGTCGTCAAAAATTAGAAATATATCTAAAATGTTAAAACATCCAATGTAAGTTTTAGAATTTTTTGTGCTTATAATTTTTTTTTTACCATTAAAGTAAATATTTTAAAAATTCATAATAATTGCGAAGAACTTCCTATGTTGACCAGCAGGGGGAGCACAACTGAAAAGTTGAGTGTAGGGAAGCCGTCTGTAGCCCAGTGCTATAAACTGTTATCTGGCTATTCACACATCCTGTGACATCACGCTGCTCTTACTTGCTTATCTGATAACAAGAGATTGTCTTCCACAATACAGTGTCCAGCGGCCATCTTGTTGTGGTCTGCACTGTGATAGCATAGGAGGCACAGTCAGCAATGTTATTTCCAATTGTGATGCTGATTATTCCTCCACCACAGGGATTTTCTC